>JANAVB010035419.1:3233420-3760500 GCA_029216955.1 Iris pallida | reverse complement strand
CTAAAAAATCTTCCTAAACTAATTAAGAAATGTTAAAATACGGCAAGGCACGTGCACCTATGCTAGTATATATATATATATATATAATATATATATATATATATATATATATATATATATAGAGAGAGCGAGAGAGAGAGAGAGAGAGAGAGAGAGAGAGAGAAAATATAGAGAGAGAGGGAGGAGAGTGAGTTTAACAGGAGAAAACATATACATTAAAAATAGGGAGGATTTTATGAAATGCCCAAACTAAAAAAATTTATGTAAAACCCACCGCTAAAAAAACTTTCATCGCGTGCCCAGAATTAGAGAAACTTATCCAAAGCGGGTTCCAAATGACCATTTTGCCCTTCCTTTTAATTATTGAAAACACCCACGAAACTGCTCTTAAAAAACGTTTCGATACTTCATCTTCTTCCATACGCTGCTCACTTTCGAATCTAGGTTTTCTCCTCAAAAATCTTCAAAAAACTGTCGAAAAATTTCGGAAAGACCGGAACAAACGGCAAAAGTGCTAAAACGGAGGTCCAAACATCATTTTTTTGCGATTCTAAAATTTCGGAAGGCCATCTAACGATGAAACCGTTACTTTCAGTCTCCTCGATGATACGCTCATTTTGCGACAAACGGGACCTCGTTTCGACCTCCCAGTCAAAAGTTATGGCTCTCCAAAGTTTCAGCTGACCATAAAATGCAGGAGAATGGTCATTCTCCGTGTTAGAACACGAAAAATATTAATTTCGCATGAGGGTGGTCATTCTCCGTGTTAGTAACACGGAGAATGCCATTCTCCGTCTTAATTTACACGGAGAATGCTATTCTCCGTTTTATTTAATCTATTCTACTATATAATAGGAAAACTTAGATGGTGAAACTTTTGAATTCCGAAAATATCCTTACATACTTATACTAATTAAAAATTGTTCATTAATTTTAATAAGGACAACTTAGTAATTAGGAAGACTACCATTTGGTCTTCCTAAAAAGTCTTCCTAAACTAATTAAGAAATGTTAAAATACGTGCAAGGCACGTGCACATATGCTAGTATATATATATATATATATATATATATATATATATATATATATATATATAGAGAGAGAGAGAGAGAGAGAGAGAGAGAGAGAGAGAGAGTGAGTTTAACAGGAGATAAACATATACATTAAAAATAGGGAGGATTTATGAAATGCCCAAAAACTAAAAAAGTTTTATGTAAAATCCACCGCTAAAAAAACTTTCATCGCGTGCCCAGAATTAGAGAAACTTGTCCAAAGCGGGTTCCAAATGACCATTTTGCCCTTCCTTTTAATTTATTGAAAACACCCACGAAACTGCTCTTAAAAAAAATGTTTCGATACTTCATCTTCTTCCATACGCTGCTCACTTTCGAATCTAGGTTTTCTCCTCAAAAATCTTCAAAAACTCGTCGAAAAATTTCGGAAAGACCGGGACAAACGGCAAAAGTGCTAAAACAGAGGTCCAAACATCATTTTTTTGCGATTCTAAAATTTCGGAAGGTCGTCTAACGATAAAATCGTTACTTTCAGTCTCCTCGACGATACGCTCATTTTGCGACAAACGGGACCTCGTTTCGACCTCCCAGTCAAAAGTTATGGCTCTCCAAAGTTTCAGCTGACCATAAAATGCAGGAGAATGGTCATTCTCCGTGTTAGAACACGAAAAATATTAATTTCGCATGAGGGTGGTCATTCTCCGTGTTAGTAACACGGAGAATGCCATTCTCCGTCTTAATTTACACGGAGAATGCTATTCTCCGTTTTATTTAACACGGAGAATGGCATTCTCCGTCTTAATTTACACGGAGAATGACCATTCTCCGTGCTAAATTACACGAAGAATGACTATTCTCCGTCTTAATTTACACGGAGAATGTCATTCTCCGTGTAGTTTATCACGGAGAATGGTCATTCCAGTGTTAAAACACAGGAGAATGACCATTCTCCGTGTTAGAAACACGGAGAATGCCATTCTCCGTGTTAAATAAAACGGAGAATGTTATTCTCCGTGTTAAATAAAACGGAGAATAACATTCTCCGTGTAATTTAACACGGAGAATGGTTATTTCAGTGTTAAAACGCAGGAGAATGGCATTCTCCGTTTTAAATAAAACGGAGAATGACGTTCTCCGTGTTAAATAAAACGGAGAATGACCATTCTCTGTGTTAAATAAAACGGAGAATAGCATTCTCCGTGTAATTTAGCACGGAGAATGGTTATTTCAGTGTTAAAACGCAGGAGAATGGCATTCTCCGTGTTAAATAAAACGGAGAATGTGTCATTCTCCGTTTTAAATAAAACGGAGAATGGCATTCTCCGTATTAATTTACACGGAGAATGGTCATTCTCCGTGTTAAATAAAACGGAGAATGGTCATTCTCCGTATAATTTAGCACGGAGAATGGTCATTTCAGTGTTAAAACGCAGGAGAATGGCCATTCTCCGTGTTAGAAACACGGAGAATGGCATTCTCCGTGTTAATTTACACGGAGAATGGTCATTTCCAGTGTTAAAACGTAGGAGAATGGCCATTCTCCGTGTAATTTAGTTTTTTCAGGAATAAAGAGTTTCGTTCTTCTTTCAAAGCGATGATAATTCTTATGGAAAAGAAGAAGAAAGATCTTCTCTCCACAATTGACGTCGATGAAGATGATGATGATGATGGTGATGATGATGACGAGCGATGATCTGAGTTCGACCGAAGAAAAGCACACCGAACTACGAACGATCTTTGCGATCTCTGCTGAAGATGAGAGCAATGGAATTCAGATTTTCCGTGAAGAAGAAGAAGACGAAAATCGCAATCCAGATCTGAGTTTTTTGAATTCAAATACATATAGATGACCAATTCGTGCGGAGGGTAGTTTCGGTATTATAAAAATAGCAGTTTTCAGCGGGTGGCATCTAAAAGGGAATCTTGGAATATTTAACGTGAAAATACTTAATTCTGGACATTTCATAAAACTCATCCAGCGGGTGGGCATTTCATAAAAGCCCATCCCGAAATTGGGTTTCTCAGCAATTTCCAGTTAAAAATATTTGCACTAACATAAGTTATACACTTCCAACTATATAAATGTTCACTATTTCAAAATTCAATCTTTTTATAATATTTTATACTATTTCAATATGAATTCGTCATGCAAAGTAAATTTAAAAAGGTGGAAAAAATACAAGTAAAAAAGACATGGACGCACGTGCGCAACGTCTAAGTATCCAATTAGTCCCAAATTACCACATATAATTTTTTAAGAAGCCCAACACTTGGGCTGTTTGATTCGTGGATTTGGGAGTGTAAAGTGCCCTTAAGTCGGATTTGGGACGACTTTCACGTGTTTGGTTGGAGGAGTTGCAGACAAGATTTACTCTGAAGTGGCATGAAGAGTAAATCTTGTATGTCTCGGAGTTTCTAAATCGGAGTTTTTTTCCTTCAAAGTGGAGCACGGATAATGGCAATTCCACATTCCCACTTTGTGCGTTTGATTGAATTTTCCACTTCCTCTATACTTTAACACTTTCCAAATCCTAATAACTAAAAAAAATTAATCATATGAACACTAAACTTTTAAAAAATTCACTTCTAACTTCTACTTTTTCAAAACAGTCGAACGAATGGTTTTTTCCTTTGTAGTACGCAAAATATAAATTTTTATATTTTCCATTTTGTCGCACTTTGCCGATCCAAATAGCCGATAAACTCATAACGCATCTAAAATATTTGTTTTTCTAAAACTTTCGTTCTCTCTCTAGCCTTAACCCTAGTTTCACATTGTTGTAAACAACTTTAGACGAGGATAACTGTTGGGAACGTGGTGTGATCCGAACCGAAGTTGGCTCATGAGTTGCGATATTGGATTAGGCCCATATGCCTTAAGAAAATCCACATGTAAGGCTTGAACCTTTCCCAATTATCTACACCTCATGATCTCATTCCTTGCTACATTTGCTCGTTTCCGCTAGCCGAGCATCCTTAGCACCCTTGCTCGTTCCCACTAGTCGAACATCCAAGAGATAACATATTATCATCTCGATTCACACAACCACAGAACCAGAACCAAGCCGACACGTTCATCCACACCACAACTATTGTCACGTCCCGATTTCGAAGAATCAATAGTCATTCTCCGGGCGTGATGTCGTGCAAACCTAGGTTGCGATCGCACAATGCATCGTCATAAGATAATCTGAAACACATCTACGAGAGAGAGCGCAGATAAATTGAACAACACATTAAGACAGGGAAATTTTACATTTTATTGATAATAGACATCATTTACAGACTCTATTGTGCTGCACGGGCTTTACAACATGACTCGATTACAAAAGGAGTGCCGATGAGATAGTCGTTCCATAATACATCCTTATTTACAACAAAAGTATTCCAGCCACCTGGATTGGAGGGAGGTCGAGACATATTTCTTGGACTGTTGTAGAGAGTCTTCAAAAGTGGTGCGACGAGAGTCTTCGACACGCGGTCGAAGCTTCAAAACATGTCACTCCTATTTTTCATTATACGTATTTCCAGTGTACGTATACGAATTTTGACCCATATTTTATTTTATTGTATTTTTGTATTTCTTTATGGCTTGCCTTGATGTATCTTGACTAGGGTTGACCTTGGGTTGGTTTGGTCCAACTTGACTTGCTTTGGATGGCTTGGTTTGGTTTATTTTGATGGTTGGTTCAACATGTTGAACCATCCCCTCTCTTTATAAAACCCAACCGCCCCTTTCTCTTTCTTCATTACTTCCATTCATTTCTTTACCTTCTTCTCCATTACTCTCCCACCAACCTAGAGAGCTTAGGCAAGTGTAATCTTGCTTTATGATGGATCTTAGATTTTTATTGTTCCATTATCTTTCCCTCTTGATTGTAAGCCTATTTAGAACTTGGAGTTATTGGGTTAGATGAAGAGATCTTTGTAGATCTAAGTTTGTGTTATTTTCGATTTTCTTGGGTTTTGATCTATAAAACTTTATTATTTTCATGTTTTGATTGTTCTATGTTGTAGAGAATTCAATTTTACTCAAAATGGACCTTTGAAAAGTTAGATTTTGACTTGTTTTGAGAAAGTTATGGCCAAGTAAGATTTGGACATCTTCTATGTTCATCTGTCCTGGTTCTGGCAGGGACGATGAATAGTGCCTGGCCGCATAGTGTCAGTCCGCATGGCTGTATAGTGCCAGTCCGTATGGCTGCATAGTGCCGTATAGTGCCAGTCCGCATTGTCACGACCCGCACCAGCATTTTGGGATGCAAGTGCGTGCGCAAGCCAGCTACGTATCAAGCGGACTCCAGCCCAACTCGAATACGTATAAGCTGTCCAGGTATCATGTCTAATATGGTAAGTGAAACTATATCTCAATCCAAAAGAATCATATACAACAGGAACGAACAATTATGGTTCATGGTCTGCAGCCCACTAGCATATATGTCTGATTAGACTCTAATGAAATAGTATGAGTCTATAAAAGTAGGCTAACAAGCAGAATATGTCACGACCCGTGTCACTGCCACTTTTCTAGCTTGAGGGTATTTTGGTCATTTTCAAAATTTTGGAATTTATTTGGGGTTTATTATTGATATTTATAATTAATGTGATTTTAGGAGAATTTTAGTACATTGGTTTGGTGCTAGTTTTGGATGTTGTCTGATGTGACTAGGAGACTGCCTATAGGCTAACCTAGGTCAGGACATCTTGTTTATGGTTGAGGACCCTAGTATGACCTAAGTTAATAATTTCTAGTCCACTAGAACTAGTTTGGGGAAGTTTGGAATTAAATTGACTAAGTTATGACTTGTGAAGTCATAAGCCATGTTTATGACTTGTGAAGTCATAAGCCATGTTTATGACTTGAACCATAGAAGACTCAACCCTAGCTAGCCCAACCTAACCCTAGCCCTAGCATTGGCCGGCCACTAGGTCAGCCCCCCCTATTTAATCCCTCCTAGTTTTTAGGGCTAGCCTCTTTTAAGGTTCTTTCAAAAGTTCTAAGGAAATATGTGAGTCCCATCTTCCAAAAATCATTAAAAATCCATTTTAAATCCTTTTTCCTTCAAACCAATTTCATTAGGACCTAAAATTCATTCTCTTGCTGCTGGTATGAGTTATTTGCAGGGAGATAACAATTTGGGGGACTTGGAAGCTTGAGGAGTTCTTTCCTTTTGAAGGCTTTTCCATTCATTGTGCATCAATAGGTATAACTCTCAATACCCCATTAAATTCCTATTTAAATCCATTTTAGGAAGGCCCTAGCCCTACCCCTACTGTAGGATAGGCTAAACCTAGGGTTCGAATTTGTTTCGTGTCCGTATCGGACACGTATCAATAGGTTGCTGTTAGTGTTCGACGAAATGTCCCAAAGGACACTTCGTTCAGTTTTTAGAAAAGTATTTGAATAGGAATCTAGTCCTAGGGCTTGCTTATAGGTTTCGAGTGTCGCCCTTAAGTTTCTGTGTCGTGTCGAGTCATGGTCGACACGTGCACGCGCGGGTTCGTGGCGCGCGCACGAGCACAGTAGCTCCCCTGCTACCAGTGTGCTCGTACGGGCTGCACAGGACACGAGGACACATGATATTTGACACTGAGCAAGGGGCAGTGTCTGTCAAGACACTCCCCAAGTCTCGTGTCGGTTGGTGTCGTATCGGACACGAAAACCCGTGGGCATGGGGAAGACTGTGCGTGTTAAGTGTTTAGGTTTTTGCTCTGTGTGTAGATTCATTTCCTATGGTTAAATTTCCTGTTTTAACTTGTAAATTAGATCCTAATATATAGTATATAGTGTATGTATATTGTTTACATGTTTTAGTTAGGTTTTTGTGGATTATTGGATTCGATTTGGCAAGCAAACTGTTTTTCCAGATACTCGATTTGACATAGTTACTGTTGTGTTCAAATCAATGAACTTCCAGTTTTGCTATGTTTGTTCAATCAAATTTTCATCCCCACATATCAATATAATTGTTAGCTTAATCTTTACCATTGAATTAGGACTGTTAGTTGTGTAAATTAATTTTGGGCCAATGATAGATTCAATTAGCTAACTGCCAATAGAATCCTATGTTTCCTAACTGTTATGTTATGGGACCTGGTTGTCTAATATTACACTGTTGGATAACCATTCCTAATAATTCCTACATGTCTTGATACCAGTTAGTTTGGGTTCTTACAGTTGAAATGGGTTGGTTGTGAATCGAAATATTGGCATTGGGATGACTTTGATAATTGTTAACCTATAGCCTTCAGTCCAGTTCCAATCTATGGTGTTAAAACTGAAATTAGAAACATGAGATTGGTGTCAACTATTATGAATTCCTGTACACTGTTATTTCCTGCATATTATGGATTCCTGTACACACCACACCCCTCCACACATTGCCATTTCCTGCACATTGTCATAACACACACTGTTTTGTTTCCCATTCACTGTTATGTGTTGCTTTGCTGTTCACTGTTTTGATGAGTATGTAGGCTGGGTTATTAAATTCTAAACCTGAGATTGAGGGTGGGAGCATGAGTTAATTTCCTTTCTTTTTTCTTGTGTGTTTGCTGCACTGGTTGCTTTTCCCTGTACACTCTCACCTTACTACCCACATTTCAGTTTTGCTTCATAACCTGTCACAGCCACACACACACAAACTTTGCACACACACTCATGACACTGTGTTGCACCTCACTGATCACACACATGTTCCTCTCTCTTTATTCTATTTCCTGCACATTGCTCTACCACCACACACACTTTAATTCCTGCTGTACACACTCTTCACTGATTTATTTATCCTGCAATGTTTCCCTGTGAACACTGGGATACACACACCACATCACCCACTGTCATTTCCTGCACTTTGGTTACATACACACACACATGAAATTTATTACCTTCCTGTCACTCTTTACACACACATTCACACATTGGACACTTAGCCTTGTGTTTTCCCCTATCTATATGCATAGGCATATATATATTGTAATGTCAATATGATGTTGTGTGGATTACACATATAGTCTATAGGTTATAAATTCTAAGTTATATTATATGGGGATACTTGTGTAGGCTATATCATTATTTTGGCTAACCACATCTATATATAATTTCCTGTTAATTTATATCAATGGATGCATGTGAGATTTCCTATATTAGAGAATATAGGCATATTGTACTTGTGTATTATTTTAGAGATAAAATAGCTTTGTGTAGGTGTATTAAGGGTTGTTAGACTTGGTTTGGCCTATGGTTGTGCTTGTGTGTCAGTGTTAGCCTAAAATAGACTTGTGTAGTCCTGTTAGGCTTAGAATAGACTGGTTAGACTAGTATAGACTAGTTGACTCAGGTTTGACTTGGTTGACCTAGTTTGACTTCTAGGGTTGACCAAAGTTGACCAAGAGTTGACTTTGGCCTAGACTGACTTAGAATCATGTAGAATGCATAGTAGAACTCCATTTCACTATTCTGGACTTGTTGTGACTTGTGCTGTTCTGTTTAGGAGCCAGACACCACTCCTTGGACAGTACGATTCATATCGGACACTCAGATACAGGCGAGTACATTCTCTGATCATTTTATACCCTGCTTAGAATTATTTTCTGCAGTAGATTACTTTACTTGTACTGTCACGATGGTCACACGGATTGGTACTATATGGATCCTTTCTTGAGATGTTATCCTTAGGGAGCATCGGGTACTCTATGTTCTGTGCGTTTTACTTACATGGCGTATCACTATGCTTCATTGGTTCCTTGATCACTTACGACATATAATCTTATGATCGTAGAGTCTTCCTGGAATCCTTATCCCATTTATGGGACTACTATGTATCACCTTCGGGGTCTATCACCTTCGGGGTTCATCACCTTCGGGGTCTATCACCTTCGGGGTCTGTTACATAGCATCATATAACATAACCTGGCTGGATCCTTGTGTATTGATTGGGGGTACGGGGGAGTATAAATGGACATGTGAATAATACACCAGTAGTGTAGCATCAGAATCATTCCATAGTGTAGCACAGAATCATCCCAGGCCATTTATATGTTCATATTATACTCTGATTCACTAGTCACTACTAGTTCTCTATGTATAGTAGATATTTCTATACAGTTCTCTCTCTGTTTACATACTGTACTTCTTTCAGTACTTGTATCTTACTTTATTGCATGATTATATTTTCTAACCTGCTATGAATTATTGAGATGTACTGTGCTCGCTCCTGTCCTGACTGGACCTGTTGAAAATATTACAGAGGACGAGGAGGAGGCTTGCTTGGACACCTACTACGGGACAGCCCTAGATGACACCTGTGAGCTGGACCCTCAGGAGGATCCAGCAGTAGCTGAGGACTTTTCCCCGACTGCCTAGATTAGATAGTTAGGCTATTATCTTTATGTAGTTGGATCATGTTCTAGTTAGACTCTTTATTTGGAGATCAGCTTGTATATATTCTTTTATCTGAGATCTTGTATTGCTGGGATTATCTTAGAATATTGTTTTATCTATTTTATTTCCTTGAGCTCTGTTCATATCGTGCTATCTCTTCCTTAGTTGTGATTGAGTTTATTATTGCTATGTCACCCCCATTCGGGGAGTATAAACTGTTTAGATATATACTGCTAGATGATGTGACTTAGGACAGCGTTCTACCGCCGACACTGCGGCGTAGGCTGGACGTATTCACGTCTCGTGCCCTTACTCTAGGGTGCGGGTCGTGACAACCCGCACCCGCTGCTAGGGACACGTGTGCGTAACAACGCCCAGTCCTCACCGTAAAAACGGCATGGAACGCTGTAGGTTTACTACTCTAACAACAGTTTATATAATATCAAAACCTGTCGAGAATATGGTCAACTCCGAACGGAGGACAAGTTAAGGCTCTAAATGACTAGTTAAGCCTCTAAATGACTAGTTAAGCCATGGGAGTGTGGTTTATGGTTTCTAGCCTAGTTAGGATGGCATGTGGGCCAAGCCCAGCTAGTATGTGGGTCCCACTAGTGTCCAGACTACCCGGGTCTCCAACTTAAGTCCAAATTGGATAAAATTCAAACTCAAACAACCAAATCCCTAAAATTCCTATAAAATCAAATAAAATTTCCAAAAAATTTAAAACTTGGAAAATAACAAAAATATCCCTAATTCGAAAACTGAGGGTGACAAATCTATCCTCCTTAAAAGAATTTCGTCCTCAAAATTTAAACAACTCAATACATGCAAATAGAAACAGTAAACTTGAAAAGCATATACCTCATGGCTCGAATAGATAAGAAAAATGCTCCCGCATGTTGCCCTCTCTCTCCTAGGTAGACTCACCTGGAGAGTGTTGCCTCTATGCGACCTGAACTAAGGGTATGACCTGGTTCCGAAGCACCTTCTCCCTACGATCAAGAATCTCGACTGGGTATTCTGGATAGCTGAGAGTAGGCCCCACCTCTATCGCTGAATGATCCAGCACGTGACTAGGGTCCGCCACGTACCGCCTCAGCTGCGACACATGGAACACGTTGTGCACTCCCTCAAGCGTAGACGGTAAGTCTAGTCGATAGGCTACTGCACCGATCTTCCCAAGGATGGGAAAAGGACCGATGTAGCGTGGACTAAGCTTCCCGCCCCGACCAAAGCAAAGCGTGTCCCGTGTCGGGGAAATCCTCAAGAACACCATAGCTCCAACCTAGACCCAAAACAAAACTCAGAACCCAAGCACAATCAATTCGCAAACAATACACAACAAGACAAAAACTAACCTCGAACTCTAACGGTCTCCGGTGACTATCGGCCCAATGCCGCTGCCTATCCTGAGCCACCCGAAGTCTATCCCTGATCAGTCTAACCTTCTCGGTCGCATCCACCACCATCTCCGGCCCGAGCAACACCCTTTCGCCAACATCGTCCCAAGACAAAGGGGTGCGACATCTCCGTCCGTATAGTGCCTCAAATGGTGACATCTCTATACTGGCCTGATAACTGTTATTGTAAGCAAACTCTACCAGATGAAGATGGTCCTCCCAAGAACTCCCTGTTTGCCATTAAAATCTTTTGATGTAATTTTAATACAAACAGAACAGTGTTACAATATAGGACTTAGACGTAGTCCTAGGAGTACACTTTTGTTTATCTGGGTCCCTTGTGCCGATGGAGCGAGTGGTAATGCGTTGACTCTGTTGACGATCCGACGACGGTTCTCGGTTCTCTGAAGGTCTGAGTTGCTTTGGGTGCTGGAGCTTGCGGAGAGGAAGAAAATATTGAGTGTCTGTATCTGCCTCTATGTATATGTATGTCGGTGGTTGTGCAATATGTGTATAAGAAGTAAGTGATCCCTCTATTTATAGCTTTGCAGGCTGGTTCCTCATACGCGCATGTAGGATGCGCATGTACGCGAGGACGCCACGTGGTGGTTGCTGATGGAGACGCATAGGCGATACGCTCTGATTAAGGAGTTGAACCCTTCTTGTTGTTGTCGTGGGCTGTGGCAGAGCTGACACGTAGCAATGGAGAGGATCTTTCAGTTGCTGAGATCTTGGGTGATTAGTACCCCTTCATAGGCTGAATCAAGTCAAAGGACGCGTGTCGTAGGTCCATGGCTCGAAGATCTCGGATTTGGTGGGGAGTGATCTGATAGGATGTGCCTAGGATTGGGCGCATGAGGAGGCTTTGGCTCGTAACCTTTAGGAGTCACGAACCAGTCGGGGCGCATGGCTTTTGAGGCGCATATGAGGCTTCAGTAGTGACTTTACTTCTGTCTTTAGGGATCAGAGAAAAGTCTGAGGCGCATAGCTTTTGAGGCGCATGCAGAGATTTGAACGCATGGCTGCGGAGGTGCATGCAAAATGGTTGGGCGGCCACGTGGCTTGTAACCGCCGGAGGGAGCAATGATGTGCTGACGTCGACGACGCTTCGTCTTCTGAAAAAGCTGTCAACTGTTCAATCCTCGGGGGACGTGCTGCCAACTCTGTCAGACTTCAGCATTTAATGTTCTTGACAGGTGATAGGCTGTTGAGTGGGCGCATCGATCGATGTTCCACTAGGCGCACGGGGACGCATGGAGGCGCATCTGATGGGTACGTCAGTATGATGCACGATATGGCCGGCACATCCGCTTTGCATGACACGTCTTTATGGGCCCGACTGTTACGTTCTTCGAGTGCTTTAAATAGCCATTTTTTGACTTGGCTGAATTCGAAGCTTCAGGTTCATCACCATTTAATGCAAATTCATTGCACGGGATTTGGAGAGCCCGCCACTTGGCGTATGGGTTTGATTTGTCCAGCCTATAAATAGTGGCATGGAGAGAGTTTGCTTCTCGTTCTCTCACGTCCTCCCAAAATAAACTTATTTGCTTGAGCACATTCTGTTGATGAGATGCTCCCGAGGGTGAAGATGCGACGCATTGTCTTTATTAATGCACTTGAAGGTGACTGTTACATCCAAAAGTCGGAGTCGAGGGCTTCTGAGGCAGGCAGAAGGTGCCTGTTGCATCCAAAGATCGGGATGCTCGAGCCTCGTCTCCGTTATGCTGGAAGAGCCGCAGATCGGAATTGCGGTGCTCCGATCATCTTCCTTGGGCTTTGGGAGAGCTCCTCCTCCCGCTAGAGTGGGTGTTGCCCATTCTGGTTGGGTTGAAAGCTGCTCCTTTAGCCGCGGGTCGATTGTGGTACTCTCTTCTTCCTTGGTTTGAAGAGCTCTTCCTCCAGCTAGAGGGTTGATTGCCAACTCTCCTTCTGCTCAATAAATACTTCATTAGTCGAAGCATTTGATGGCGCATATGCTGACACTTCATGATGCGCCTGACTGGGACGCTGAAGGGCGGCACATAACTGAGTCGCTGAAGGGATGCATATAACTGAGCTGCTGAAGGGATGCACCTGGTTGAGAGCACATGGCGAGATGCGCCTGTTTGAGAGCGCATGGTGATTGCTGCGCCTAGCTGTAGACTTAGGGTCTTTTCTTTGTAGAAATTCTCCTTTGTATAGCTCCTTTTTTTAGACATGTAATAGACTTTTATGTGAATAAAAATCCTCTTTTAATGTCTATTCTTTTGCTTTACTATGCCAAGTACTTCATCTGAGCTCCCTGGCGCATGTAATGTTTGGCGCATAGGATTTCTGGTCCTGAAATTCCATGCTTCTACACGACCCCCTTCAAAGTTTTCAAAACTTTTTGTCAAGTTTTGGAATACTTTAAATAAGAAGCATGGTGGCGTCTTCTACGGGGCGCATGACTGTTCGGGCGCATGATTACTCTGCGCATCAGTGATGGGGCGCATGCTCCTCTCAGTAAATGCAAATGATAACGCTTCGATAACCAAAAAGATTAATGGTGATCTTTTTGGATTTATTTGCAGTTATCTCCTCACAGAACCCGAGGCGGCGGCTGAGGTCACACTTCATCGGTTCACGCGTGCGACTGAGCCTATAAATAGGTGTGAGATTGAGAGAGAGAGAGAGTTCTTCCTCTCTTTGCTTTCTTCTTTTTTTAGAGTTCTTCTTTTGAAAAACCCTAACTTCCTTCTTTCAAGAAATGGCTCCCAAGACTCCTCGCGACGGTGCTGGCCGAGGACGAGGCAAAGGGAAAGAGCCTGTAGAGGCTGCCGCAGATGATGTCCCCCGGCCGCCCGTTGACGTTCGGCCGGCGGTGATCGGTGGGTTTCATCATTCTTTACCGTCATTTTTAGAACTCACATACGCCGGCACGCATGGACCTTGAGTCCTGATGATGTACTGAGGTTTTTCTGCCGACGCGCATGGGTTTAAACCCGGATGATGTACCGAAACTCCACTACTGATGCGCATAGGTTTAAACCATGATGATGCGCCGAAGCTCCACTGCTGACGCGCTTGGGTTTAGACCCTGATGATGCGCCGAAGCTCCACTGCTGACGCGTATGGGTTTAGACCCTGAAAATGTGCTGAAGCTCCACTGCTGACGCGTATGGATTTAGACCCTGATGATGCACCGAAGCTCCACTGCTGACGCGCATTGGTTTAGACCCTGATGATGCGTCGAAGCTCCACTGCTGACGCGCATGGGTTTAGACCCTAAAAATGTGCCGAAGCTCCACTGCCGACGCGCATGGGTTTAGACCCTGATGATGCGCCGAAGCTTTTTTTCAGATGCACCTGAGCCTTATGCGCTTTTGATGAGAACGTGGCTCAGATTCTTTTGTTGTTTCCAACATCTTCTGAATCTTTGCCTTCTTTTGTTGACCACCAGTGTCGATGACTATCCCGCTCTTGAATGAAGTTCTTCTGGACGCTGCCCTCTGTCAAATGGGGGTGGATTATAATGAGGAGGTGATAAACCCTGCCCAAGCTGCCATTATACTGGATCAGCCTCCCGAAAGAATGACTCAAATCCGGGAACAACAGCATGGGTTCCTCCAATGGATGATGGAGCGTGGCATTTTGAAATCTTCCACTCCTGATAATGTGACTTTCTTGAAGCCTGAGTTCCTGTTTGGGGACCGCCTTACTTCTATTGAAGCAAAGGTGTTAAAGGTCAAGGAAGATTGGTTCTTTACAGCAAAGGGGGTGCATATGACTGTTAAGCAACTTGAGCGCCAATGGCCTTTGACGGCCTTCTGTCGTCTTGCTTTCAAGAGGAGGATGTCTTGGGAGCTAACCCCATCTCAGGGGGAGCGGTGGAAGGCACCATCAAGATCGACGCTACCTTCGACCAGAGGGATACTCTGACCATTGTGCGGGCTGGGCCTTCTTTCACCTGGCGGACTCTCCGTCCTGGGAGCATTTACAGTGACGTTCCCATCAACACATTCGCTTTTAGCGCTTCAACTTTTGCAAATCGTATGCTATTGTTGGAGCGGTCGTACCCGAAAGGTGAATTTCGGGTAGAGGGTTGGTGTCACTATGTTTCTAAATGGGACAAGCTGACACTCTGGATTCTGTCGCGGTTTCGAATCGAACTCCGAAAGATTGGGCTGACTGCCGTAATCCGTGCTACTTAGGCAGGTGTTGACATCAACCGACATATGTTTCTCGCGCTTCTGGAGATGTTTAACACCCAGATCGGGACTTTCTTCACCCCGGTGGGGGAGCTGGGACTCGCACTTCATGAAATGTACGAAGTGTCAAAGCTTCCTTGGGGATCAGAACCTTATGAGGAATACTTCCCGACCAACGAGGAGTTCCAAGTCCTGGGGGACAAAGCCGAGGAGATGATGGCCGTCTTCAAGGAAGTGGCGAGTCATCATTATTATATGCAGAAGAGGGATAAGGGCGGGTCATAGCCTCATGTGACCGCTTGGAGAGATTACGTCTTTAAGCAAGACAAGGAGGATCCCTCTCAGCTTACCACTCCGCCAGTGCTTTCCAGTAGCGTGGTGCTCTCCGAAATGAGCAGGTTAAGTGAGAAGAATCCTCGGGAAAACGAGGACCGGCAGTCGAACGAACGCTCATATAGCTGTTTCTGGCACCTTACTCATCGGATGTCGTCAAAAGCAGTGAAAGCTGCGTATCTGATGATTTGGCTTCGGGATTATGTCTTCTCGGGCGGGTCAGACTCTGTGGAGAGGGTGACCCGGAACCTAATCCTGCCAGCTGTGAAGTTGGTTTTTGGCCGTCGCCTGGCTCTACTCCCCGCAATGGTGTGTAACCTGCTGCGAGGTTTACGAGAATTTATGGGAAATATGGTTCATGAACGAGGTAGGAATGACAACTTCCCCCGTGCCGAACTGCCGTTTCATTATTTGATGGGGTGGTTAATTTTACACCATCCCAATGTGATGAGTCCGGGCTCGAAAGAAGACCACAGGGCCGGAGATGCATTCCTCCTCCGTTTCCACCAGAGGAGCTGGTCGCATACTGGTGTTCCTATTTGCAGGAAAGTTTTATCCCACCTTCAGGGGTGGGAGATCACCAAAGTTGGTCCCGTCTTTTTGGGTTTTGAGGCCAACGAAGACTTAATGGATTCGAGTGAAGATGCCACCACTCTGCCTCCATGGGGATTTCGCTGGTTGCAAAGTATCCGGCCGTCCCATCTTGTGTACCGGAATAGGAACCAGTGTTACCTGGAACCGTATTTGCCCAGCCATTTTGCACGATAATTCGGCTATGCTCAGTTGATGTTGGATAACCCCAGTATTAATCTGGGGTATACTGGAAGCTTGTTGGATGGTGCACGAGCTTGGCATTACTACAATGCCGGATGTACCGGAGCTCGCTTTACGCTGCCTGTTCAGAATCCGCGACCGCCGATTCTTTTCTCGGCCGCCAAATTTTACTGTGTCATGAACGTTGTGCCCCCCGGATATGATCGAGAAACCAGTTTCATTGTCGGCACCCAGTTAGGGCGACTGGGAACATATTGGCGAAGGCTCGATCATACCGTCCGTCAGAGGTTGGTTCTCGAGGTACTCCTGCCATATCCACGGGGGGTCAGGCAGAGCCCTCAGTCGATCAACCGAAAAGACGTGCTGATACCGAGGCTGGCTCTTCTGCGCCAAAGAGGCAGAAGAAGGCATTGTCACCGACTCAGCACCTACGGAGGTAAGGATGTCCCATATAGTCTGGTTAAGTTCGACATCTTGTGACGTATGCTTTCTTTTTTTGTAGGAGCCGCTAAAAAGGAGACCCCGTACTCCAAGATCTGGTGCCAGCAGACCAAAGGAGGTGGCGGGCTCATATGAAGAGCGCATTCCGTCGATTGTGATGTCTCCCGTGGAGGAAAACTCGGACGATGTCGTTGTTGTGGAGATTCCAGTATCTCCAGATTATGTTGGGAGGGAAGCTGAGGATGTAGCAGTTCCCGGAATGGTGCAAGCCGCCGTAGGGGCCTTGGACGTTGAGGGTCCAGCAGATACGGGGCTTCCAGATGAAGAAGTGGGGTGGAGTTCGTCATCTTCAGATGACGTTCCTCCAGAGATGCATGAGCCTGTTGCGGGGGCAACAGACGTGATTGAAACAGAGGAGAGGGTTGATTCCCCTCCTTGTCATAATGAGGGGAGGTCGACTGTAGCGTTGCCGAGCCCTACCCCAGACTCAGCAGCGGAGGCTGAGGTGGCTGTCGACCGGGAGGTAGCGGCAGATTCTATCCCTGCGGAGGGATTTGATGGTAAAAGTGAGACTCGTCCGCCGATCCTGACTCCAAGGGAGCCGAGTCAGGAAGCAAGTGATGATCCCGCTGCTCTGTCGGAGGAAGAATGTCCCGTACGGCCTGCTGATAGCGTATTGGGGACAGATGAGGTAGCCCCTGACATTGGTGGCCCCTCCGAGCTAGAGAAGGGTAAGGGTTTGCTGGAACCCTCGGTTGCTCCTTCTATTTGGGGTACGATATCGACGTCTCTCTCGGCTCCTTCTGTTCTTTTGGCTCCTTGGGCTAGTAGTCAAGCCCCTGTTGAGGAAGAGTCCGTTGATGCCGAGGTTCCAACCTCGTAGGTTGAAGCCGACGGGCCATCTTCCGTTCCGCTGTCTAGAGCAGCTCTTCCAACTCCTGCTATGACGCCGCAGGTGCTGGCGGATGCAGATGAGTATGTGAAGTTTATTATTGAGGCGGTGTATAAGATGCTGCAGAGAGGCGTATCGGCAGGATGGATGCCAATGGGAGTTTCGCGATGGCAAAAACCCTGGTACTCCCTCACATCAGTCTGATACGTTCCCACCAGGGCCATGATCATATGGCCGAGATTCTGGAGGCCTCGGTGGCCGAGCTGGACCAGCTGCTTTTCGAGTTTCAGTTTATCCAGCGAAATGATCTCTCCACCCTGATAGACGCGAAAAATGAAAAGTTGATTGCTGCGACTGAGTCCTCTTATCAGGCCACCGTGGGCGTCTGGGAATACGAGGTGGCTGAAACTGAGGCCGCGATGGAGAGGTTGTCTCAGTCCACACAGGAGAAGGTGGAGTTGCGAGGCGTTGGGCGCTAGTATAACGGAGGTTGATGCCAAGATTCGCATCCTTGAAGACCAGCGGGCCCAACTTTTATTAGATGCTGAGCGAGTCCAGGCTGAACATGTAGCATCTAAGGAGGAGAAAGCAGCTTTCACCCACCGGGCTCTTATTCTGGCCCAGCAACGGCAACAGTTAGACGAGAAGTATGAGGATGACACTTCTCCTGAAGCCATAGAAAGGATACGTCAAGAAGCCGAACGCCGGGTCCTGGCGACCGTAGAGACTCGTGCGGCAGACTTGAAGCGTCGGATTGAAGAGCTTTCGGCTAACCCGGGGATGTTTAGGGATTATAATTTCTTCTTTTTTTGTGTAATTTACAACTCTTGCTGGGGGTGTAATCCTTTATTTTTTGAATAAAGAATACAAAGTTTTTTGTGGTGTGTTCATTTTTGCTGTCATGAACTTGATGATTTGTGTGGACCTATTATCTTTTGCACACCTTGGTTTTTAGGTACAGATAATAAGTTCGAGAGAACCGACATGTTTGCTCAGAGGTGATGTGGACGTGGCAAATATGGGATTCAAATGATAGAATCTTCCTACCCAGAGGTTGTTTCACTTAACAAAATGCCTGAAAATCGGATTTTGAAAATAAAACGAGAAAAAGTACACGAAGTACAAATTTGATTCTGGGAAGTATTGCTATGGAAGTCTGATCTGTAAATGATCACTTTGTTCCTTGGACCATACGATGATGATGAAGATCACTGCTAGAAGATGAACAATTGGAAGAACTAAGTCACCAGAAAGGTATCGACGCACTTGGGCACTGATGGCGAGGCCGAATACTTTCCTGCTTTGCTTCACTCTGTTCTGGAAGAAAAGTTGAAGAAGAATGCTCCGAAAAATCAAAGTCTCTGGGCTCTGATCTCTATGTATTCTCTTCTTTCTCTCTATCTGTCTATATGAGAAAAATCAGTCTATTTATAGACTTGGCTTCTTGTGCGTAAAAACTCAGCAAAAGTTCCATCTTTACGCTAACAACTGCCACCCATGACCAAAGTTATCCTCTGCATACGTTGACACGTGTCCCATCATTTCAATAAGAATAGGATACATGTACACACGTTCTTCGAGATGTGTGGCATGAAATCTATGTAGGCAAACCACGTTCTGAATTGGAATAGGGCGTAAAAACAACCCAAATATACCCTGAGCGTAAAGTAGTAGACTAGGCGTACAATAGCCCTGATGTAGACTTACCACATAAAGTGGTTGTTAAATAACCTTGAGCGTAAAAGTAACCCAAATAAACCTTACGCACACGTCAACCGTTGAGCGTAAAAACTCGTATAGTCTCCGTGCGTAAAAGAAGCCATATTATGAGCGTAAAATGGCTCAGTCCACATACTAAACGACAAATGGGCCTCTGTGTAAAACAAATCCCTTTGATTTCTGTGATATATGCCATCATTAAATCTTCATGTCAGACTTTGCATTAAATGCAAGACTTGACAGCTTTGTCCAACGTAAAAGTGGCTAGCCTGTCTTGGACGTAAAATCATTAGCTTTGACCCGGGCGTAAAATGATTAGCCTGCTTCGGGCGTAAAGTGATTAGCCACTCTTTGGCGTAAAGTGGATCGATTTGAATGGAATGATCCTTATCTTTGACTCATTCTTATGAAGCACTTTTTATGCTCCTACAAGACCCCCTTCAAAGTTTTCAAATATCTTCAAAATTTGAAACACTTTGAACAGAAGCGTAAAAGTTGAGATTTGACCAGTCAGCGTAAAATTCGGGATACTCAACAGTCATTCGCGTAAAAGTGGAGATATCCAACAGTCGGCGTAAAATCTAAAATTTGAACCTATTTGAAACTTCCCTATAAATAGGGTTTTTCGGGGAGAGAAAGAACTTTACTTTGTTTCCTTGCTCCCGTAATCCCGATCCTTCTTGAACTCTCTTCTTCCTCTTGCATTCCATTCGATGGCCCCCAAGAAGTCCGCCGCCGGCAGTAGTAAAGGGAAGAAAGCCATTGATTCGTTATCGACAGAACATGTGAAAACTCTCGTTCGATCATCAACACCACACCAACAACCCAACCCAGCCGTAGCTCCGCCTATGAGGGGTAATGTACTCCCTTATGGCCGTAGAACTTTATCGGAGAAGAAAAAGGTCTTTTGTTTCATGCCCACGTTATACGTGTTAGCGTAGAAATTGAGATAAACAAAATACGCCCACGTTATACGTGTTAGCGTAAAGCTCAAAAATACGCCTACGTTTATACGTGTCAGCGTAAAACTGAAATACGTCCACATCTAATGTGCCAGCGTAAAAACAGAAATACGCCCACATCTAATGTGCCAGCGTAAATTTCCAAAATAAAATAAAAAAGACTTTGTATAAAAACAAAAGAATTTTTTAGAAAACTTTTTACTTTTCAGATCCATTTATCTACATAAATGACATCAAATTAGATTTTCTCTAACTTGATTTCCTTTTCTTTTTGCAGTGGACTTGCAAATTCACCCTCTTGCAGAAGTCTTTGGCTCGTCATTTGGCATGGTGGGTTCGAACTATCTGGAAGATTTATCTCATGTCCAATTTTCTCAATCGAACCCTGAATACCCTATAGAGAGGGCACAACTGATAGCAGCTCAAGGGGATAGGATGTTGCTATCCATGATGAATGGAGATTTGTTGACTTCACTAGATGCACAACAATTTGTAAAACCGACCTTCTTGTTTGGGGACGCAATTGACTGTAAGTCCCAGACACACCCCAAGAAGGAGTCTTGGGTATTCAAATTTGGGGATAGAGCCATGTATCTCTCGGATATGGACAAAGATTATCCTTTGTCAGCATTTTTCCATGCTACCCACCATCGACAAATGCTGTGAAATTTGACTCCTAATAGTTATGAAAGACCAGGTAGAATTGTTTTCAAGAGAGAGCATGCTAATGACATGGGGTATTTTGCTAGTATTCCCAATGGTGGTATCACTTCTATTTTTGGCCTCATGCCAGGAGCTAATCCCAGTGAAGACTCGAGTTTAATTCAACCAGTACAAACTCCGATGTTCGTCAACAAATTCATGAGGGCTGCTGTATTATATCCTCAGACAAACCCCAGGCTGCCGGGATGGTTGACTCCATTCAATCAAAACTGGATCCAGATAAGTATTTGGATGATGAAGAACTTTGAATCAGAGCTGAAAGACATTGGTTTGTATGAGGCGATAGCTTCCACTAGTCAGGGTATTCCTTCGAACAGAAACCTATTTCTGACCTTGATGGAAATATACATGAGTTCGACTGGAACTTTTGCCACCCCGAAAGGCGAAATGGGCCTTGCTCTTCATGATATGCAGTTCATCTCGAAGCTGCCAATGGGGGAAGCCCCATATGAGGAATACGTTCCCTCCAACAGAGAACTGGCTGAAATCAGAGAGACTAATCCTCAGTTGATTGAGGTATATGAGGAATTGATGTGTCACTACATGGTTTGTACCACAATGCATGAAAGTACATCTCATTTGGCGTACATCAACAAGTGGACGACTTATCTCTTCTTCCATAAGGATAAGATATCCAATGAAGACAAAGAAAGGTTTCAGGAAAACAAAGCTCCGGCAATCAACATAGATTCGACAATCCCTTCTAACAAAATTAGGGATATGATGATTGCCTACAAATTTCCTAATAAATATCTGTCTACAAAGACTGGGGAATTCCCTGCCGGAACTGAAGCCTTGAGCTTCCTTAGATATGGTAGTCAGAAGATCTCTAGGAGAGCTTTGCTGGCAGGCTTTCTTTCTTTATGGCTGAGAAGATGGGTTGTGACGGGTATTGGTACTGTTGACAGAATCCACCGTAGCATACTATGGCCAACAGTACGTTTGGTTTTTAAAATCAGAATTAACCTGCTATCAGCCATGGTGTGTCGAATAAATACAGGTTTAAGGACCTTCGACGAGGAGTTAATCAACAATGCTCCTCATCGAAATGTTTTCCCCAGGGTAGAAATGCCCTACACTTATCTGATGGGCTGGCTGTTGCATCACAACTGCAGATTGTTGCCACCAGGCCCGGGTGATGATGCGGAGGTCTTCCTCCAAAAATTCAGCAAAGCTACATAGACCGCTACGACTGTGGTGGATACCCGGGCAGTTCTGAATTATTCTTATGGTTGGAACTTCTTCTGCACTCGGCCACAAGTTCCAGCAGATTGCTTTGGCATTCAGTTTGAAGATGAAGTCGAAGGAAGAGCGGTATTGCCATCATCAGTCTTCAGATGGCTTCAATGCATCAGACCTTCTCACTTGATATATAGAAATGAAGATAATTGTGCGTTTGAACCATATCTACCCAGTAGGTTCTCTCGCCAATTTGGATATGACCAACTTCATGTTGGTAACCCCTCTACTAACTTCCGTCTTTATGGAAAATTACTCGACGGTGCTAGGGGTTGGAGATATTTCAATGCTGCTCGTACTGGTGCCAAGTTTAGAGTCTCAACCGCCACTAGTACTACAGAGCTACGTATACTTCATATATATGCTCATTTTTATGCTTCAATTCGTTCTTTTGCCCACGCTACAATATGAGAGGTAGTCTGAGGTGGCCTAAAGAAGGAGATATTGAGGAGCAGGTCAGGGTACCAGCAAACATCCCTGACGATACTGGCATTCCAGATCCATATTTGGAAGTTATCCCAACAGGAGTTGGGAAACCAGCTGCAGAACCTATCATCATTGGCAAAGGCCAAAAAAGAAAACAAAGTGCAGCCATCATGTTTCCAGAGAAAACTCCAGAAAAGAAGAAGAAGTCTACCACAAAAGGGCCTTCCAAACCGAGAGCCCTCACTCCAGAAGATGACACTTTGATTATAGGGGATCATCTTGTCGGTTCTTCTTCAGTTCATCCAGGAGAAGGATCTTCAGCCCCTCCACCAGTAGTTGGATCAGAAGCTGTAACACTTTTGTCTCATGGACGTCTTAGCACCTCACTCCATTTATCTTTGCCAACCAAGGCAGAAGTCACAGGGGGTGCTACTGCTGTATCTACTGTTGATCGAGACCGTATTCCATCAGATGAGCCGGCTCTCGACTTTGATGATGATGATTGGGATGACGATTACGATTCATATCTTGAACATAACGCATATATTCCAGGTATCATACAAAACCTATATGGAATTATGTACCATGATTTTTTATATTAACTTATTTTGTTCATTTTGTAGATGTCATCATTGCACCAAAACATATGGCTCCTCCTCCTCAAGAAGAAGATATCTATGAAGAAAATGAGGAATCTGAGGATGAAACTTCTTCTTCAAAAGAAGAAGACGCTGGTGAGGAGGGAGGTCAACAACCCGAGATAGAGTTTCAAGAAGAATATCCTCCATCGTTAGAGGTACAACAAGCACAACCTGAAATGTCCTTTCCTGCTGAAGACCAGCACAAAGAAGAGACTACAATAGACCTCACTGTAGGTGATGATAGAGCTGCTGGAGGAGAACCAGATTTGAATAAAGAAGCAACTGTAGAAAATTTTACTGCAATTGAAGCGATGGAAAATCCTGTGGAGAAAACCATTGAAGAAAATGCTGAAAGCATTCTTGAATCACCAACTGAAACTGGGAAAGCTATAATGACATCTTCTATTGTTGCTACTGATTCAGTACCAGTTTCTGACGAGCCAATGCCAGAACCTGAACCGGCTCCCGCAATTGTCACCACATCCACCGATGTTACCGCCACCAGAACTCCAGAAATGGCTGGAGTAACAAATATTGAAGACATTGCTCCCGAAGCTCTTGGGAATCAATTGGCTGTGGCAGCAGTAATAACAACAATTCCATCTCAGCTGTTGTTACACCAATGATATCTGTTGGTGTTGGAGATATAATCCCTGAAGCTCCTAGGGATCAATTGGCCATGACAGCAGTAACAGCAACGTCCTCGTCTCAACCGACTGTCATACCAACAACATCTGTTTCTGGTCTCCAAAGAAGAGATCTACTAGATATTGCTGCCACACCAAGCTCCAACATAAAGATGAATCTCCTAGTTGAGATTCATACTGAGACCTTTTACAAAACTCTAGCAACCCTAATAAAAATGGTCCTGAATAAGGGCCTTAGTTACGAGATTTTGAAGGCAGTGATGGCTCTGACCATTAAGAATGTTGCTATGTTCGATGATGCTGGAAGAGCTACAGTATTGGAGAAAATTATGGAGGACCTTGAACAACCAATCAATGAATACCTCAAGCTATCAAGGGAGACTGTTGAAAGTCTCATCCAGGAGGAATATGACACCTTAATGGCTGATTATCTTACTCGAAAGACTACATATAATGAAGCTCTTCATGAACATAGTCTGAAAGTTGCAAAAGAGAAAGCTTTTTGGCTGGAATAAAGCTCGCACTGCATGGTCACAGAGTAGCTTACGATGCTTTGAACATAGATATTCAGAATAAAAATGATAAGATCTGTGAAGTTGAAACTGAATTAGCTCGCTTGAAGGCTGAAAGAGAAAAGATGATCGATGTTCGAAATCTGTACCTCACTCAGAGCTCCATTTTAGAAGAACAAGCCTTCGAGGTTGAATCAACTATCAGAACCCTTGATGAAGCCAAGGATCATCTGATAATCAGTTTCGCTGGACTTTCTCGTATTTGTACCCCTGAAGCTCGACGTGCTGAAGCTACTAAAAAGGTTGTGAGTTCTCGTGACAAGCGACTGGAAGAACTACAGAAGTTGCTTCAAGATGTTTCTACTCCACCTTAGAAGAACTCCTTGTCATCTTTTATCTCATTCATTTTTGTAATGTTTTCACAAGGAATGAATGAAATATTTATTTTGTGATCCCTTCATTTTAAAATAACCATAGGTATGAGGCAGAAAATACTTATCAGCGGTTATATGAATATGACAAGTCTTTTAAACTCAATAGTTTGTATCTATCCAGAGGTAATATGGACATGATAGATAATCAAATCTTACTTTCTGTTTTAGAGTATGCAATACTATCAGAGGTAATATGGACATGATAGTATGTAAGAACTCAAAGAAAAGTAGATTAATATCTATGCAAAGGTCGAAGGAACATGATAGATAGAAAAAGCAAGTAGATTTAACATTTATCCAGAGGTCTTGAAAACATGATAAATAATAAATCTAGTTTTTTAATCAACTGGTAAGATAGAAGATCAAAATTTCTCTCCGAAGAGACAAGTAATCAGCTTAACCAAACCTTGGTAGCTGGGGATTAAGAGGACAGATGTTATTAAGGATATATGTCAATATTGATGAAAAAATGAATGAACCAACATGGCCTAAGGATGATTCTCAAATGGCTCGGATTCGTCATCAATTTGAACCATGTAAGCTAAAAATATTTGCTCAGATTCATCATAATAGTCTCCTTTAACACACGAGGAGTGAGAAATATCGGATTCAATGAATTGGACTTCTTCTGAATCTGATGATTGTGAAGAGCTAGAAGAGAATTCTTCTTGTATATCGTCATTAAACATATGGGACGGATCATATCCCAATCCATGACGAGTTTTCTGGTAAAACGGATCACCATATAATGGTAGTCGTCTACCTTTGCCTTGATTGAGACCTTGCATAGTCTTTAAATCATATCCCATGTTCTGGATAATTTTGAGAGATTGTTGACTATATCTGTCAATTCGAATTCTTCCCTTATCTTTATCTCTCAAATCATCTGTCTGAGCAACAGCGATATTTTTAGCCAGGCCAAATACAATTTGGTGCTTGTTTTTCTTATCAGACGGAACCACGAAATAAGATTCTCTGTGACGTCTATAAGTTACACAAGCTTGCGATGAAGCGGCTACAGGAAGAAGATAGGGAAAAGATGTTAGAAACCTTTGAGCATAAGGTCCAACATCGACATGAGGAGGAAAAGAATTTTCTTTATTGTCAATGTATAAGGTTTCCTCTATGTCTATGTCGTCTTTATATTGATGACTTTGATTATCAGAAGATAAAGTTATTCTTTCAATAAACTTGACAGACATATACTCGAAAAGGAAATCTTCATTGATATCAAAAAGTACAGAATGATCAATATTTACATCATTTACAATTGACTGCTACGCTTCGGATTAATCACTAGTGGATTATCATCCGTCTTCTGCGTAGATTTGCCAAGATTGACAATCAAAGGAGGTTCTGGATCATTCGTACGAAATGTATGCCCTTTGACTTTGATCACAAGAGGTTAAACTTGGCTTTTAACAGGAACATTTACTGATTCCTTAGATGAAGCTTGAGTTCTTCCTTTAACCTTGATCATCAAAGGTTGATTGTTGACAGGTTGGGGTTGGATTCGCCCTTTGACTTTGATATTCAAAGATTGCTCTTC
Source organism: Iris pallida (assembly GCA_029216955.1). NCBI lineage: Eukaryota > Viridiplantae > Streptophyta > Magnoliopsida > Asparagales > Iridaceae > Iris > Iris pallida. Next base: position 3,734,240 of record JANAVB010035419.1, on the reverse strand, counting down.
TAGTGGATCTTTGTTAATAGACTGATCTTCAGCAGATGATTGATCTTCAGCCATATCTGATATCTCTTTCACATGCTCTTGTTTATAAAGCCTTGAGTCGGAAAAATAGGCTTCAACACCTTTGAAAGGATTGATATCAGCAAACTCAGTCTTCACAACCCCTTGGGGATCCACATACTTGAAGCATTGGTGGAGAGTTGAAGGCACGATGTTATGCTCATGTAACCATGGTCTTCCAAGAAAAATATTGTAGGATACGTCTGAGTTAATAACATAAAATGTTGCCATAGTTCGAAGATCACCAATCTGAATCTTCAGACGAATCTTCCCCAGTGGTTTGCTCTTTCCAGAGTTAAAACCAACTATTGTGGTACTAGTGTAAGTCAGATCACTAGTAGGAATCCTCAATGGTCTTAGCATACTTTGAAGAATTATGCTAATGGAAGACCCAGGATCAATGTAAATTCTGTCAACTTCAATGGATTCGATATACCCAGTGTAACACAAAGGCCTATCATACTTGTTATGCTGCAACAACATATCTTCTTGTATGAAGGTGATGTTGGGAATTGCTTCCATCATACTATGACATTGCGGGCATGATACTGGTATATTGTCAGGAGTTTTGAGTTGAGCTAAGCAGGAATCAGCTTGCAGCAAAGCTTCACTCAAAGTTTCTCGTATTTCTCTAGAAAGGCGAAGCAACTTGAAAATAGATAAACTAGCCGGAGTATTAGCTAACTGGGCTAGAATATCAAATTTATAGGGTTTCATCACCACCCCCTCACTGGAAGTAGACTTCAACGGACATCGAAGCGTACCGCTTTCTGTTTTCCCTTTTCAACCACAGCAGGAGCAAGAGACGGTTGAGTTGATGGTGTTTCAACATTCTCAGCTTCCTTAGAGGATCCCTCATAATCTTTGTGGTACTCTTTTCCAGTTCTTGTACCAACAAAAGTTTTTTCTTCAGACTCAGAAGAAGGAAGTACCATATTGCAGGATTTAATCTTCCTTTCCTTAGCTTTCTTCTTGTGAGGATTGTTATGAGGAACCTCAGAACCCAATCCAATAGTGGATTTTTTGACTTTGAATTTGTAAAGGAAGTCGTATCCCTTTATCATAATTCAAACCTTCTGCATTTTGAAAATCATAACCTATCTTCTTCATGAGAAGGATAGATTATTGACTGTACAAGTGAGTAGGCAGTGGACTTTCAATAGGTGGTTCCATAGAGGAAGAAGAAGAAATCCCTGTAACTACGGAAGAATGAGGAATAACCGTCTCTGCAGCTACGAGAGGAAAATGATTCAGGATACGAGGAAAAATCCCTGTAGGAGCCTTTTTATAAGCAGCAAAGACTTGTTGTGCTCTGTATAAGGGAACACTATTCATGGCTAACCACTGCTGATGAGTAAGCTTGAACTTGGTAGGAGGAGCTAGACTTGGAGGACATATGTTCAATCCTCTTAGTCTATCTTCCAAAGGAGTGCCATCCCGTAGATGATCCAAATCATCAGGATCTGGAATAACATGAGAAATTATGTTGCAGGTTTTGACTTTCTTACCTTTCTTGGATTTTAAAGTTTTACCTTCATCTTCCATTTCAGGTATTAAGTCAGAATGTACCCACATAATTTCACCATTCTTTATTGTAAGAGGCAACAATCCTACATTTTCCTCCCTGGCAGGCGGAATATTCAAAATCTTCATCATCGCCTTCGAAATTGGGACAATTCCATCTGGTACTTGTTATGGAGGAAAATATCCAAATTGAAGAGAAACCATATTGGTTGTAACCGTATGGTCATCATTGGTTAAAGCAATAGCACCACCATTTATCAGCTCTTGGATTTTCTTCTTCAAAACATAGCAAGTACTGGTAGGATGATTAATATATCTATGATAGATACAATATTTGGGATTGTCAGTCAGATTCACCTCATTGGGCCTCTTTGGCTCCGAAATCTGAAGTTTGCCACTCTTCACCAGACATTGGAATATCCCTGGGATATCACTTTCGTCAAAAGAGTATTCTTCTTTTGGCCTGGAAGATTCTTGATTATTCGGCGTCGTTTTATTCTTGAAAAGATTGACCATAAGAGTGTCTTTTTCTTTCATATTACGATTGCCGGAATTATTACCAGGATTACTTTTCTTTCATTTATCCTCAGAGGCGAAAATCATCCCATGTTCACGAGCCAACCTACCACTGGTCTCGGCGAAAACTGCTGCTATGATAAACGAAGCCTAATCTGTGAATTGGGAGCATGTGAAGACAGCGATGGATGGTCGCAGATTCATCTTATATGTATCAATCAGCGCTGAATCTGGCATACCAGGGGGCATCTTTAAAGTCGTCTGTCGGAAACGTTCAATGAACGTCCGAGTATCTTCTTTCTTCTTTTGCTTGATTTCTATTAAGGAGGACATGTTCATGTCCATACCTCCTTCATAGAAACGGGAGAGAAATATTGCCTTAAATTCGTCAAAAGACGAAATACAATTGTCGGGTAAACTACGATACCAGTCGTAAGCTAAACCCGTCAAGCATCCAATGAATACTCTAGTGAGAAGAGCATCATTTTTCTGCAAATGTACAGTCATAATATCAAAGTAATTGATATACTGACTAGGAGAAGCCTTTCCATCAAATAATACCATGGATTGTGGCTTGAATTTCGGTGGAAAGGGTACATCATTCCAATGAGGAGGATAAGGTTGCTTAATCCCTAACCTCTGGAGTTGATCCTTTTGCTTCAAAACTTCAAATTGTGCTTTGAGCTCACGTACTGCTTGAATGGCTTTGCTAGTTTGTGGAAGCACATTTGATTGAAAAGTTGTTGGTTGTACCGTAATCCCCACCGGAGATGGTACATCTTCTGGAATGATAGGATCTGGAGATGCAGAATTTTGGTTAACAGCAGGCTCTTGGATATTCAAAGGTATATCAACCCCTTGGCTATCTTGAGTTGGTGCTACTGCCTGAACCGGTGTTACAATTGCTGGTTGAGCAGTTTGCTGAGCCGTTATTATCTGGTGCATGCTTTGCATCATGTTAAGCATGTCTTTCAATGATTGCTCAACAGCAGTGAGACATTGTTCTGTATTAACAGATGACATCTCTGGTTCGTCTCCAATAGCGTAGGATTCAACCTCTCTTGAAGATATAGAAGGATTAGTATAAAAGTATGAATCAACACTATCAGTTTCGGACTCAAGAGATTGAGTACCCCCAGCTTCAGAATCAGAAGTCTGCAATTGTCTTTGTCTTCTTGATCGAGTATTCTGATATACTCCTTCAAAGGAATCAAGAAGTCTGTTGAATTATTGTTGACCTGGGGTTTGGGACGTGTTCCGTCTAGGACGTCGTCCTCTGTTGGTATGAGATGCCATGTTGACTGACGCATATGATAACTCATCAGCTTATTGTTGGGGTGCATTAAAATTCAATCGATCAAAAACTGACCATCTGGAAGCCGAGCAACAATATTTGATCACAATCTGGTGACACTCACAGTGATAATTTTCTTGGGGGAGCGTCACGGGAGATTGTCTATTTTTACGCTTTTGTATTAGCAATTCACGTAAATCAGAAGGAGTAGAAGGAGTAGTCTTCTTTATTACATTTAGGATAGCAAAACGTTTAGTCCCTTGTGTATAAAGAAGATTACTGGCTGTATTCGCAGAACCAAACTGTACATTTCTACGCGTTTGGAGTTGTGTACGCAAATCTTGAGATTTTTGAGCATGAAGGACTCCATTTTCATTGCGTGTGATTTGTAGGTTTGGTACTTTGCGTAGAGCAGTATAAGAAGGCTGTTGGTGTAGAACTGAAGCTTTACCAACAACATTTTTACGCTATATGCATTTAGGTACATTCACATTAGATGTAAAAACATCGTTGCAAATTTTATCTGCACTGTCACAGACAGGAGACTTACCTTTACGCGTAGAGCGTAAAAATTGATTATCTACCACGTCACAGACGGAAGATTTTCCTTTACGCGAAGAGCATAATTTTTGTGTGTCTACCACGTCACAGATGGGAGACTTATTTTTACACTTAGAAGCACAAGCATTAGAGTCTGCCTCATTACAAATGGGAGACTCGTTCTTATGCACTGAGCGTAAAATTTGGTTTTTACCCACAGGCCGTAAAACCTGATTATCTTCACCGTCACAGACGGGAGATAACTTGCCACACTTAGAGTGCAACGCTGAAGTAAGGACTGCCTCGTTACGAACGGGAGCCCCTACGACAGGAGTGGGAAGAATTTCCTTGCCCTCAGAAGTAACAGAGAGATCAGAAGCTATTTTGGATTTAGGAATCCAAACTTTTCGTGCTTTACAAGATTTTTGAACATTAGAGCGGCAGAACCACCCCCAGTTCGGAGCATTTCTTCATAAGCAGTCTGGTCGACGTGTACAACCAGAGTCTTCTTTGTCGATCCAATCGACACATCATCGTATTGAGCAATTGCCTCCTCGTCAGAGAAGAAGGTCGTCCCCAGCAGAGTCGCCATTTTTGTTTCACTTAACAAAATGCCTGGAAATCAGATTTTGAAAATAAAACGAGAAAAAGTACACGAAGTACAAATTTGATTCTGGGAAGTATTGCTATGGAAGTCTGATCTGTAAATGATCACTTTGTTCCTTGGACCATACGATGATGATGAAGATCACTGCTAGAAGATGAACAATTGGAAGAACTAAGTCACCAGAAAAGTATCGACGCACTTGGGCACTGATGGCGACGCCGAATGCTTTCCTGCTTTGCTTCACTCTGTTTTGGAAGAAAAGTTGAAGAAGAATGCTCCGAAAAATCAAAGTCTCTGGGCTCTGATCTCTATGTATTCTCTCATTTCTCTCTGTCTGTCTATATGAGAAAAATCAGTCTATTTATAGACTTGGCTTCTTGTGCGTAAAAACTCAGCAAAAGTTCCATCTTTACGCTAACAACTGCCACCCATGACCAAAGTCATCCTCTGCATTCGTTGACACGTGTCCCATCATTTCAATAAGAATAGGATACACGTACACACGTTCTTCGAGATGTATGGCATGAAAGCCATGTAGGCAAACCACGTTCTGAATTAGAATAGGGCATAAAAACAACCCAAATATACCCTGAGCGTAAAGTAGTAGAATAGATGTACAATAGCCCTGATGTAGACTTCCCGCGTAAAGTGGTTGTTAAATAACCTTGAACGTAAAAGTAGCCCAAATAAACCTTACGCACACGTCAACCGTTGAGCGTAAAAACTCGTATAGTCTCCGTGCGTAAAAGAAGCCATATTATGAGCGTAAAGTGGCTCAGTCCACATACTAAACGACAAATGGGCCTCTGTGTAAAACAAATCCTTTTGATTTCTGTGATATATGCCATCATTAAATCTTCATGTCAGACTTTGCATTAAATGCAAGACTTGACAGCTTCGTCCAGCATAAAAGTAGATAGCCTGTCTTGGGCGTAAAATTATTAGCTTTGACCCGGGCGTAAAATGATTAGCCTGCTTCGGGCGTAAAGTGATTAGCCGCTCTTTGGCGTAAAGTGGATCGATTTGAATGGAATGATCCTTATCTTTGACTCATTCTTATGAAGCACTTTTTACGCTCCTACAGAGGTGTTATGGACGTGGTAGGAATGACTCTGGGGGGATACACGGAACTACTCAGAGGTAATGTGGACGTGGAAGTTCTGCGATCAATGTACGGCAACGCAGGGGTTGTCCGTACGGGATGTTTATTCAGAGGTAATATGGACATGGTAAATATGGTGGGTAGTGTAGTCTTACGGAGCGTAAGATTCCGTTTTGTAGGGTGTAGGGGAACAACTCAGAGGTAATATGGACGTGGTTTTCCTTCTACTGGAGGATAGAATGCCACGGAACAGCTGGGTTCCGGAAGCGTAAGATTTTGTGGAAGGGAATTGTACATGAGCACTGATGATTGGGTCCACAGACTCCCTTGTTGGGTAAAGATAGAAGTACATGTCTGAAGGATGTCAAGAGTAGTAATTCTTTAGGAACTTGTCGTTGATGGGCATCATGAACAAGTCCTCATTGGGTTTGGCGAGGCGGTAAGCACCGTTTGAGTATACCGTCTCTATGATGAAAGGTCCCTCCCACTTGGGCTCGAACTTTCCTGGTGTCTTGTGAGTCAACACCATCGGCCTCCTGACTGCCAGAACCAGGTCACCTACTTGGAAAGTCCTCTGTTTGACCTTCTTGTTGAAAGCCTGTGATATACGGGCTTGATAGAGTTCGATGCGTTGTTGAGCTAGGAGACGTTTTTCGTCAAGTGCCTCCAATTCTTGCAGACGATGACGTTGATTGTCTTCCTCTGTTAGTTGATTTATGATTGCTACACGGAGTGAGGGTATCTGGATCTCGAGAGGCAGTACCGCATCGCTCCCGTAGACCAGGAAGAATGGTGTGTTGCCCGTCGAGGTCCGTACCGTTGTGCGGTAGGCCCAAAGGCATTCGCCGAACTTTTTGTCCCAGTCGTGTTTATTGGATGACACGACCTTTTTGAGTAGCCTGACGATAGTCTTGTTGAATGCCTCGGCCAATTCGTTTGCTGCCGGATTGTAGGCGGTTGATGCCAAGTTTTGGATGCAATTCTTATTACAGAATCTGTTGAAAACATGGCTGATGAACTGAGGACCGTTATCGTGGATAATCCTCCGAGGTATCCCGAAACGGTAGATAACATGGTGCTTGATGAAGATGATCACTCTAGAGCTCTTCACTTCTGCCAGTGGAACTACTTCTGCCAATTTAGAGAAGTAGTCGGTGATGGCTAGGATAAAGTGGTGTCCCTTCGATGAAGGAGGGGTGATCGGTCCTACAATATCCATGCCCCAGGCTTCGAAGGGCCAGGAGGCGACCGTAGGATGTAGTGGTTCTAACGGTGTATGGATGAAGTCAGCATGAAGCTGGAACGCATGACACTTTTTAGCATAGTTGACAGCGTCGGCTGCCATGGTTGGCCAGTAGTAGCCCATGCGTCACAGTCGATCCTGCAACTTAGGGCCAGGTTGATGGGCCCTGCAGGTCCCATCGTGAGCTTCTCGAAGGGCTTCGGCTGCTTCTTCGTTGGATAAACATCGAAGGAGAAGTCCATCGTAGGAACGTCGGTACAACATTTTAGTAGCTGTATCGTAATAGAATCGAAGGGAACGCCTCTTGACTGAGACGGCTTCTTTCGGGTCCTCTGGGAGAATTTCGTAGACAGCAAAGTCGATGAACGGGAACCCCCAGTCTCGGACATTAACACCAGCACTTGTTGACATAGCATGGGCCATTTGTCAGCATAGGTTCTTTTTAGGACAGACCAAGTCTCGACCAACCACCATGATGTAGTATTGAGTCCCGAGGGGTGCTGCCAATGAGGCTGCGAGGCCAGCCAGAGCGTCAGCCTCCAGATTTTGTAAATGAGGTACATGTTCGATGAAGAACTTGGTGAAGGTTGAAATGATGTTCAATGCAACTTCATGGTAAAGAATCAGATCTTCATGGCGAACTTCATATTACCCTCTGACCTGGTTAACGACGAGTTTTGAGTCGCTATGACTTCCAGATGATCCACCCCCAGCTGTTGCGACAGCTGGAGTCCCATGATGAGAGCGTTGAACTCGGCAACATTGTTGGAGCACGACTTCGAAAGGGAGTAGGCACGCTGTATGACCAGCTGATCGGGAGAGACTAGGACTACCCCCACACTTACGATGATTTGGCCTTTGGGGCCTATTCTTGAAGCGCCATCAAAAACATCCGCCAGACGGAGCTTTCTTCGGTGACGTTTGATTCTTGGACCTCATCCGGGATGTCTTCATAGAGTCTGGAGGACTCTGGGATGGGGTGTGCAGCTAAAAAGTCGGCCAGAGCCTGACCCTTGACGGCTTTTTGTGGAACGAACACCATGTTGTATGACGTTAGCAGGATTGCCCATATAGCTAGCCGGGAGTTTAATGACCCTGGCTTCGTCATGAGAACTCTGAGTGGATTGACTCGGGAGATGACATGAATTGTCTGAGCCGAGACATAATTGCGAGTCTTCTGGATGGCAAATACCAAAGCCAAATACTCTTTTTCAACGGGGTTGTACCGGTGTTCGGCCCCGATCAGTGTTCTACTGAGGTAGTAGATAGCTTTCTCATAGCCTGTATCACTGTTCTGAGCAAGCAGAGCGCCGAGGGAATGATCCATGGCACGGACGTAGAGAAAAAATGGTTTGCCGGCGACGAGTGCCACCAGGACTGGCGGGCTCGTCAAGTAAGCCTTGATGTCATCGAAAGCTTTTTGGCATTCCTCTGTCCAGACGTAAGAGACTCCCTTCTTCATAATCTGGGTGAAGGGTTGACATTTTTCGAAAAGGTTTGCTATAAACCTCCGGATGTATGCCAGACGCCCTTGCAGGCCTCGAAGTTCTCAGAGGTTCTTCGGAGGGTCCATGTCAAGGATGGCTTTGGTCTTCTCGGGATCGACATGAATGCCTTTCGTCGTGATAATGAAGCCCAAGAACTTTCCGCTAGAAACCCCAAGGAAGGATTTAGCGGGGTTCATCTTGAGTTGATGCGCTCGCATGAGATCGAAGACTGTCTTAAGGTCTTGTAGGTGATCTCCTTTGAGACGGCTCTTGACTGCGATGTCATCAACATAGCATTCAACTGTCTTGCGAAGATACTGACGGAAGATGGTGCTCATAGCTCGTTGGTATGTCGCACCAGCGTTCTTCAAGCCGAAGGGCATCACTGTGTAGCAGAAGACCCCCTTCGGAGTCCTGAATGACGTGTTTTTTGCGTCATCGGGGAACATCTTGATCTGGTTGTAACCCGAATACCCGTCCATAAAAGACATGCGTTCGAAGCCACATGTGTTGTCGATCATCACGTCGATGATTGGAAGCGGGAATTCGTCCTTCGGGCAAGCAGTGTTGAGATCCCTGAAGTCGATACAGACTCGTATCTTCCTATTCTTCTTGGTGACAGGGACGACGTTGGCCACCCAATCTGGGTGTTGTTCTTCACGGATAAACCCGCTGGTCAGGAGTTTGTCTACTTCCTGATCGATAGCGTTCATGATGTCAGGACAAAAACGTCGCTTTTGTTGCTTTATAGGCTTGGCATCAGGTAAGATGTTAAGCCTATACATCGCGATCTGGAGATCAAGTCCCGGTATATCTTCATAGCTCCAGGCGAAGACATCGATATATTCTTTAGCCAGATGGATTAAAGATTCCCGATCTTCTCCTTTTAGGCTTTTGCTGATGAAGATGGGTTTGGAAGAAGATCCATCCCCAAGGTTGATCTGCTCGACTTCGTCTTCGGTAAGGGGTTCGTGTAATTCAAAATGAGACTCCCACTGTTCTCCTAGGTATTGAGCCCAGGGTTCTTCTTCGAAGAATTATGGCGTTTGGTCTTCGCCTTCATCTTCTTGAGATAGTGCAGATGTCATGTTGGCTGATAGCACTTTCTTGAAGACTGATCTGATACTGGTATCGGAATCCCAAGTTGATGCTTCGGATGAATGAGAATGTTCTACTTCTTCTGCCTCCGAACTCTCTGGAGTTGACGGCGGCGTGACATAGCCCACCCTCCGTCGAGTTCGATGATAGTAGTCCTGCGGCTTTTCTTTAGGTGTTGGAAGCCGGAGAGGAAGACGTCGACCCTTGCCGTAGTTCAGGCCTTTGTTGCTTTTTAGGTCGTAACCCATCTTTTGGATGAGGTACTTTGCCTTGTCCGTATACCAATAGGTTTGTATTCTGCCGGTATCTGGTTCTTGCTCGAGTGGCGGGAGGTCTTGATGACGCTCGACTTTGCCGAAGATGATGGATTCTTCGTCTCGATTTCGCGGTGGGACTACAAAACAGACCCCTTGGGACGGGACTACTCGATTTACATGATGGACGATCGTTATTTGTGTTTGCAACGACCGTAGAGCGTTATCTAATGTATACATGGCATTCCAATGTGGAAGACTAGAATAATTAAAAGACACTCTATTATTGATGAAAAATGAAATTTTATCCCGCGAGATTACATTGTCCAGAGAGGGTGCATCTATATCAGCAGAGATATATTCCCCTAACTCTTCATCTGTGAGTACTGGGATTGGATCGGAAGAATCCACCGCAGCTTTAACCTTGGGATCCGAGAGGGCTATGTGGGCCTTCTCCGACAGCTTGGATAAGACAGATGATTGCGGCGGCTTGCCCTTAAGACGCACCTTCAGAGGTGCCTCAACTGTGCCTCGGTGATTGGTGCCTTCCCTTGTAGTTTTGCCACAAGGGGAGCCGATGTTTGAGGTGGCTTTTCCTTGAGCCGTATCTTCAAGGGAGCTTCAGTAGGTGTTCTACCTGGAGCAGTTGGTGCTTTTCCAGGTAGCTTGATGTTCATGGGAAGCACGTCTGAGGCTGCTTCCCTTTGAGTCGAATTTTTAAAGGAGCGTCGGGAATCATCTCTGGCTCCATGTCGGGCTCTGCTGTCGTTTTTGCTTCATCGTCAACATCATTGGCTTCCTCCTCGTCAGGTGACTTGTACAAGGTGGAATCAGTGAAGTAGGCTTCAACCCCTTTGAAAGGGTTAATGTCTGCAAACTCCGTTCTGATGATGTCGTTGGTGGACACGTATTTCATACATTGGTGGAGTTTAGATGGCACCACCATGTACTCATGCAGCCACTGATGACCCAGTAGGAGGTTATAGTTGACATCGGCGTCCACGACATAGAAAGTCACCTCGGTTCTGAGGTTACCAATATGATACTTCAGCCGTATTTTGCCCAGCGGCTCGCTTTTGCTAGCATTGAAGCCACTGATTGTTGTGTTGGAAGGCGCCAGTCGGTACATTGGGATCCCCAGTGTTGAGAGCAGCGTCTTCGGGATGATGCTGAAGGAAGACCCCGGATCGATCTGAATTCGCTTCACCTTGACGGAACCGACATATCCTGTATAGTACAGTGGCCTGTTGTTTCGGTTGTGCTTGAGCAGCATGTCTTGTTGGATGAAGGTTATGTTGGGGATAACTTTATCCGCACAATGACAGTGCGCACATGTAGTCGGGAGATCTTCAGGCTGCTTGACCTGACTGATGAAGGACTCAGCATCCTTCATAGCTTCACAGAGAGCTTCACGAGTGTCCTTGGAAAGGCGAAGAAGCTCAAACAGAGATAGACGGGCAGGAGTACTGGCAAGTTGTGCCAGTATGTCGAAGTTGTGGGGCTTGGCTAGCCCCGAAGCATTCTCCTTTTGTAGAGGCTTGTCGAAATGGGCCTCTACATGATTCTGTTTATTGGCTGCTGGAGGCTTAGATGCGCCCTCTTCCCGGGCAGCAGGGACGGTGTAAGGAGGCACCACCTCGACGGCAGCTTCGTCGGGTTGGTCGTTCTGATGTGAACGCGTCTGTACATGAAGTGCCTCTTCCGCAGAGGAAGAGACCATGCGACAAGACTTGATCTTCCTGCCCTTAGTTTTGGAGGCAGAGCGTACCTCCGGTTGAGTAACCTCGGAGACGAGATCATGGTGAACCCACAAGACCTCTCCCCGAGATGTGGTGAGTGGGATGAGTCCACTCACGTTGTCACGAGTAGGTGGTAAGTTAACCACCTCCATTGTCGCCTTAGGGATGGAGACGACGCCATCTTGTGTTGTGGTTGACGGCAAGGTACCAAATTGGAGTGACACCAGGTTGGCCGAAACCGTTTTCTCCTCATAGTCGACGGAGATAACATTCGCATTGATCATGCGTTGGATGTAGTTTTTAAGGATGTAGCAGTACTTAGTTGGATGTCCGACAAACCGATGGTAGTGACAGTACCTCGGATTGTCTACTTTCCCAACCTCGTCGGGATGTTTTGGGTCCGGCAATTTGATATTGTCACCCTGCTTCAGTATCTCAAAGAGTTGTAGGGTGTCTTCATCGTTGAAAGAATAAACCTCCTTTGGCCTTGGTGCAAGTGGAGGCTTCTGGGTAGGTGCCGATGCACCTTTGGAGGCATTGACAGTCAACGCCTGTTTCTCCTTCGTCTCTCGTCCAGGATTATTGGCTACAGGCCGTTTCCTCTTATCCTCAAAGACAGGGAAACTAACTCCCAGAAGGCGAGCATTGGACGCCTTCTTTTCTGCTGCTTCGGCTTCGATGATCAAGGAACTCCAGTCGGAAGGAGGAGTAGAGTTGAGCCAGAGTTTAACTGCAGGCAGCATGTTCATGCTGCAGGAGGAGAGGAGTGCATGTTCTGGCATGCTCGGGCAGTCTCAAGCAGGCCTGTCGGAAGCGTTCGACGAATACTCGAACTGTTTCCTTCTCTTTCTGGCGTATCTCTATGAGGGACGCCATTGTCATGTCCTTCCAGCCGTCGTAGAAATGGTCGAGGAAGAGACGTATCAAGTCGTCGAAGGAAGATATAGAGTTATCGGGGAGGCTGCCGTACCAGTCGTACGCCACTCCTTTCAGTGCCCCGACAAATATGCTGGTGAGTAGTACGTCCTCCTTCGGAAGATGTCCCGTTTGGGACTAGAAGTACGTCAGATAGCGACGTGGAGAGTCCTTCCCATCGTACGGCGTCAATGTTTATGGTTTATACTTGGGAGGATAAACCGCTTTGTTCTATTCGAGGGGATAGGGTTGGGGGATCCCCATCTTCTGGCGCTCCTCTTGTCTGTTTTTGGACTCAAAGCGCTTGCACAAGTCCCTGAGCATCTCCACCACGTCTTCTGTGGAGCTGGGAGTCGGGAAAGGTGGTACAGCCTGGAGTTGAGCATTTGATGGCTCCAACGTCCGAGGTGCTTCGCGGCGATCCGTATCCAAGGATACCCGTTGAAGGGGTACACTTGATTCTCAATTGGCCCCTGGGTCAGGACCGGTAGAAGGTGCCTGGCTAAAGCTGACCGTATCTTAAACACTGCTTGAGTCAGTGTTTGCATGGAGGCAGAGAGGGTTTTGAGTCCTCCCTCCAGGGTATCCATGCGCTGGACGAGGTCTGCTGGCGGCACATCAGGCTCGGTATCACCCCCAGTCATGTATACTGTCATGACACTACTGGAGTCGGATGGGTCAGTTAAGGCTTCGCTTTCGGCCTCGCTCTCTTGTAGGGGAGTTGCCTCTCCTGGAGCTTCGTCCTGGCTACCCCCAGCTATATTTTGGAGGACACCCTCGTCTTCGGAAGAAGTATCCGCGAGGGCCTGATTACCCCCAGTTCTGTCTTGGAGGACTTCTTCGTCTTCAAGACGCAGATGCACAGGGGCTAGACTACCCCCAGCTACATCTGGGAGGCTGACTTCCACCCCAGCTGTGCTCTGAAGGACATATTCATCTTCAGAAGGAGGATCAACAAGGGCTTGACTACCCCCAGCTTCCTCCAAGATCTTCTTTCTCCCCCAAGTGCCTTCAAACACTCCGAAGGACGGGACAGTTGTCTTGGTTTTCTTCGGCTGGCTCTTGGACGAGGACGAAGAATTGCCAGTCTCCTTTCAGACTGACGAGGAGTTAGAAATTATGTTGCATGAAGCAACCTTTAGTTCTGGCTCCTCTTTTATTGACACCATCTTCCCGAGTCGACGTCGGAGGGGTGTTGATGATTGCAGCCGCTGGAACACCGACTGTCATGGTGGAACTGCCGCCTTGCAACAGCAGTTGATGGTGACTACAGCACAAGTGTGGCCTGTGAAGGGCACATTGTGCTTGTCAGTCGACTCTCCTGATCAGCGTTTGTGAGTGATCACGTTACGCAGATCGTTGGAGGAGAGTGCCACCTTCGTACCCCCATCAGGCGCATGGCAAGGCCAAGCGCCGGGGTGGTCAAGTGAATGCTGCGCCCCTTGATCCAACACCAAACAGGTACTCAGATCAGTAGTGGGGGAACAACATTTACAGTGACTTGAACGAACCTCAGACGCACAACCAGTGGAGGCGCGGGAGTTCAAGACCACAGGATTTGCCTTGCTCGACTTGGTTGTGAATACAACAGATGCGCCCAAGTGAGACAAGGACTTTGAAGGTCGACTCATTTCCGGCACAGAAGCACCCGAGTCGACCTTATATAGCTTACCATCCGCAGCGTACATGATTGTGAGCACATGCTTCTGGTTTGCTGCCGACATAGCACGTTTGAGGCACATGGCCCGTACGGCCTTGGACTTCTTCGTACCAGCCCGTTGGAGTGCATAGTACTCAGAATCCAAATTCTTTTCGCCACTATAGCGAGTGAGTCTGTCAAAGACAGAGACCTTCTGTGGCGCATCAGAGGTGATGTGCGGGGTATTAGCTGCGCCCCTGCTCCGTCGACGCATCTTCCTCGCCTGAGAGGGAGATGGCTGGAGGATGTGGTCAGCTGTACGTTTCCCCGAGAGATGCGCTGCACCGGTGCGCGTATCTTGGTTGTTGAGGACGTCAGCGGGAAGGGAAGGCTGCATTGGCGCATCCCCTTCAGTGGTGGTACGGGAGGCGTCGACCTTGCGCACCCAGACTTGGCGAGTCTTCTTCGGCTTCGACAGCCGCTTCGAAGGACTAGCACTGCCTTCAGAGATGAACTCCTCATACGCCTGTTGATTAAGGCGTACGACCAGCATCTTGTGGGAGGAGTCCACCTTCACGTCATCGGATTACGACACAACTTTTTTGGTAGAGGAGAAAGAGGTCCCCAGCAGAGTCGCCAGCTTGTTTGCCATTAAAATCTTTTGATGTAATTTCAATACAAATAGAACAGTATTACAATGTAGGACTTAGACGTAGTCCTAGGAGTACACTTTTGTTTATCTGGGTCCCTTGTACCGATGGAGCGAGTGGTAATGCGTTGACTCCGTTGACGATCTGACGACGGTTCTCGGTTCTCTGAAGGTCTGAGTTGCTCTGGGTGCTGGAGCTTACGGAGAGGAAGAAGACGTTGAGTGTCTGTATCTGCCTTTCTATATATGTATGTCGGTGGTTGTGCGATGTGTGTATAAGAAGAAAGTGATCCCTCTATTTATAGCTTTACAGGCTGGCTGCCCATGCGCGCATGTAGGATGAGCCTGTACGCGGGGACGCCACGTGGTGGTTGCTGATGGAGGCACATGGGCGATGCGCTCTGATTGAGGAGTTGAACCCTTCTAGTTGCTGTCGTGGGCTACGGCAGAGCTGACACGTAGCAATGGAGAAGATCTTTCAGTTGCTGAGATCTTGGATGATTAGCACCCCTTCATAGGCTGAATCAAGTCAAAGGACGCGTGTCGTAGGTCCATGGCTCGAAGATCTCGAATTTGGTGGGGAGTGATCTGATAGGATGCGCCTGGAATTGGGCGCATGAGGAGGTTTTGGCTCGTAACCTTTAGGATTCACGAACCAGTCGGGACGTATGGCTTTTGAGGCGCATGCGGGGCTTCAGTAGTGACTTTACTTCTGTCTTTAGGGATCAGAAAAAAGTCTGAGGTGCATGGTTTTGAGGCGCATGCAGAGATTTGGGCGCATGGCTGCGGAGGCGCATGCAAAATGGTTGGACGGCCACGTGGCTTATAACCGCCGGAGGGGAGCAATGATGTGCTAACGTCGACGACGCTTCGTCTTCTGAAAAAGCTATCAACTGTTCAATCCTCGGAGGACGTGCTGCCAACTCTGTCAGACTTCAGCATTTAATGTTCTTGACAGGTGATGGACTGTTGAGCGGGCGCATTGATCGACATTCCACTAGGCGCATGGGGACGCATGGGGGCGCATCTGATGGGCGCATCAGTATGATGCACAGTCTGGCCGGCGCATCCGTTTTGCATGATACGTCTTTATGGGCACGACTGTTACGTTCTTCGAGTGCTTTAAGTAGCCGTTTTTTGACTTGGCTGAATTCAAAGCGTCAGGTTCATTACCATTTAATGCAAATTTATTTTACGGGATTTGGAGAGCCCGCCACTTGGCGCATGGGTTTGATTTGCCCGGCCTATAAATAGTGGCATGGAGAGAGTTTACTTCTCGTTCTCTCACGTCCTCCCGAAATGAACTTGTTTGCTCGAGCACATTATGTTGATAAGATGCTTCCGAGGGTGAAGATGCGGCACATTGTCTTCATTGATGCACTTGATGGTGACTGTTACATCCAAAAGTCGGAGTCGAGGGCTTCTGAGACAGACAGAAGGTGCCTGTTGCATCCAAAGATCGGGATGCTCAAGCCTCGTCTCCGTTATGCTGGAAGAGCTACAGATCGGAATTGCGGTGCTCCGATCATCTTCCTTGGGCTTTGGGAGAGCTCCTCCTCCCGCTAGAGTGGGTGTTGCCCATTCTGGTTGGGTTGAAAGCTGCTTCTTTAGCCGCGGGTCGATTGTGGTGCTCTCCTCTTCCTTAGTTTGAAGAGCTCTTCCTCCAGCTAGAGGGTTGATTGCCTACCCTCCTTCTGCTCAAAAAATGCTTCATTAGTCGAAGCATTTGATGGTGCATATGCTGACACTTCATGATGCGCCTAACTGGGATGCTGAAGGGCGGCACATAACTGAGCCGTTGAAGGGATGCACATAACTGAGGATGTACATAACTGAGCTGCTGAAGGGATGCGCCTGGCTGAGAACGCATGGCGAGATGCGCCTGTTTGAGAGCGCATGGTGATTGTTGCGCCTAGCTGTAGACTTAGGGTCTTTTCTTTGTAGAAATTCTCCTTTGTATAGCTTATTTTTTTAAGACATGTAATAGACTTTTATGTGAATAAAAATCCTCTTTTAATGTCTATTCTTTTGCTTTGCTGTGCCAAGTACTTCATCTGAGCTCCTTGGCGCATGTAATATTTGGCGCATAGGATTTCTCGTCCTAAAATTCCATACTTCTACACCTCCGAGATCTAAAACGCATGTGCGAAGCATATCCTCTAAGGTCTGGATCGTCCTCTCTGACTGCCCGTCTGTTTGAGGGTGATAAGCGGTACTGAACTTGAGCTGGGTGCCCAAGCTAGTCTGCAAACTCCTCCAGGAGTGGGAAGTGAAACGACTATCCCGATCTAAAACTATGCTCATCGAGACTCCGTGCAATCTCACTATCTAACGAACATACAGCTCCGCCAGCCTCTCCGTAGACAAACCCACTTTGAAAGGCAAAAAGTGGGCCGATTTGGTCAATCGATCAACAATAATCCAAATCGCATCCTTCTCTCCCGGTGAACATGGAAGTCCGGACACAAAGTCCATGGTGATGTGCTCCCACTTCCACTCGGGAATGGGTAATGGCTGTAGCAATCCACCTGGTCTCTGCCTCTCGGCCTTCACCTGCTGACATACTAAGCATCGAGATACAAACTCTGCCACATCGCGCTTCATGCCATACCACCACACGTGCTCCCTCAGGTCCCTATACATCTTGTTGGCTCAGGATGCATAGCGTACTGAGATCGATGTGCCTCCTGAAGAACCTCCTCCCGAAGTACCCCACTCGGAACGCACATTCTAGCACCATGCCTCAGCGACCCGTCCTCTGCCAGAGAGAAATCGTCTAATAACCCGGTCTGCACCTGTGCCCTGATGCTCCTCAAGACAACATCATCATACTGCGCCAATCTGACTCTGTCCATCAGCTCAGACTAAATCTGCAAGCCCCACATCTGGACCTCCACTCCCGGAACGATCACCTCGATACCCAAACTATCCAAGTCTGCCAACAAATGACGATCAGTCGTCAGATACATAGCTACTGGATACCTGTTCAAGGCATCTGCAACTATGTTGGCCTTCCCCGGATGATACTGCAAAGAGATATCGAAGTCCTTTATCAGCTCGAGCCACCGCCTCTGCCGCATGTTCAACTCCTTCTGAGTGAACACGTACTTCAAACTCTTGTGATATGTATAGATCTCAACTCGCTCTCCGTACAAGTAGTATTTTTACAGCTTCAAAGCAAAGATGACCGCTGCCAGCTCCAGATCGTGGGTAGGGTAGTTCCTCTCATGAAGACGTAACTGCCTAGATGCATAGGCAATCACCTTCCTGTGTTATTGAAGCACACAACCCAAACCCTGTCCTGAAGCGTCACTGTAGATCGTATAACCACCAGATCCAGATGGCAGCGTCAAGATAGGAGCTATAGTCAACCTCTTCTTCAGCTCCTCAAAGTCGGCCTGGCATTCCTCGGACCAAACAAATTCCTCGTCTTTTCTGGTAAGTCGGGTCATCGGCTGGGCAATCCTGGAAAAGTCCTGTACGAACTTCCGGTAATAACCTGCCAGATCCAAAAAACTCCGAACCTCTGCTACTGAGCTCGGCGTAGACCAGGACTGCACTGCAGAAATCTTCTTCGGATCCACTGAAATCCCCTCGCCAGAGACAACATGGCCTAGGAACTCCACGCGATCCAAGAAGAACTCACACTTCGACAGCTTTCCATACAGCTACTCCCTCCTGAGAGTGTCCAACACAATCCTCAGGTGCTCCTCATGCTCCTATGGCATCTTCGAATAGATGAGAATGTCATCGATGAAGACCACCACGAACATGTCAAGGTACTGATGGAATACCTTGTTCATCAAGTACATGAATACCGTCGGGGTATTGGTCAACCCAAACGGCATGATGGTATACTCATACTGGCCATAACGAGTCTGAAATACAGTCTTCGGAATGTCATACCGCTTCACCTTCAGCTGATGGTACCCGGAATGCAAGTCGATCTTCGAGAACACCCTCGCGCCGCTCAACTGGTCGAACAATTCATCAATCCTTGGCAAAGGATACTTGTTCTTGATAGTAAGGTTGTTGAGCGCCCTGTAATCGATGCACATATGTACCGTACCATCCTTCTTTAGGACAAAAAGAACTGGCGCACCCCAAGGTGAAGAACTAGATCAGATAAAGCCCTTGTCCTGCATCTCGTCGACCTGTTTCTTCAGCTCCGCTAACTCACTGTTGTTGATTCTATAGATGTACTGTGAGATAGGATCAGCGCCCGGCACTAAGTCTATAGAAAACTCAACATCACGATCTGGCGGCATCCCAGGCAACTCCTCGGGAAAGACATCCAAGAACTCAGCAATAAGTGGATGTGGCAACACCGGCCCCGCCAACAAAGCTTCGCAGAATCCATCTCCTGGCTCCGCTGCACCTCGGGCGAACTCAAACTCTGGCTCTCCCGGCGGCCTAAACAGAATCTTGTCTCCTCTACAGTCTATGCTAGCATGGTGCATGCTCAACCAGTCCATATCGAGTACCACATCGTAACTCGGAAGTGGCATTACGAGCAAACACGCACTCAGCTTCCGGTCTCTCAAAGAAACTCTCCGTCCCTTGCAAACATTATTAACAAGGATGATGCCATTCCCAGTCATAATCTTGCAAGTCCTACCAAGATACTCAGCAATGATATTGTGCCTAAGAGCAAAAGAAACAGACACAAAACTGTGCGTAGCTCCAGAATCAAACAAGGCTAAAGCAGGAAAAGAATCGAGCAGAACAGAACCTGCGACAACATCTGCTATAGGCTCCATTTCCTCGGCTGCAAGGGCAAAAGCTCTAGCCTGAACACCCTTCTGCTGGTGGTACTGGACAAACTGCTGCTGTTAGGTCGGAAGTGGACCCCGCTGCTGAACTACAGACACTCTAGCTGGTGTCTCGGAACAGGTGTCCTCTGAGCTGCTCCAGCAACACGTGGGTTCTTAGGATACTCCCGCATCTGATGTCCAGCGGCACCGCAAAAGAGGCACAAACCCAGCCTCCTCCTGCAGAACTCAAAGAGGTGACCGGGCTTCTTGCAGTAGTGGCACGGAGGATCATCCTCCCCCTGACGCTGCTGAACCCTCTGGACAGGTGCCCTGGCCTGCACCTGCTGTTGATGATGCTAAAACGGCTGATGCTGAAGCTGAGGGCGCTTAGCAGCCCCCGTGCTGCTACTGGCCCCTGAAAACAATTCACGATCCCTTTTGGGCTTCAGGCCCCACTCTCTCTCCACCTTCCGAGCCTCCGCATAGACCTCTGCGTATGTCGCATAGAAGGAAGGGATCAAGATCTTGATATCCCATGTCAATTCCTTCCGGAAGCGCTCTGCTCGGATCACTGGGTCGCCCGCCATGTACTCCGCGTATCGGCTAAGCCGGCCGAACTCCGCCGCATACTCCTCCACAATCATACTGCCCTGCTGCAGGTTCTGAAATTGCCGCACTAGGCCGATCTTGTCTGTGGGGGAAAAAAACTTCTCTCTAAACAGGGCCCGAAACTCAGCCCAAGTGTGGCCCTCTCCTGCAAGGGCCGGCTCGTTCCGGAACCATGTTCGGGCAACATCTAATAACTGCAAGCCAACCGCCTCGACCTTTAGGTCGTTTGCCAGACAGGAGGCCCTCATCTGACGCCCGATATCCTCGAGCCAGTCATCAGCATATACAATGCCCTCGGTCCCTCTAAAATCCCTCGGACCCATCTTCTTGAAAGCCTGGATGTCTCCGGGCTTCTACTGCTGCGCCTCTCGCTGTGGAGCCCCATGCTCCACCGTAGCCAGGGCCAACCTATGGGCATCCTCCATACCTTGGCGCATTGCCTCAATCTGTCTCATCTGTGCCTCGTGCTGGGTCCGCTGGGACTCCAGCACCTGCTGAAAGAATGTGAGCATCTGCCCCATGTCTGTAGGTAGAGGAGGGAATGAAGGAATAGCTCCCACCACCGGCGGAGGAGTCCCCTGCTGAGGAGGAGGAGAAACGCCCCAGACAGCTCCCGTCGTAGCCCCCGGTACTACAGGAAGAGAACCCGCAGTGACCCCAGGGACAGTCATCGAGAGCGCTGGAGGAGTACCCCCGAGAGCCCCTACTGAAGTCTCAACTGCAGGGGAAGTGACTGGAGCTTGTCCGCCAGAGGTAGCAGACCTCTCCGTCTCCCCGTGCTCCTCACCGGGAGAATCAGTCATAACCATCCTGGAGACAGATTGAAAGAAAGATATTAATATGGCACAAGAAGGACTATATCAAAGGAGGACAGCTAGAATACATTAAATCAATATCAAAGATGGTAAGCAAGATAAGCAAGGAAAGATCCTACTGTGATTGAGTACTCTTAGCCTACCACCTCCTATATGTAGCACAGGCTCGTAGTCAACACTCTAAGACGAGTGTTGCTACGACATCGCACTAATTATGACTTCAGGACCTGCGTGGGCCACCACTAAAAACGTGTCACGACCCGCACCCGCTGCTAGGGGCACGTGTGCGTAACAACGCCCAGCCCTCACCGTAAAAACGGCGTGGAACGCTGTAGGTTTACTACTCTAACAACAGTTTATATAATATCAAAACCTGTCGAAAATATGGTCAACTCCGAACGGAGGACAAGCAATGATAATATATAAGTACTCAATCACAATTCTAAGATGATAAAGTAAATACTAAATGATAAAGAAAACATGACAATAAAAAATAACATGTCATGTCCAAACACAAAGAATATACAAGTCCAAGTCCAAAGTCTCTAATACTAAACAAAATAATAATAGTCCCAAGGGTAACTGGAGACAAGGTCCAGTACAAAAACCTACTCTATCTACATGATAGGTGGTATCTCGCTCTGCGGTACTGCACCCTGCTGATCTAGGGTATCTGTCTCTAAACCTAATATATCCGGTGGGTCGTAGTAAGTGCAGTAATAGTCCTCCTCTGCATCTGTAAACATTGTCAACATATCCGGTCAGGATGGAACGAGTACATAAATCTCATAACAAATCTCAAGATAGGATAAAAGCCATAAGACTATAAATAGAGCATATACAATAAAATCTTGGAGTGTACATGTATGTATCATGGCATGGTAAGTTGTAGAGCTAGAGCTAGAACAAGAAAGTAGAACTGATCATGGTATGTACACAAATCGGAGTAAGCCATCTATCCAATATATGTGAGTAGTAGTTTCAACTTGTGATCGGCTTGGGCACTTGTAAGTAACTGGCCTGGCTAGTCATAAGTGCGGTATATGACTAACACTGTTCGGGAATGCGGGATGGATTTGATCACAGGCATACGCTACTACTCCCCCGCCCCCAACTGGTAGAATGGATCCAAACAGGACACATCACTGCACGGGATTCTATGAGAAGGAAGCAAATCTTCTCTAGAATCGGTGACCATATATTACACAAGAGCTACAAGGGAACTTGCACGATACATCCCAAGCTAACAAGGAGTAACACCTCTTGTCGAGATCCAGGAATAATAATCCGTGAGAACCATGTGTCAGGAATAAGTATATCTACACTAAGTATATGAATCATAACAATTATCATAAACTGGGAAAAGTTATCAGAGAATGAACTCGCATGTGATATGATATAATATGTCAACTGGATCCAATGCAGCGCCTCGAGGACCTATAGATAACAAGACATATCAATACTATATTTAGAAAGTAAAGTCAAATCAAATTTAAATCCTATTAAGTCATTCTAGTTCAAAACACGTCAAACTAGATTGTACAGGGTCAACCTAAGTCATATTAGGTCTAACCAGGTCAAACTGGGTCAATATAAGTCAAACGGAATTAAACTAGGTAGATTTAAGTCAACAGTTGACTTACAGTTGACTTTTAGTCAATTGGTCAACTCTGGTCAACCTTAGGTCAACTCTAGGTCAACTTTAGGTCAATGGTGACTAACGGTTGACTTTTGGTCAACTGTTCAACTCTAATGGAATTTGGGACTAAATTGGGTAAAGTGTTGATCCATGGTTGACTTTTGGTCTAAAAAGTCAACCGTAGTCAACAAAGGTCAAGACTAGGTCAAGGCGACTATTTCTAACCATTTCCAACCATTACAATCCATATCCAAGTCCATCTTGAACTCCGAAACCCATATCTTGGCCGTAGGCCAATACCTTAAATTTACCCTTTATAAAGGTAAATTCTTAACCTAGCCCAATACCAAGTTAGCCTACCTACGCTTGGTATTTCGACCCGTGCTTCCTAGGGTAGCTAGATACTACCGTCTCTAGACATTACCAACCGCTACACGGTCGATCCTAACCCATCTAACCCATGTTAGGGCGTACCCTAGTGTTTGGTCAATTACCTTGACCAATACCAAGGTAAACCCAAACCTAGTCTCTAACCATATCCAAAACCCATTCCCTCTCACCCCGATTTGATTTCCTACATTTCCTACCCCGTATCCTAGTAACTCTAGTATTCCGATACCAAATTGGTATCCTAGATACCTCATTCTCTAGGATTTGGGTAAATTCCCAATCCTACACTACTACTCTTTTTTCCCTTCCCTTTCCTTCTCCTTCTCCTTCCTTTCATTTTTCCTTCCCTTCTCCTTCTCCTTCCTTTCCTTTCCTTCTCCTCTCCTTCCTTTCCTTTTTCCTTCCCTTCTCCTCTTCTTCTACTGCTGCTCCTACTGCTATTGCTAACTGCTGCTACTGCTATTGCTTAAGCTGCTGCTGCTGCTACTGCTAACTGCTGCTTCTGCTACTGCTACTGCAGTAGCTGCTGCTGCTACTGCAGTCTACTGCTGCTGTTGCTACTTCTTATTCCTCCTCTTCTTCTCCTACCACTTCCTCTTCTCTCTCTCTCTCTCTCTCTCTCTCTCTATATATATATATATATATATATATATATATATATATATATATATATATATATATATATAACCCACTATCAATACACTACTCCCTTCACTAATCCCATCCTCTAACACACACACACACTCAAACACACACTCTCATGACACCACCACCACCACCACATCTCCTCTACACACACACATACTCAAACACACACTCTCATGACACCACCACCACCACCACTCTCCTCTACACACACACAAATTCATATATATATATATATATATATATATATATATATATATATATATATATATATATATATATATATATATATATATATATATATATATATATATATATACCTCTCTTAAAAGGGAAAAACCTCTAATAAATCCTTAAACTAGGTTTTAGGGAAACCTATAAAAGCTATGGTCAATTTGTAGAGAATGGTCTCCTCTACATTTATTGTGAAGGAATAAACGTAAATGAGAAATTTATGAGGGTTTATTGAGCATACCTAATTGTAGCTTCTCTTGAAGAAGAAAGAACTCAAAAAAGAATGAAATGGAGAGAGAGAGAGAGAGGTGACTTAAGAGTGAAGTAAAGGGAGGGGGAATGGCCTATATGTGGCCGGCCATGGGGGGTCCCAAATGGGTTTGGGTGGAGACCCATTAGGCCTCCACACGTTTGGATTGGTTTGGATTTGGTTTGGTTATATATATATATATATATATATATATATATATATATATATATATATATATATATATATATATATATATATATATATAAAACCCACTATCAATACACTACTCCCTTCACTAATCCCATCCTCTAACACACACACACACACACACTCAAACACACACTCTCATGACACCACCACCACCACCACATCTCCTCTACACACACACACACACTCAAACACACACTCTCATGACACCACCCCCGCCACCACTCTCCTCTACACACACACAAATTCATATATATATATATATATATATATATATATATATATATATATATATATATATATATATATATATATACCTCTCTTAAAAGGGAAAAATCCCTAATAAATCCTTAAACTAGGTTTTAGGGAAACCTATAAAAGCTATGGTCAATTTGTAGAGAATGGTCTCCTCTACATTTATTGTGAAGGAAATGTAAATTAGGAATTTATGAGGGTTTAATGAGCATACCTAATTGTAGCTTCTCTTGAAGAAGAAAGAACTCAAAAAAAAGAATGAAATAGAGAGAGAGAGAGAGGTGACTTAGGAGTGAAGTAAAGGGAGGGGGAATGGCCTATATGTGGCCGGCCATGGGGGGTCCCAAATGGGTTTGGGTGGAGACCCATTAGGCCTCCACACGTTTGGTTTGGATTTGGTTTGGTTCGGTTTGGTTTGGTTTAACTTCAAAATGACTAATTAAGCCTCTAAATGACTAGTTAAGCCATGGGAGTATGGTTTATGATTTCTAGCCTAGTTAGGATGGCATGTGGGCCAAGCCCAGCTAGTATGTGGGTCCCACTAGTGTCCAGACTACCCGGGTCTCCAACTTAAGTCCAAATTGGATAAAATTTAAACTCAAACAACCAAATCCCTAAAAATCCTATAAAATCAAATGAAATTCCCAAAAAATTTAAAACTTGGAAAATGACAAAAATACCCCTAATTCGAAAACTGGGGGTGACAGAATATATCATGATAAGGAATGTAAAGCACGAGAGGATAACAAAGTAATATAACTAGCAAATACCTGAGTCCTGCAGACGAAATCAACTACCATCATGCTCAGCTAACTACCTTCATGCAGTCAACTACCTGAAGAGATCATCAGGTCCTCAGGGGACTAGCAAGATACATAAAAACATATCTATCTAGCAGTTTATCATGCGTAAGAAATAAGCAGGGAAGATAGATCACGACAGGTGACTATGAACACGAATACAAGAAATAATACGCATAAATGAACTGCTGGAAGGAAACATGAACTCATGACAAGAAACCAATCGGATACTCAAATCCTCGCCCCTAGTATGGACTCGCAAGTTTGAACAACTACTAACCTCGCCCCTAGTTTGGACTCGCAGGTTAGCTTCAATAATCACCCTCGCCCCTAGTGTGGACTCGCAGGTTAGCTTCAAGAAATCACCCTCGCCCCTAGTGTGGACTCGCAGGTTAGCTTCAAGAAATCACCCTCGCCCCTAGTGTGGACTCGCATGTGGGAATTCTAAAACAAGTTACTGTAGTTCAGTCATGACTTACACATCCTACGACACAATATGACTCAGTCATGATACATGTGACGACACGAATCCGGTATAACTACAGTATCAAGTCATGAACGATGATGATATACGAACAAGGCAAATAAACTAATATACACGATATAAAGAAAGCATATAAACCAAAATCAACCAGAGAAGTCCGATAAAAACATATAAAGAGAAGGGCTATAAGCATGTAAATAAACTGTAGAGGGAGGCAAGGTATACTTGTCTGGTTCCGCGATGTAAGGATGAATTTTCGCTCCCGTGTCAACGCCTCCGGAATCCAATGCTCCTAAATAATTTATTTAACTATTATGAAACTTATAACAGAACTTAATTAACTAAATTAATGTTTTAAACTACTTTAACTATACTCAAATATCTTGTAGGACTACATAAATTGTATAACATACATACGTGTCCAACGAGACATCGGAACACAGTTTTAGGGTTTTCGACCTTCCAATTAATCTATTATGACCCCACGTCAATAACACACTTAAAATCATATTAAATTTCTAAAAAATAATATTTAAAACTATTTTCTATAGTATTAACTCTGAAATTCTAGAATTACGATTTATAAAGAATTATGTGACTAGTTGACTACTACGTCAACTAGTCTACCCGAAACTCGTCCAGAACATGGCCAATTACTCAAAATAGCTAAAATATCCAAAATATATTTTAAACAGAATTTAAATACCTTATTTCATAGAATATCATCATGGGTACAAGGGTTAATTTATGCTATAAGTTTGAGACATTCTAGGTCAGCAGGTTACTCGAAAATAGCTAGTTTTGACCTATAATTTTCTCGACCAAATTTGAGTTGCTAAATTCTTGAAAAAATAATTAAAAATCCTAATTTATATATATGAACACACATAAAACTTATTTTCAAAATAACCACCAATAACTTATAGTTCCTTCACAACGGGGTTAAATTTGATCATATCGAAACATGAATATTACGACTATAATTCATAAAACTTTTATGGATGATTATACATAGAAAAAGCCATCAAAATATGATTTCTACAGATTTAATAACATATTTTCTACAGAAATTTAGTAAGGGTTTGAGATGGAAAAATTAGGATTTCTTACCAAAAGTCCTTGCTAAAGAGGTTGTGAAGACTTCTCCTTGCCAAAGCTCCAACCTTTCTTGCTATCTTTGCTTGCTAATCCTCTCTTGATGAGTTTGGAAGGGTTGACAATGACTATAAATGGTTGGATGGAGAAGATGGAGTTTTTAGGGTTTGTTTTGAGCTGTTGGGTAGATGTATGATGGAGGAGATGAGTTTTTGTGAAGGATGGAGAGATATGCAATGGAGAAGATAATGTATGGAGGGCTATGGAGGAGAGGTACTGACAAAATTTGGAGAGGGAGAGACGTTGATCGGCTATGGGGAGGGAGAGAAAGGAAGAATTAAGTTAGGGTTAAGGTTTGGGTTAAGTTGATAAACATATATGGGCCTTTTGGGTTGCATGCATAAAAAGGAGTGGGAATCCTATTCCTATGGGATGTTCAGCCATGGGAGGGTTTTTCTTGGCCGAATACTCCATGGTGAGGGTCCACTTGGCATGGTTTGGTTGTTTGGTGAGTTGGCTAATTGATTGGATTGGGGATTAAAAAGGTCTTTCCTAATATAGACTAATTAAATCTATCTATATAAATACAATCAAAAATCTGAATTAAATATAAAATATATATTTATTAATATTTATTAATGTCCAACATGTCTACTTAGGATTGGATTGGACTTTGGGTCAAATATAAATAATGTCAACTAGGATTACACTAGGATTACACGTAGACACTTTCTATAAATAGAAACTTTCCAAAATTGAAAACATATTAATATTAATAAAATATATATCAACATGAAGGTATTTGAGAGTACTACATGTCTATTTAGATTTGGATTTGGTTTGGGTCATGTCGGGGCTAAAGTGGTACAACCGGGTCTCCTAGAAAGTCAATAATCTAATAATTAAATAAATAAATCATCGGTGGGGGGTTAAGTCACAACTTTGCTTGATTTTCCTTGTTAGAACACACCTATGGCTCGGTCTTCCCTACCATGTCTAAAACACTAGTCAAAGCACACGTGCACACTATCCGTGCCATAATTCTTGGTCATCTTGTACTCCAAAACTCAACCATGACTAAGATATAATAATAACTATTTAATTTAAAGATATTCATAAATTCCATAAAATCCTATTTAAGCCAAATAAATAAATAAATAAATAATCCAAAAATTCTGGGAGTTTACATCCTACCCACCTTAAAAGAATTTCGTCCTCAAAATTAAAATCAGGCTCACTAACAAGAACCGCGCTAGTGTAACTATGAATAGTTCAAAGGATACGCTAGGTCACTACGGTGTCTCCTAATAACTCAAGTAATAATCAATCCTAAATAATTTGGTTTACAACATCTCTATCGTAAAACTATTGATGGTTATCTCTAGTCGCTATTCTTGGTACCAGCGGTCTTACAATAATGACGTTGAAGATTTGCCCTCCTAACCATATTATTATCACAACTATATAAGTCTTATTTCACCTAATCAATCTAAGTTATACATACCAATATGTCTAATCCTAACTTTACAACTGGTAGAGCATAATGGTAAATGGGCTGGGTTAGCCTATATTTAGGTTCTTCTTGAAGAGGGTCAATCTATGCACTAAAATTGTCATCCTATTCTTGATTAAGTGAATATCATAAGAGGGTAACCTAGTATGATCATATATTTATTTCTATAATGAGAATGTCTACCCACCTTTGGCCAGACTATCCCATCAAACATATGATGTCCTAAAATTTTATAACCATAGCACACTAATTACAAAAATCTATATCACTAGGTATCTATGGCATATGGCATCTCTAATCCTCCTATCTATCAACCAATCAAATTACAACAAGTAAACTGACTTACACTATAATTTAAGAATTTTTGATAAATTCTATATGGCACGATTATTCGTCACTCCGAAATAGGAAGGGACGAGATGCAATGGTACGAGAAGGCAAATGAATAATAGTCGAGAGCAAATACGAATTCAAGGGCGGTAAAGAAATTTCTAAAAGAATTGTCAAGGCAGTGTGGATTGAGATTTCTAAGGGTTTAACCATATTTGCAGGCTCGTATCAGTACAGTTACATAACCGATACGATATGCTCTGACCTGCATGGGCCACTAAAAAACTTGTCATGACCCGCACCCGCATTTCAGGATGCAAGTGCGTGTGCAAGCCAGCTACGTATCAAGCGGACTCCAGCCTAACTCGAATACGTATAAGCTGTCCAGGTATCATGTCTAATATGGTAAGTGAAACTATATCTCAATCCAAAAGAATCATATAAAACAGGAACGAACAATTATGGTTCATGGTCTGCAGCCCACTAGCATATATGTCCGATTAGACTCTAATGAAATAGTATGAGTCTATAAAAGTAGGCTAACAAGCAGAATATATCATGATAAGGAATGTAAAGCACGAGAGAATACAAAGTAATATCACTAGCAAATACCTGAGTCCTGCAGACGAAATTAACTACCATCATGCTCAGCTAACTACCTACGTGCAATCAACTACCTGAAGAGATCATCAGGTCCTCAAGAGACTAGCAAGATATATAAAAACATGCCTATCTAGCAGTTTATCATGCATAAGAAATAAGCAGGGAAGACAGAACACGACAGGTGACTATGAACACGGATACAAGAAATACTACGCATAAATGAACTGCTGGAAGGAAACATAAACTCATGACAAGAAACCAATCGGATACTCAAACCCTCGTCCCTAGTGTGGACTCGCAGGTGCGGACAAATGACTACTAACCTTCGCCCCTAGTGTGGACTCGCAGGTTAGCTTCAAGAAATCACCCTCTCCCCTAGTGTGGACTCGCATGTAGGAATTCTAAAATAAGGTACAGCAGTTCAGTCATGATTTATACATCCTACGACACAATATGACTCAGACATGATATATATGACGACACGAATCTGGTATAACTACAGTATCAAGTCATGAACGATGATGATATACGAACAAGGCAAATAAACTAATATACACGATATAAAGAAAGCATATAAACCAAAATCAACCAGAGAAGCCCGATGATAACATATAAAGAGAAGGGTTATAAGCATGTAAATAAACTGTAGAGGGAGGCAATGTATACTTTCCTGGTTTCGTGATGTGAGGATGAAGTTTCGCTCCCGTGTCCACGCCTCCGGAATCTAATGCTCCTAAATAATTTATTTAACTATTATGAAACTTATAACAGAACTTAATTAACTAAATTAATGTTTTAAACTACTTTAACTATACTCAAATATCTCGTAGGACTATCTAAATTGTATAACATACATACGTGTCCAACGAGGCATCGGAGCACAGTTTTAGGATTTTCGACCTTCCAATTAATCGGTTATGACCCCACGTCAATAACACACTTAAAATCATAGTAAATTCCTAAAAAAATAATATTTAAAACTATTTTCTATAGTATTAACTCTGAAATTCTAGAATTACGATTTATAAAGAATTATGTGACTAGTTGACTACTACGTCAGCTAGTCTACCCGAAACTCGTCCAGAACATGGTCAATTACTCAAAATAGCTAAAATACCCAAAATATATTTTAAACATAATTTAAATACCTTATTTCACAGAATATCATCATGGGTACAAGGGTTAAGTTATGTTATAAGTTTGAGACATTCTAGGTCAGCAGGTTACTCGAAAATAGCTAGTTTTGACCTATAATTTTATCGAACAGATTTGAGTTGCTAAATTCGTGAAAAAATACTTAAAAAATCCTAATATATATATATATATATATATATATATATATATATATATATATATATATATATATATATATATATATATATATATATAAACACACATAAAATTCAGTTTCGAAAATAACCACCAATAACTTATAGTTCCTTCACAACGGGGTTAAATTTGATCCTATCGAAACATGAATATTACGACTATAATTCATAAAACTTTTATGGATGATTTTATATAGCAAAAGCCATCAAATTATGATTTCTACAGATTTAATAACATATTTTTATAGAAATTTAGTAAGGATTTGAGATGGAAAAATTAGGGTTTCTTACCAAAAGTCCTTGCTAGAGAGGTTGTGAAGACTTCTTCTTGCCAAAGCTCCAACCTTTCTTGCTATCTTTGCTTGCTAATCCTCTCTTAGTGAGTTTGGAAGGGTTGGCAATGGCTATAGATGGTTGGATGAAGAAGATGGAGTTTTTAGGGTTTGTTTTGAGTGGTTAGGTAGATGTATGATGGAGGAGATAAGTTTTGTGAAGGATAAAGAGATATGCAATGGAGAAGATGATGTAAACCCCCAATATTTTCTAATTATTTTAGTGTTTTAAAATTTTTTTTACTATATTATTGGCATTAAAGAGATGATTGGTATATGTACGTATGTATAGATATATATATAAATATGTTATACGTATGATTATGTTCTTGATGTTTTAAATACTACTAAATATAGCCTACCTTTGTTACAAAATATTTTTGATACTTGATTACGAATTATAGAATTGTTCTTGTGAATATATATATATATATATATATATATATATATATATATATATATATATATATATATATATATATATATATATATATATATATATATATATATATAAACAATGGCTAATGCCTTCATTGAAAAGGAAATATGGTTGGAACCGGGAGATAGCCCGAGTTCCTACAAGATGAGGGGGTTACCCATAATGAAGCTGGTTTGGATTCGATTTTTTTTTTTAAACAAGGAAAAAAATAAAAGAGAAATTCGAAATTTGAAATTTTGAAAACTCGGAGTAGCCGAGATTTCAAAAAAGCAAACACACTGCCCAAAGCAGATGGGTGCTCTGCCCGAGGCTGGGCGGCACACGGCCCGAGCCGCTGCCAGGGCGCTGCCCGAGGGCACGCGGCCCGAAGGGGTGAGGGCGCACAGCTCGATGGAAGCTGCGCCGACCGAGGGGAGGGTGCGTTGCTACCCCGGCAAGGCGTCCGGAGCAAGCTAACCCGGCGGAGGAAGGCCGGGTGGGGGAGGCCGGGGGAAACGCCGACGAGGAAACCAGCCCGGCGATGGGCTCCGTAGGGCGAATACCGGGAGCCGAGGGGGGTGTGGTTGAGGAGGGGAGTGGGGTAGTTGAGGCTCGGCCGGCGAGAGGGGCGGCATATATATATATATATATATATATATATATATATATATATATATATATATATATATATATATATATATATATATTTGTAAAAAAAAGAAGAAGAAGAAGAGTGGTGGGCTGAACCCCCCACCATTCAGCAGCAGCATAGCCGCGGGGTGGGGCCCGACCCCCCTAAAAAAAAACTAAGCAGCATCAGCTGTTATTGTATCAGCCCGAGCCCTTCCCCCTATATTCGAGTCCTAATACGAATAGAGCGGCGGCAGCAGTATAAATACTGCTTCCGCAAGGCCGAACCCTAACTCACCCCAAATCGACTGCCACCCCTTCTCCTGAAACCTCCTCGTCCTTACGCGCACACCTCCGACCCGTCGCCGTCGCCTAACAGCCACCGCGCCGCTGCACCGCCGTGGAACCCTACATCAACCGGCCGGGACAATGGTAGTGCCAGTATCTTTACGCAGCAAGGTAACCCCCTTTCTCGCCATCACACCTCCTCTATACATGATCGTTTTCGATTCTACAAACTCGTATAGGAAGCCAGTATAACCCTCTTCGCATCCCCTTTGATGGATCCCGACACTGTTCCTTAGATCGGTCGAAAATTTGACACGAAGTTGAGCCCGCATCGCTCGAAAAACAGAGCAACAAGGATGTTCCAAACCTCAACTTAGAAGTCTAATTACGATCTAAATATTAGGGTTTTTGATGAACTAGTTGAAAACAGTAGTAAACAACATAAACGAGATTACAACGCAAATTTTATTTCTGCAGTTTGATTACTATGCACGAATAAAACTGCTGTAAAGTTTGTCGAAAAACTGTGTATAACATAATAAATTTCAGAAACTTTATCCCGATACGGCACGTGTCCTGACAAATCGGGCAACGTAGTCGCACCCTATACACATCGAAAGACGCGTATGGATGTTGCCGACGTGTGGTAACTGACGGAACTCAGTTTCGTCGTGTGTGCGCGACGAAATCAGTCCGTATCCGTCAAGATACCCCGTATCGCCAATTTGCAAACTTCGCCCTAACTTCGTGTACAGTCGTCGATTCGAGACGAAACTTGTGCCAAAAGGTCCGAATCGAAATTTTGGTCCTGTGTGCCAAATTTGGTTCGATTCTGAGAAGGTCAAATCTGAACCCTTTTTGGCGGGCCACTCAAACGGGCGATTTTGTACACGGCTCATCGGAGTCGAAAATTGGACATACCGTTGAGTTCCTCTCCTCAAACTAAAATCGTAGATATATAGTTTGACGACTTTAGAGACCATAGACTTTGGCACATATTTCGGTGCAAAGCAGGTCCAACGGCGGACATCGTTTTGACCCAAAATTATGATTTTGCCCCTGTTCCAGAATTTGACTTTTGGACAGGCGTTTCCTAGGTATATTTTTTACACCGAGTGTATTTTTGATGTTTGTTTCAGCGTCCAGAGTTGTTTGGAGACTGTGATATTTCTTGGCTGACATTGTGATTTCTTGGGCTTGCCACTTTGCACCATCAGGCAAGATACCTTGACACCTTACTCTGTGATTATTATATTCTTATTTTCAGTTATTATTTTCAGTATTTTTTATTTCTTGATATTTAAACTGTGCGTCCAAGTCACACTTGGGTGCAAGCGACTCTATCGGTCGTTTATCTCGTCTTATTTATTTCTCTTGCATTGACTTAGTCTAGTGACCACCCATTGACGTTGAGGTATTGGTATATCTCATAAGGCCTTCACTTGTTGTATCACGTGATGTGAGTCACATATAGGACACGTATCCGCGTAGTCGGCTGGCCACCGATACGTATAGAGCGTGTGACGGATAGGGGTAACTGCCAATAGAGTTGCATGCTAGAAGACTTGGCAGTTACTAGAGGTACATGTCAGTCATAGAGATGATGATACTAGGCATTGGATAGGGAGAACAATACCTAACGTATGGGCTTCGATTGTACTTCCCTTGTAACCCGAAAGTTTCGCTGGAGATACGGACATGTTTAGCCTCTCAGGTTGGCCACTGTCGTTCTTGGAACGTCATGCGATTGGTCACTGGTGCCCAAGAGGGGACTATACCGGATCCTATATTCAGTCGGAGCTCATGCGTTGAAGGATTGTATCTCAACTGCATAATCACAGTAAAATGGTCAGGAACCCGATTGCATGCATACCTTTTCTCTTATTATATTATCACAATTTATATGGCATGGTATTTTCTTGTATCTTGCTACGTCCCTCTGAGGACCTGGTTATCTCTCCAGGGTTAGACGATTTTCCACAGGAGTACGGAGCGGCGTTGGAGCTATCCTACATCGATGACGAGGTAGTTCCTTTTGACTTCTAGTCTATTCCTTATCTGAGACAGTTGTAGACATTATTTTACATCTCTTTTCTTTCTATTTTTGCGGGAATTGGACTCCGATCTTGTGAGACTATTTATCATAGCTGTTTGGAGTGAGTATGTTCACCCGACTATCTTTTGATACTCTTATTTATTTATTTGGACTCTATTATCTTCTGTATTGAGCTGTGATGAGATTAGATATGTTATTCTGGCCTGTAATTATTTTATTTACAGCTTATGTGCATATATGAGGATTGCATATATTGGAGTATTCTTCGTATATGTGCAGCTGGCATATTTACGTACTTGGTCCTACGTATTTTGGGACTGGGGCGTTACATGTTTTTATGGTGGCCCATGCAGGTCTACATTAATATTGTTGGGTTACATGACTATGCCCAACAAGCCTGCATATAGGAATAGGAATATCTCATCCAGAACTACTCTACCTCTTGACTTCCAATCTTTTCGAAACTTCATTGATTATTTGATTTATCTCATATCTAATCTTTCCTAATATCAACTTATCTTCCTCGTGCCAACAGTATGCATTTAACAAGCGGACGCACTTCTGTTTTGGCCCTCACATCTGGTGAAGAGGCTACTCCGAAGGGACAGAATCCTCCCATGACTCCAGCGACACCATAGCAGCCAGGATAGTCGCAGCCTACTACGACACCGACGACGGAGTGCCCGAAGATCGCAGCACACCCAGGCAGCCAGGCTAGGCAGACTACTACCATGCCACCAGAAGGAAATGTACCACTGCCTCCACCACCACCATTCCCTCAGCAGTTTCCTCCACAGTCGGGACCTCAGATGCCTCCACCACCGACTGATAGGAGCCCTACTTTTCAGTTTATGTACGTCATGATGCAGGCTCAGTGGCAGCAGACTGAGCTGATGAGACATACGATGATGGCAGCAGTGGCTAGACCTCCACCACCACCTCCAGTACCAGCACCAGCACCGACTTTGCATCCTTACGAAGGCTCTATCAAGAATTTTACAGATATGAACCCTAAGGCCTTTAGAGGAACGGAGAAGCCATTAGAGGTGTCACAGTGGCTTATTAGTACAGAGAAGCTACTGAAGGCATCCCAGTTGCCAGCTCGAGATTGGATGACAACAGTGGACCTACTGTTAGAAGACAATGCTCACCACTGGTGGAAGGCCGAAAAGAGACGACTAGGTACTGGGATCACCTGGAAGCAGTTCTATAATGCATTTTATGAGAGGTTCTTCCATATTCATGTCAGAGATGGTCATTACGACCAGTTCCTTCATCTGAAGCAAGGGAATATGATAGTTGATGAGTATGACTCAGAGTTCATTCGCCTGAGTCGATTTAGTACGGGATTGATTCCGACAGAGTTAGAGAAAGCGAGGAGATTTCACCAGGGGCTGGCACCAGAGCTCAAGTCTTATACGACTACCCAGTCTCGAGTCTCCCATTCAGCTGTCTTGGAAGAAGCTCGTGCTCAGGAGATTCTTCGTAAGGAGCAGCAGACATCGAGACGCCATACGCCAGCAGTTACACCAGCCCGAGCCACGCAGGGAGGACCTATCAGGAGGACCACAGGACAGTACCAGCAGAGGCACACACCTTATCAGAAGCCCACCTGCAACTTTTACAGGAAGCAGGGGCATATCAGAAATGACTATCGACTTTGTTTGGGCTTATGTATAAGATGTGGATTAGGACAGCACTTGGCCAGAGATTGTCTTGAGCAGCAGGCTCTAGTTCAGGCACATCAGGCCCAGAGGCCCACAGCACCAGCACTTCATCCACCATTGCCACCACAGACAGCTCAGTACCATAAGGCCAGAGCTCAAGGCCGAGGACAAAACCATGGAAAGGTATTCTCTCTAGCTGTTGAGAATGTAGAGATAGAGGCAGAGGTCATAGCAGGTATGGTTTTAGTTGCATCTTTTCCTGCTATTACATTATTTGATACTGGAGCCACGCATTCATTTATAGCCACTAGTTTTGCCACAAGATACAGCATTCCCATCACACCCTTAGCTAAAAATATTAGAATCCTCACCGGAGGAGGAGTTGTACCTGTTAGTGGTGTTTGTAGACTTTGTCCTGTAGTGATAAGTGGTAGGGAGATGATGGCACGACTTCTCGTATTCTCTATGCCGATATTTGATGTGGTTCTTGGAATGGACTGGTTGAGCCAGTATTTCGCTCTCATAGACTGCCATAGGAGCAGTATTATCTTTAAACCACCGAATGCGGCAGAGTTTGAGTTCACCAAAGAAGACAGAGATAGTTGTGATGCACCCGCATCGGGGACTCATATGATGATGAATGACACCCCACAGCACCCTATTATCACTGAATTCAAGGATGTATTCCCCGAGGAATTGCCAGGACTTCCACCTGACCGAGATATTGAGTTTTTCATTGAGCTTATCCCCGGAGCTGAGCCTATTTCATCTCGAGTATATCGTCTGGCACCCAAGGAGTTGGTAGAGATGAAGATGCAGATTGATGACTTATTGGAGAAGGGCTTTATTCGTGCTAGTGTGTCACCGTGGGGAGCACCCATTCTTTTTGTGCCTAAGAAAGACGGGACAGTGAGCATGTGCATCGACTACATAGCATTGAATGCAGTGACGGTAAAGAACAAGTATCCCTTGCCGTGTATAGACGATCTATTCGATCAACTGAGTGGAGCAAAAGTATTCTCCAAGATTGACTTACGATCAGGCTATCACCAATTGATGGTTCGGAAGGAAGACATTGCAAAGATAGCTTTTCGATCAAGGTATGGACACTACGAGTTCTTGGTCATGCCTTTCGGTTTGACCAATGCACCCGCAGTCTTCATGAATTTGATGAATAAGATCTTTCACCAGTACTTGGACAAATTTGTAGTAGTCTTTATAGATGATATCTTGATTTACTCCAAGAGTCAAGAGGAGCATGAGCAGCATCTACGGATAGTTTTGGGAACGTTGAGAAATGAGCGACTTTTTGCGAAGCTTAATAAGTGTGATTTATTTCTCAAAGAGGTATCATTTCTTGGTTATATTGTTACAGGTGATGGTATATCAGTGGACCCAGAGAAGATCACAGCAGTCAAATTATGGCCCGCACCCACATCAGCTTCTGAGGTGAGAAGTTTTTTCGGACTTACGGGTTACTATCGACGGTTCGTAGAAGATTTTTCTCGAATAGCGGGGCCTATGACTCTATTAACTTGCAAGGATTAGAAGTTTGTATGGACAGACGAGTGTCAAGCCGCTTTTGACGAGTTGAAAAAGCGATTGACCACAGCACCGATCTTGACACTACCATCGGGCCTGGGAGGATTTGTGATCTACAGCGACGCATCCGGGAAGGGATTAGGATGTGTATTGATGCAGTACGTTCGGGTAGTAGCATATGCATCACGACAGTTGAGAGTACACGAGAAGAATTATCCGACCCACGATCTAGAGCTCGCAGCGGCTATCTTTGCTTTGAAGCTATGGAGACACTACTTGTACGGCGAGAAGGTTGATATCTACACTGATTATAAGAGTCTCAAGTACGTCTTTTTGGATTCTTCCTCCCTAATGGTCGATATGCGACAGCGACGTTGGTTGGAGTTGATGAAGGATTATGAGATCGAGCTTTATTATCATCCGGACAAGGCTAATGTCGTGATAGACGCATTAAGCCGCAAGCCCATGGCACACTTTTTGACTACGCAGAAGGAGTTGATTAGAGACTTGGAGCAGCTTGGTATTAAGGTAGTATTGCCTGGAGCAGACGGTGTGTTAGCCAACCTCCAAGTGCAATCATCATTGGTAGAGCGCATCAAGGCAGCATTGCCCAATGACGCTAGATTTTGATGGCTCAAAGAGAAGACTGAAGCAGGAGAGCAGACGAGATTGAGGATCCATCCCGATGGGACATTGCGATGTGGTGATCGCATTTATGTTTCCAATAGAGAGCTACGGCAGGAGCTGATGGCAGAGGCTCACAGTTCGGTATACTCCATTCATCCCGGAGGAACCAAGATGTATCGTGACTTACGACAGTATTATTGGTGGCATGGAATGAAGCGGAAGATAGCTCGTTTTGTTGCCAAGTGCTTGGTATGTCAACAAGTGAAGGCGGAGCACCAAAGGACGATCGGATTATTACAGCTGCTACCCATTCCTAAGTGGAAGTGGGAGCACATTACTATGGATTTTGTCACGGGTTTTCCTCGGAGTCCTAGGGGACGTGACGCAGTGTGGGTGATTGTGGATAGACTTACGAAGTCAGCCCATTTCTTACCTTTTAGAGTGGGCCAGTCGACAGAGGTATTGGCAGAGATGTATATGGAGCAGATTGTGAGATTACACGATATGCCTGTTAGTATTGTATCGGATCGTGACTCAAGATTTACCTCGTACTTTTGAAGGAGCATGCAAGAGAGTTTGGGCACCCGATTGAAGTTTAGCACATCATATTATCCGCAGACAGACGACCAGTCAGAGTGTACCATACAGACGCTAGAGGATATGTTGAGGGCGTGCATGCTTGACTTTGGCGGTTCATGGGCGGACCATCTCTATCTTGTTGAATTTTCCTACAATAATAGCTATCAAGCGAGCATTCAGATGGATCCATTTGAAGCGTTGTATGGTAGAAAGTGTCGGTCTCCTGTTTGTTGGAGCGATATAGGAGAGCGACAGCTATTGGGTCCCGAGTTGGTCTTGAGCACAGTTGAGACTGTGAAGAAAATTTAGGGCCACCTGCGAGCAGCACAGGATCGTCACAGTGGGCAGATAATCGTCGCCGACCCTTGGAGTTCAAAGAGGGCGACCATGTGTTCTTGAAGATATCCCCCACTAGAGGCACAATTCGATTCAGAGGACGTGGCAAGTTGAGTCCAAGATACATCGGGCCGTTCGATGTTTTGGAACGTGTTGGAGAGGTTGCCTATATATTGGCCTTGCCACCGTCGCTGGAGGGAGTGCATGATGTATTCCATGTATCTCAGCTGAGGAGGTACGTGGCAGACAGCAATCATGTGCTTGTTCACTCCGAGATCACGGTTGGACCGAGTTTGTCGTACGAAGAGCAACCAGTAGGTATCCTCGATCGTCGAATGAAGGTGTTGCGAAATCAATCCATTCCATTGGTTCGTGTGGCATGAAAGCATCACTCGCCAGGGGAGTCTACTTGGAAGCGCGAGGACGACATCCGAAATCACTACCCATATTTGTTCGAAGACGAAGGTATGTCTTGCATTAAAGCTCTTAAATTACTATTAATTTCCTTGCATTGCATTTAATCCCCCGACATTAGTTTAATTTCGAGGACGAAATTTTCTTTAAGTTGGATAGGATGTAAACCCCCAATATTTTCTAATTATTTTAGTGTTTAAATTTTTTTTAACTATATTATTGGCATTAAAGAGGTGATTGGTATATGTACGTATGTATAGATATATATATAAATATATTATACGTATGATTGTGTTCTTGATGTTTTAAATACTACTAAATATAGCCTACCTTTGTTACAAAATATTTTTGATACTTGATTACGAATTATAGAATTGTTCTTGTGTATATATATATATATATATATATATATATATATATATATATATATATATATATATATATATATATATATATTTGTTAAAAAAAAAAAGAAGAAGAGTGGTGGGCCGAACCCCCCACCATTCAGCAGCAGCATAGCCGCGGAGTGGGGCCCGACCCCCCTAAAACAAAAACAAAAAAAACTAAGCAGCATCAGCTGGCTATTGTAT
Organism: Iris pallida; assembly: GCA_029216955.1. Lineage (NCBI taxonomy): Eukaryota > Viridiplantae > Streptophyta > Magnoliopsida > Asparagales > Iridaceae > Iris > Iris pallida. The sequence goes on along the minus strand of JANAVB010035419.1, from coordinate 3,694,146 downwards.
CAACCCGAGCCCCCCCCATATTCGAGTCCTAATACGAGTAGAGCGGCGGCAACAGTATAAATACTGCTTCCGCAAAGTCGAACCCTAACTCACCCCAAATTGACTGCCACCCCTTCTCCTGAACCCTCTTCGTCTTCACGCGCATACCTCCGACCCATCGCCGTCGCCTGACAGCCACCGTGCTGCCGTACCGCCCTGGAACCCGACATCAATCGGCCGGGACAGTGGTAGTGCCAGTATCTTTACACAGCAAGGTAACCCCATTTCTCGCCATCACACCTCCTCTATACATGATCGTTTTCGATTCTACAAACTCGTATAGGAAGCCAGTATAACCCTCTTCGCATCCCCTTTGATGGATCCCGACACCGTTCCTTAGATCGGTCGAAAATTCGACACGAAGTTGAGCCCACATCGCTCGAAAATAGAGCAACAAGGCTATTCCAAACCTCAACTTAGAAGTCTAATTACGATCTAAATATTAGGGTTTTTGATGAACTAATTGAAAACAGTAGTAAACAACATAAACAAGATTACAACACAAATTTTATTTCTGCAGTTCGATCACTATGCACGAATTAAACTGCTGTTAAAGTTTGTCGAAAAACTGCGTATAACATAGTAAATTTTAGAAACATTATCCTGATACGGCATGTGCCCCGACAAACTGGACGACGTAGTCGCATGCTATACGCATCGAAAGGCGCGTATGGACATTGTCGACGTGTGGTAACTGACGGAACTCAGTTTCGTCGTGTGTGCACGACGAAATCAGTCCGTATCCGGCGAGATACCCCGTATCGCCAATTTGCAAACTTTGCCCTAACTTCGTGTACAGTCGTCGATTCGAGACGAAACTTGCGCCAACAGGTCTGAATCAAAATTTTGGTCCTGTATGCCAAGTTTGGTTTGATTCTGAGAAGGTCGAATCGGAACCCTTTTTGGCGGGCCTGTGACCCACTCAAACGGGCGATTTTGTACACGGCTCATCGGAATCCCAAACTGGACATACCGTTGAGTTTCTCTCCTCAAACTGAAACCGTAGACATATAGTTTGACGGCTTTAGAGACCATAGAGTTTGGCACACGTTTCGGTGCAAAGCAGGTCCAACGGCGGACATCGTTTTGACCCAAAATTATGATTTTGCCCCTGTTCTAGAATTTGACTTTTGGACAGGCGTTTCCTAGGTATATCTTTTACACCAAGTTCATAGTTGATGTTTGTTTCAGCGTCCGGAGTTGTTTGGAGAATGTGACGTTTCTTGGCTGACATTGTGATTTCTTGGACTTGCCACTTTGCACCATCAGACAAGATACCTTGCCACATTACTCTGTGATTATTATATTCTTATTTTTAGTTGTTATTTTTAGCATTTCTTATTTTTTGATATTTAAACTCTGCGTCCAAGTCACACTTGGGTGCAAGCGACTCTATCGGTCGTTTATCTCGTCTTATTTATTTCTCTTGCATTGACTTAGTCTAGTGACCACCCATTGATGTTGAGGTATTGGTATATCTCATACGACCTTGACACTTGTTGTATCACATGATGTGAGTCACATGTAGGATACGTATCCGCGTAGTCGGCTGGCCACCGATACGTATGGAGCGTGCGACGGATAGGGGTAACTGCCAATACAGTTGCATGCTAGAAGACTTGGCGGTTACTAGAGGTACATGTCAATCATGGAGATGATGATACAAGGCATTGGGTGGGGAGAACAATACCTGACGTATGGGCTTCGATTTTACTTTCTTTGTAACCCGGAAGCTCAGCTGAAGATACGGGCATGTTTAGCCTCTCAGGTTGGCCACTGTCGTTCTTGGAACGTCATGCGCTTGGTCACCGGTGCCCAAGAGGGGACTATACCAGATCCTATATTCAGTCAGGGCTCATACGTCGAAGGATTGTATCTCAACTGCATAATCACAGTAGAATGGTCAGAAACCCGATTGCATGCATATCTTTTCTCTTATTATATTATTACAGTTTATATGGTATCGTATTTTCTTGTATCTTGCTACGTCCCTCTGAGGACCTGGTTATCTCTCCAGGGTTAGACAATTTTTCACAGGAGTACGGAGCGGCGTTGGAGCTATCCTACATCATGACGAGGCAGTACCTTTTGACTTCTAGTCTATTCCTTATCTGAGACAGTTGTAGACATTATTTTACATCTTTTTTCTTTCTATTTTTGTGGGGGTTGGACTCCGATCTTGTGAGACTATTTATTATAGCTGTTTGGAGTGAGTATGTTCACCCGGCTATCTTTTGATACTCTTATTTATTTATTTGGACTCTATTATCTTCTGTGTTGAGCTGTAATAAGATTAGATATATTATTCTGGCCTGTGATTATTTTATTTACAGCTTATGTGCATATATGAGGATTCTATATATTGGAGTATTCTTCGTATATGTGCAGCTGGCATGTTCACGTACTTGGTCCTACGTATTTTGGGACTGGGGCGTTACAGATGATGTATGGAGGGCTATGGGGGAGAGGTGCTGCCAAAATTTGGAGAGGAAGAGGGGTTGATCGGCTATAGGGAGGGAGAGAAAGGAAGAATTAAGTTAGGGTTAAGGTTTGGGTTAAGTTGATATACATATATGGGCCTTTTGGTTTGCATGCATAAAAAGGAGTGGGAATCCTATTCCTATGAGATGTTCGGCCATGGGGGGGGGGGGTTTGCTTGGCCGAATACTCCATGGTGAGGATCCACTTGGCATGGTTTGGTTGTTTGGTGAGTTGGCTAATTGATTGGATTGAGGATTAAAAAGGTCTTTTCTAATATAGACTAATTAAATCTATCTATATAAATACAATAAAAAGTCTGAATTAAATACAACATATATGTATTTATTAATATTTATTAATGCCCAACATGCCTACTTAGGATTGGGTTAGACTTTGGGTCAAATATAAATTAATGCCAACTAGGATTACACTAGGATTACACGTAGACACTTTCTATAAATAGAAACTTTCCAAAATTAAAAATATATTAATATTAATAAAATATATATACAAAATATATATCAACATGAAGGTATTTAAGAGTACTACATGTCTATTTATATTTGGATTTGGTTCGGGTAAAGTTGGGGCTAAATTGGTACAACCGGGTCTCCTAGAAAGTCAATATTCTAATAATTAAATAAATTAATCATCGGTGGGGGGTTAAGTTGCAAATTTGCCTGGTTTTCCTAGTTAGAACACACCTATGGCTCGGTCTTGTAACTCCCTACACCGAATTTTCATGAAATTTAAGAATATTTCTTATATTGTTATTTGAAAATTTTAATATTGTTTTCCACTTATTATTATTTTTACCATTTTTACTAATTTTCTATTAATAGGAAATCTTGATAAATATTATTGTACTAGTCACTTTTTGTAATTGACTTATCATTCTATTACTTTATGTTTAATCAAATTGTTCAAACTTTTGTTTTATTAATCAAGTCTAGTTTAATTATTAATAATTAAAGTTCTGCTTTGATGAATATACTAGTAATTAAGTTTATCATTATTATTTTAATTTAGTAGTTTAGTAGTAATTTACTAATCAGTGTTGACTATAACATCATGTTTTCTAATTGCTATCTAGACATTTATTGAATAACTGTTTTAAATAATACTATTTTATGATTCCTAGTGAGTGATAAATAATTTAATTAACTATTTTTGGAATTAATTATTGATTAATAATTAAAGAAAAACTATTTTAAATTGATAGTTGGTAATTATTAAATAATTTTGTAATTAGGGAAACCTGTTTAGAAATCTGTTTTAAATTATTGAATATTTTGAAATCTGTTTGGATATTTTGAATTTGAAAAACTGTTGGAGGGAATATTTAGAATTTCAAAAATCTGTTATTAGTTAGTTATTCTCTAACTAATTCAGTTAGCAATTAGCAATTTGAAAATCTATTAAACTATCTATTTTGAAAACTGTTTAAATTTTTGGAATTTGAAATCTGTAATTTTAAATTTTGAAAATATGTTACAGTTTTATCATTTTGCCCACAGATCTATATTTTATTACAATCCTGCCATTCCCTGCACACACACGCACACACATTATTTTATTATATAAATGCACACAGTTCAATGCATTCTTACAACTTCTGACACAGTCTCTCTCTCCACTTTCTCTCTCTCTCTTCACTCTTTCTCATGTGGCCACTCGGCCAAGCACCACCGTAGTTTCGTCGAGATCGGCCACTACTCCGGCCATCACTCCGCCGCCACCGCGTAGATCACACTCAACCCTCCGAGACTCGTGCTGTCCCCTCAGAGCTCGAGCCACTTCGGGCCGTGTGCACCACCAGAGCCACACCATCTCCTCGTCGATCGTGCCACCTCTTCGAGAGCGGAGCGGACCTTGATCCAAGCGTTGACCCTTCGAAGTCTGTGCCACCGCCTCTTCGATTTGCGTGCCGACGTTTCGTGGACCGAATTGCCTTAAAAAACCGAGGCGTCTGACACCGCCAAGTTGCCGGAGCCGCCATCCTCAGCCGCTTGGAGCCAAATCTCTGCCACGTCTCGACACAGCTAGCAGGAGCGCCGCCTTGCCGAGCCCGGTCTCGTTGCCGACCGTCCTGTGGTGAGCATCGGGGCCTGGCGACCTAGATCGACCGGACCTTGCCATCTCCGCCTCGTCTAGCCTCAAGGATCCAGTCATCGCCACGCCACAGCGCCGGAGATCGCCGTCGAGCTAGGAGTTCACCGCCTCTCTGGAGCTCCGCTCGCCGAGGATCGACATCCCCTCCGATCACGGTGAGTTCTCCGCCTCGATCTCCCATTCCTCCTCCTTGTTTTTCTTCTGTGTTTTTTTCTAGGGTATTTTTGTGGGGTTTTGTTAGAGGAGAGAGGAGCTAAGGTCTGTGTGGCCATGGGGTGTGTAAACTAGGGTTTATTGAGAAGAAAAGATGACCTAGATCTAGGGTTTCGGATCTAAGAGTTGGGATTGATGATGATGATGATGATTAGGGTTTTGGTTCGGGCGGTGAAGCTAGGTCGCAATACAACAAAAAGACCTATTAACGATGCTTGATAAGTGGTTTTCATGACGACTGATGTGGAAGCGTCATCAAAGTTCAGCAAGACTATAGAATCTATGACGGTTTACATTAAAAACATTATTAATAGTGCTCCAGTGATACGAGCGTTATAAAAAAAGTATGAAAATTTAAGTCGAAACCTCGACTCCCCTTCAATTCTAGCTCCCGCACTTAAGAAAAATTCTAAACCCTCTCTCTTTCTCCTTCTCCTTCTCCTCCCACTCCCCAACTCCCCTCAGCCCACTCCCCGCTCCCCAACTCCCCTCAGCCCGCTCCCCGCTCCCCAACTTCCCTCAGCCCGTTCCTCGCCTCCCTCGGTTACAGACTCCACCGCAGAGGGAAGGTTGTCACTGGCGTAACCTTCACCACCGATTTGTCCTAAAATCTCGATCATTGCTTATTTTATACCCTAAATTCTGCCTCGACATGATTTTAATAAAATTTCCTAATTTTTGACAACCATACATGCATCTATCTCTCCAAAATTAGGGTTCTTTTAGGGTTTTCCGACGTCTCCGTCCACGTCGGCGATGATCCAAAAAGGGCTGCATCATTGTTGACTTTTCTTGATTAAGTGAATGATTTTGATTTGGATTTTTTTCCCTAAAAAAAGATTTTTTGGGGAATTGTTCTATATGCGCTTCATGTTTGATGAAATAATTGTAAGTACCAAATGCTTGTGTTCTTTGATTTTTTTTTGTTTGTTCTTGTTCAAAGCCTCTCCACAGTCACAGCCGCGACCCGGCGAGGTGCTGTGCGTGCCTGCGAGCTGAGTCCGAAGCCTCCCTTCGGATTCTGACACTAAATTCTGGGGTATAAATTCTAAACTCTTGATTGATTTCAGTTTCTGGGTTTATTTTGTTTGTCGATGATGTTGTTGGATCTCGATCCCTACATAAAAAGGGTTTCGATCGACTGATACGTGTTGGGTTCGATTTTGGCTTGACGATCCTACGATTGTCTTCGTTTGTGAAGCGCGAATGATCTTTAGATCATGTTCGGTTCTTTACTTGCTGTTGGATCATTTTCGGTTTCGGGTTACCTAGCTGTTGTTGGAATTATTTGTGATGCATGTATTGTTGGTTTGGATTTTTTGTATAAGTTGTTGCTTGGGTTCTCCTTTCTATACTTGCTGTGGGATGTTGGTTTAGGTTTTCCTTATTATACATGTTGGGTTGGAAAAGATTTCTTTACTGTAGGAGATGTTTTGCTAGTTGGATTAAAATTTTTGGTTGGGTATCTATTATGCATGATGGATTTAACTTAGTACTTTGGGTGTTTTTGTTGGGAGCTTTTCGATATAAATCACATGCGGGTATATATTAGTTGGGAGTATTTCTATTTCGGGATTGACATCTCCATTAGCATGCATGCGTCGTTGATTTTGGGACTACGTCCACTATGCCATGCCTAGATGTTTTACTTTATTTGTCGATTTCGGTTTTTATTAGAGTACTCTGATACTCTTGGTGATGGTCGTTCGACCAAATGAACCAAAGCATTGCAGATCGTATCGGATACACTAGCTCCGTGTCGGGACGTGTCCTATACGTGTTATGGCACGCTAGTACAGCAGATGATGATTGATCCTTATCTGAGACATCTTATATATCTTATTTCGTTTCTTGTCGTTGGTCGTAGTTTGTATGTTGGTACTGTTGGGTTGTTCATTCTGGGTGCAGATACGCTCGTATTTGTACGAGTCGATACTGGACACGGATGTGAGGATACCTTCGTGTCGATGATGTAGCCTCTCCACAGTTGTAGCCGCGACCTGGCGAGGCGCTGTGCGTGCCTGCGAGCCGAGTCCGAAGGCTCCCTTCGGATTCCGACACCAAATTCTGGGATATAAATTCTAAACTCTTGATTGATTTTAGTTTATGGGTTTATTTTGTTTGTCGATGATGTTGTTGGATCTCAATCGCTACATAAAAGGATTTCGATCGACTGATACGTGTTGGGTTCGATTTTGGCTTGACGATCCTACGATTGTCTTTGTTTGTGAAGCACGAATGATCTTTAGATCATGTTCGGTTCTTTACTTACTGTTGGATCATTTTCGGTTTCGGATTACCTAGCTGCTGTTGGAATTATTTGTGATACATGTATTATTGGTTTGGGTTTCTTGTATAAATTGTTGCTTGGGTTCTCCTTCCTATACTTGCTGTGGGATGTTGGTTTAGGTTTTCCTTATTATACATGTTGGGTTGGAAAAGATTTCTTTGCTGTAGGAGTTGTTTTGCTATTTGGATTAAAATTGTTGGTTGGACATCTATTATGCATGATGTGTTTAACTTGGCACTATGGGTGTTTGTATTGGGAGCTTTTCGATATAAATCACATGCGAGTATACATTATTGGGAGTATTTCTATTTTGGGATTGATATCTCCATTAGCATGCATGCGTCGTTGATTTTGGGACTACGTCCACTATGCCATGCCTGGATGTTTTACTTTATTTGTCGGTTTTGGTTTTTATTAGAGTACTCTGATACTCTTGGTGATGGTCGTTCGACCAAATGAACCAAAGCATTGCAGATCGTATCGGATACACTGGCTCCGTGTCGGGACGTGTCCTATATGTGTTATGGCACGCTAGTACAGCAGATGATGATTGATCCTTATCTGAACATCTTATATATCTCATTTCGTTTCTTGTCGTTGGTCGTAGTTTGTATGTTGGTACTGTTGGATTGTTCATTCTGGGTGCAGATATGCTCGTGTTTGTACGAGTCGATACTGGACACGGATGTGAGGATACCTTCGTGTCGATGATGTAGCCTCTCCACAGTTGCAGCCGCGACCTGGCGAGGCGCTGTGCGTGCCTGCGAGCCGAGTCCGAAGGCTCCCTTCGGATTCCGACACCAAATTCTGGGGTATAAATTCTAAACTCTTGATTGATTTTAGTTTCTGGGTTTATTTTGTTTGTCGATGATGTTGTTGGATCTCGATCCCTACATAAAAAGGGTTTCGATCGACTGATACGTGTTGGGTTCAATTTTTGCTTGACGATCCTACGATTGTCTTTGTTTGTGAAGCGGGAATGATCTTTAGATCATGTTCGGTTCTTTACTTGCTGTTGAATCATTTTCGGTTTCGGGTTACCTAGCTGCTGTTGGAATTATTTGTGATGCATGCATTGTTGGTTTGGGTTTCTTGTATAAATTGTTGCTTGGATTCTCCTTCCTATACTTGTTGTGGGATGTTGGTTTAGGTTTTCCCTATTATACATGTTGGGTAAGATTTCTTTGCTGTAGGAGATGTTTTGCTATTTGGATTAAAATTGTTGGTTGGGTATCTATTATGCATGATGGGTTTAACTTGGTACTGTGGGTGTTTTGTTGGGAGCTTTTCGATATAAATCACATGCGGGTATATATTAGTTGGGAGTATTTCTATTTTGGGAATGACATCTCCATTAGCATGCCTGTATCGTTGATTTTGGGACTACGTCTACTATGTCATGCCTAGATGTTTTACTTTATTTGTCGGTTTCGGTTTTTATTAGAGTACTCTGATACTCTCGGTTTTTTGATATAAGTCACAGACTCTAAAATTGACAGACTCTAAAAGTGAGGGTTTTGCTTTCTTTTTCAGGGTTTTGCTATACGTACATGTGCTATGGACAGTCTTCATGTGACCAAGTTGAAGCATTATAAGTGTGCTTCTTCGCTACAGTATCTGTGAGATTTTTGATGTCGATAGTTTTGATGTAGCTAAAGTGTACTCTATATTGGATACTCTATATATTTTGAGAAGATGTATATAATGAAATGGAGAAATGTAGAATGGTAGCTAAAATACTCTATTGAGACAATGAAATGGAGAATGGTTCTTTATATTACATTTAAATGCTTTGTTGTGAATATGGTTCAAAGTGGTTGTTTTCGAATTGAATTGAGCAGCGTTTGGAATGTCATGCAGTATAGAGCATTATAAATGTGATACAACGACCATATACAACGGTTTTTTATAACTATCCATAACGCTTTGAAAATAAAACGTAGCAGAAATTCAACCTATTAATGACGGTTTTGGATGAATTATCTATAACGTTTTTAAAAACATTTATAACACCCGATTTCATAATGCTTGGACTGAGAAAAAAAAAGCGTCATGGCTTGTAATTAATGACGCTTTTTAGCCGTCAATAAAAGGTATTTTTGTTGTAGTGTCGGGCTAGTGAAGAAGAAGGGACTAGAGAGAACCTAGGGTTAAGGTTCAGAAGAACTCGGGTTTGAAGATGAAAGAGTAAGAAGAATGGGTTCTAGAGTGAGGCCATGGAGTATAGTAGCTGATGGCTAGGGTTTGTTCGGTCGAAGAAGCTGGAGGAAGAAGAGAGTTGAAGGCGACTGAGTGTGAAGTTTGTGAGAGGAGAGAGAGAAGGGAAGGAGAAGTTATACGTAGGGTTTGGGTTGAAGTGGGCCGGGTTGGCTCTCCAAACCCTGGGCTCACACAGCAGTGGATTATTAGAGTTCAATTTGTGGACTGTTTAAATTGTGGCTCACACAGGTTGGATTATTAGGTTAAAAGAGTGGATTATTAGAGTTTGAAATTGGGTGATGGGCTATATTTGTGGGCTCTAGTCTAACAGATGTTAAGTTTTTATTTGATTTTAACAGCGTGGACTGGGCTGTGCAGAATTATTGGGCTGACTGTGGTTTAGAGTTGGGCTAATCTTATTAAGATTCTGTCAATTTCTGTTTAGCAATAATATATCATTATCATTGTTATATGGTTAATGTTTATTCCTCTTATCATTGATGAAATTTTTACTAAAATTACTACTATGAATAAGGCTTTTTAAATATTTTTCACTAAAAGAGTTATTAAACTTATTTCTACATATTAACTATTATCCTCATTCTTACTAATGTTTAATAGAAAATATTTTCTATCTTAAACTAGCAAATAATTAATTATGTGTATAAATAGTCCTATTAATTGTAGTTGCTCTTATTTAAGTTATAGAATTATTCTAAATGTTATAAATGCTAGTATTAATTGTCATTGGTAAAATATTGGATAAAACCTTATTATTAATATTTAAATATCCATATTTTGTGAATAGTAGCTTTCAAGCATTTTTGAATATTATTAAATAAAGAATTTTTGTTAAACATGGTTAAAATAATTACTTTTGGTTTAAGCTATAATATATATATATATATATATATATATATATATATATATATATATATATATATATATATATATATATATATATATATATATATATATATATATATATATATAATAGTTCTAAAATATTACTAGCTAAAATAAATATTTTATTAAACTAGAATTATAGTGATAGCTAACAAGTTTTAAAATGATTAGTTGACTTTTGTTATTATTCAAAACCCTAATATAAATTGTACAAAAATACCAAGTGATCCATTACATCCATGCAGTACTACTCCCGTGCTTCCAAGGCGAGATAAGTACACAGACTCGACTTGTACTTTATTTTTCTGCCTTACATTCATGTGCCATGTTCTCATACCGGACACGAACTACACACGATTGTCTTGTACCTTGATCATTGCATTGTGAGTCATTGTTTATTGCGGGGATTGGGAAAAATATTAGCTTTTGTGTGACCACACCCAACATAGGTATTGTGGATAGCCTAATCGTACACTTCACGTACGATGAAGCCGGATCTTGTAGAATTGATTGACTCATTGATTGATTGTGCTCCTTAGCCGGTCACACATTAGTTTAATATTTCAAATTGTCACACTTGCATATTGATTATCGTGTTCATTGTCTTGATTCATTGATAGTCGTGTTCATTGTCTTGCATATTGATTGTCGTCCATTGCCTGCAGTTTTACATTTCATTTCTGGTACCGTAGTTTCATTTTTATTTCTGGTATTCTAGTTTCACCTTGTATTCTGTACTACAGATTATATTGTATATTGTTCTTGTCTGGGTTGTACTTTGCTTTTTCTGACAGGATACGTTGCAGGTGAGCGTGAGGCCACATGGAGCATGATGGTATCATTGGTTATCGCGGGATTTATTTTATTTTGTTTTTCTGGATATTGTACTTTGTATTTTTTATGATTTCATCATTGTATATTTCATTTTACCGAATTTGTCTCCGGATAATACTGTATAATTTGATTGATGGATATTGGTAATCTTTCTGGGAACGTTATATATAAAGCAGTGGATGTTTACATTACATTGTGACTTGGAGTTTTCCTTAGTATTGTACACCTTACTTCATCGTGTCCATCGACGAAGGCTGGGAATGTCCAACTCGTGTCCGATTATTCGGGAGCGGGTCGTGACATATTTTTAGTGGTGGTCCATGCAGGTCTATCCTAATGACATTTAGGCAATAAAGTGTTATTGGGGGACCAGCGAAAGCTAAGGAAAACGCATCACAGCATAGGAACCGCGGAAAAATGGTTTATGGTTTATGGTTATTGATATTTAAATTTGAAATTTGATTTTACTTATGATTTTTCTAGGTTTAGTTTATGATTTTTCTAGGACATTACAATCAACGGTTTATTTTTCTGTTACAGGATGGTCGCCACGGCGAACGCTGGGACCAGCGAGCAGCCTATACCCAATGCACAGGAGCAGCTTCCACCGCCTCCGCCTCAGCCGCTTCCTCCAATGATGACATTTGACGGTACTCAGATGATGGCTATGTTCCAGCAGTTCATGGAGGCGCATAACCACCAAGCCACGCAGTTCCGAGCGACGATCATGGACGTGCTCCGAGTTAGGGAGCCAGCTCCACCAGCTCCGCCAGCACCGCCGGCACCACCAGCACCAGCACCACCGAGGCCAGGGACTGCCAAGGACTATCAGAACCTCTGCCCGATTGATTTTTGGGGCCATGAGGGGATAGTCTACGCAGATGAGTGGCTAGAAAATGCTGAACGGACATTGAAGATGGTAAGAATCCCGGATGATTTGAAGGTCGAAGTTGCGAGCATGCGACTTTTTGACATTGCTAGAGCTTGGCATAGGGAGGAGCCTCAGTTGGCTGAACCCCAAGTTCTATGAAAGGATTTCAAACTGCTGTTCCAGGAGAAGTTCTTCCCGGATATGGAGCGGGACGAGCTTCGGATGTAGTTTGAGGTATTACAGCAGGGGAGTATGACTGTAGCCCAGTATACATCGGAGTTCACCCGACTCAGCAGGTTCACAGAGAACCCAGTCAGTACCCCGCAGGAGAGGGCTTGGAAGTTCAAGAAGGGCCTAACCAGGGAGTTGTGACATGCAGTAGCTATCAGCCAGGCCACTACCTATGCGAGCATCCTTAAAGTTGCTCAGGGAGTGGAGAAAAAAATGGACCCGAAGCTTAAACGGGACCGAGACATTGGTGCCAGCAGTTCCCAGTATAGCTCCCCTTCCCGGAATTTTGATAATATTTTTATTTTATTTATTTGAATTAAATGGTGATTTTTATAAATAATTATTTTGTTAATTATCACGGTGGATGATTTTAGCCATGGTTGAGATTTGGAGTACAAGGTGACTAGGAATCATGGCACGGGTAGTGCAGTGGCATGCTTTGACTAGTGTATTAGCCATGGTAGAGAAAGCTGAGCCATAGTGATGTCCTAACTAGGAAAACCAGGCCAAGTTGCGACGTAACCCTTATCGAAGATTATTTATTTATTAATTATATTTTTTAGTTTTAGGGAACCCGGTTGTACCAAACTAGTGCAGATTGGACCCAAACCGAGCCCAAGCCTATGTAGACATACTTTTAGGTATGTACAAATATTTTCTAGTTTTTGGGTAGACTTAATGATATTGTCTAAAATATTTGGTTATTTGTACAAAATGGGTATTATTAATATTTAAATAGGATTTTAGAATATTGGTATAATTTTCTAGGGCTAAATATGTTCGCCAAGACTCTTTTGGTTGTTCTAGTGGGTCGTTGGCACTAATATTATTATATGGTTATTATTATAATTTTTCGTATATGCGAATAAATTGTATGAATAAATATACTATATAAACGTGTGTATTTGTATGTGTAAATAAATATATTATAATATATGTGTGTGTATGAATATGTAAATATATTTTGAATATATGTGTATGTTGTGTAAATATAAATATGAAGAGGAATATAGGGACATATATAGATTTGTGTAAATAATTATATATATATACGCGTAGGTGTATATAAATATATACAATATAAGTATTTGTGTGTATTCATGTATTTATCCGTCGAAATTCACCGTATCGTGTACGTTGCAAATTTTTCAATTACTTTGTGCACATTCGTCAGATCGAAACGAAACTTGCGCCAATAGGACCGTATCATTTTTTTGGTCCTGCATGCCAAGTTTGGTCCGATTCTGAGACTGTTGATAAAATTACCGTTTTGCGGGTCCCACGGTTCCACTCAACGGACGATTTTGTGTGCGGCCCGCCGGAATCCAACTTTGGACATACGGTTGGGTTCGTATCGGAAAACCGGATCCGTAGACATGTAGTTTGATGACTTTAGAGACCATTGACTCTGGCACGCTTTTCGGTGCAAAGTGGGTCCAACGACGGACATCGTTTTTTGTCCGAAATTACCGTTTTGCCTCTGTGTCCAGAATTGGACTTAAGGACAGACAATTCTAGCTAATTTGACTATTCTGAGAACGTTGGTATTATTTATTTCATCATTCAGAGACTTCTGCATGTGTTGACTGATTGTGGCTCTTTGAGTGGTATAGTGTTATTGGTTTCTCCAGCTAAGGACCTCAGACAAGTGCACTTTCTGATTGCTTTCGATTCATAGTAGTCTTTTCATTTCATGTCTATACATATATCTTGCTGCTTGTTGACACGCTCGTTACACGGAGTAGTCGGGAGGGGAAATATCTTAGTAGACATGTGAACTACCCAGAACTATCCCATGAGTCTATTCTTGAATAATAGCCGCTGCACACGACACGTGCAGTGTGCCGGATTTACCCCCTAGCCGTTTACATGTCGAAACAGATATTTTACACCACCTAGATAGATGTCTTTTATTAGTTTTTTTCCTTGTTTACTTCTCTATCGTGCTATGTCATCAGTTTTCTTACTAGCTTTCAAATTTCATATACTATTTTCATGTCTTGTTAATTCTATTATGTTTTGCATTACTGTCGGTAGCCGCAGGAGCGCAGCCGGATGGACCATTATCTTTCTTACTTGCTTGTAGTAGCTAAATTTTTTTTGTATTGCCTATTTTGAGGCTTGTCTCTGAGTTTTCTTGTATTTACTATTTTCGTATTGTCTAGTGACTACTTGTTAGTCCTTATTATTTTACTCCATAAATAAATCATTTAGTTTTCTTTTTGCCTTTAATAAATTTTGTTGATTTTGTGCAACCCTTGAAATTTCGAGGACGAAATTTTTGTAGGGGGGTAGATTTGTAACTCCCTACACCAATTTTTTGTGAAATTTAAGAATATTTCTTATATTGTTATTTGAAATTTTCAATATTGCTTTCCACTTATTATTATTTTTATCATTTTTACTAATTTTCTGTAAATAGAAAATCTTGATAAATATTATTGTACTAGTCACTTTTTGTAATTGACTAATCATTCTATTACTTTATGTTTAATCAAATTGTTCAAACTTTTATTTTATTAATCAAGTCTAGTTTAATTATTAATAATTAAAGTTCTGCTTTGATGAATATACTAGTAATTAAGTTTATCATTATTATTTTTATTTATTAGTTTAGTGGTACTTTACTAATCAGTGTTGACTATAACATCCTGTTTTCTAATTGCTATCTAGACATTTATTGAATAACTGTTTAAATAATACTATTTTATGATTCCTAATGAGTGATAAATAATTTAATTAACTATTTTCAGAATTAATTATTGATTAATAATTAAAGAAAAACTATTTTAAATTGACAGTTGGTAATTATTAAATAATTTTGTAATTAGGGAAACCTGTTTTGAAATCTGTTTTGAATTATTGAATATTTTGAAATTTGAATTTGAAAAACTGTTGGAGGGAATATTTGGAATTTCAAAAATCTGTTATTAGTTAGTTATTCTCTAACTAATTCAGTTAGCAATCAACAATTTGAAAATCTATTAAACTATCTATTTTGAAAACTGTATAAATTTTTGGAATTTGAAATCTGTAATTTAAAATTTTGAAAATCTGTTACAGTTTTATCATTTTGCCCACAGATCTACATTTTATTACAATCCTGCCATTCCCTGCACACACACGCACACACATTATTTTATTATATAAATACACACAGTTCAATGCATTCTGACAACTTCTGACATAGTCTCTCTTTCTCTCTCCTTTCTCTCTCACTCTTTTCACTCTCTCTCATGTGGCCACTCGGCCAAGCACCACCGTAGCTTCGTCGAGATCGGCCACTACTCCGGCCATCACTCCGCCGCCACCGCGTAGATCACGCTCGACCCTCTGAGACTCGTGTTGTCCCCTCGGAGCTCGAGCCACTTCGGGCCGTATGCACCGCCAGAGCCACGCCATCGCCTCGCCGACCGTGCCACCTCTTCAAGAGCGGAGCAGACCTCGATCCAAGCGTTGACCCTTCGAAGTCTGTGCCACCGCCTCTTCGATTTGCGTGCCGACGTCTCGTGGACCGAGTTGCCTTTGGGAATCGAGGCGTCTGACACCGCCAAGTTGCCGGAGCCGCCATCCTCAGCCGCTTGGAGCCAGATATCTGCCACGTCTCGATGCAGCCAGCAGGAGCACCGCCTCACCGAGCCCAGTGTCGTTGCCGACCGTCCTGTGGTGAGCATCGGGGCCTGGCGACCTAGATCGACCGGATCTTGCCATCTCCGCCTCGTCTAGCCTCGAGGATCCATTCATCGCCACGCCACAGCGCCGGAGATCGCCGTTGAGTTAGGAGTTCACCGCCTCTCTGGAGCTCCGCTCACCGAGGATCGACATCCCCTCCGATCACGGTGAGTTCTCCGCCTCGATCTCCCATTCCTCCTCCTTGTTCTTCTTCTGTGTTTTTTCTAGGGTATTTTTGTGGGGTTTTGTTAGAGGAGAGAGGAGCTAAGGTCTGTGTGGCCATGGGGTGTGTAAACTAGGGTTTATTGAGGAGAGAAGATGACCTAGACCTAGGGTTTCGGATCTGAGAGTTGGGATTGATGATGATGATGATTAGGGTTTTGGTTCGGGCAGTGAAGCTAGGTCAGGCTACTGAATAAGAAGGGACTAGAGAGAATCTAGGGTTAAGGTTCAGAAGAACTCAGGTTTGAAGACGAAATAGGAAGAAGAATGGGTTTTGGAGTGAGGCCATGGAGTATAGTAGCTGATGGCTAGGGTTTGTTCGGTCGAAGAAGCTGGAGGAAGAAGAGAGTTGAAGGCGGCTGAGTATGAAGTTTGTGGGAGGAGAGAGAGAAGGAAAGGAGAAGTTATACGTAGGGTTTGGGTTGAAGTAGGCCGGGTTGGCTCTCCAAACCCTGGGCTCACACAGCAGTGGATTATTAGAGTTTAATTTGTGGACTTTTTAAATTGTGGCTCACACAGGTTGGATTATTAGGTTAAAAGAGTGGATTATTAGAGTTTGAAATTGGGTGATGGGCTGTATTGGTGGGCTCTAGTCCAACAGCTATTAAGTTTTTATTTGATTTTAACAACATGGGCTGGGCTGTACAGAATTGTTGGCCTGACTGTGGTTTAGAGTTGGGCTAATCTTATTAAGATTCTGTCAATTTCTGTTTAGCAATAATATATCATTATCATTGTTATATGGTTAATGCTTATTCCTCTTATCATTGATGAAATTTTTACTAAAATTACTACTATGAATAAGGCTTTTTAAATATTTTTCACTAAAAGAGTTATTAAAACTTATTTCTACTTATTAACTATTATCCTCATTCTTACTAATGTTTAATAGAAAATATTTTCTATCTTAAACTAGCAAATAATTAATTATGTGTATAAATAGTCCTATTAATTGTAGTTGCTCTTATTTAAGTTATAGAATTATTCTCAATTTTATAAATGCTAGTATTAATTGTCATTGGTAAAATATTGGATAAAACCTTATTATTAATATTTAAATATCCATATTTTGTGAATAGTAGCTTTCAAGCATTTTTGAATATTATTAAATAAAGGATTTTTGTTAAACATGGTTAAAATAATTACTTTTGGTTTAAGCTATAATATATATATATATATATATATATATATATAGTTCTAAAATATTGCTAGCTAAAATAAATATTTTTATTAAACTACAATTATAGTGATAGCTAACAAGTTTTGAAATGATTAGTTGACTTTTGTTATTATTCAAAACCCTAATATAAATTGTATAAAAATACCAGGTGATCTATTACATCCATGCAGTACTACTCCCGTGCTTCCAAGACGGGACAAGTACACCGACTCGACTTGTACTTTGTTTTTTTTGTCTTACATTCATGTGCCATGTTCTCATACCGGACACGAACTACACACGATTGTCTTGTACCTTGATCATTGCATTGTGAGTCATTGTTTATTGCGGGGATTGGGAAAAATATTAGCTTTTGTGTGACCACACCCAACATAGGTATTGTGGATAGCCTAATCGTACACTTCACATACGATGAAGCCGGATCTTGTGGAATTGATTGACTCATTGGTTGATTGTGCTCGATCACACATTAGTTTAATATTTCAAATTGTCACACTTGCATATTGATTGTCGTATTCAATTTCTTGATTCATTGATAGCCGTGTTCATTGTCTTGCATATTGATTATCGTCTATTGCCTGCAGTTTTACATTTTATTTCTGGTACCGTAGTTTCATTTCCATTTCTGGTATTCTAGTTTCACATTGTATTCTGTACTACAGATTACATTGTATATTGTCCTTGTCGGGGTTGTACTTTGCTCTTTTCTGACAGGATACGTTGCAGGTGAGCGTGAGGCCACATGGAGCATGATGGTATCATTGGTTATCGTGGGATTTATTTTATTTTGTTTTCTGAATATTGTACTTTGTATTTTTTATGATTTCATCATTGTATATTTTATTTTACCGGATTTGTCTCCGGGTAACACTGTATAATTTGATTGATGGATATTGGTAATCTTTCTGGGAACGTTATATATAAAGCTGTGGATGTTTACATTACATTGTGACTTAGAGTTTTCCTTACTATTGTACAACTTACTTCGTCGTGTCCATCGACGAAGGCTGGGCGTGTCCGACTCGTTTTCGATTATTCGGGAGCGGGTCGTGACATGTCTTCCCTATCATGGCGAAAATACTAGTCAAAGTACACGTGTACACTATCCGTGCCATAATTTTTGGTCATCTTGTACTCCAAAACTCAACCATGGCTAAGGTATAATAATAACTATTTAATTTAAAGATATTCATAAATTTCATAAAATCCTATTTAAGCCAAATAAATAAATAAAAAATAATCCAAAAATTCTGGGGTTTTACACGCATGGCGGCATAGTACCGCATAGTGCTAGTCCGCATGGCTGTATAGTGCCGCATAGTTCCAGTCTGCATAGCTACATAGTGCCTGGCCGCATAGTGCCAGTCCGCATAGATGCATAATGCCAGTCCGCATATATACATAGTGCCTATTTTGGCTGTTTTTGGCTGTTGTATGTCCCATTTGGCTGAATTGTGGCCAAAATTTCCCCCAACTCCCAACATGAAAGTTGTAGATATTTTTCTTGGCTTCAAGAGTATCTTACTAGCTATTTTATACAAGTTTCTCTCATTCATGATAATATAAGGAAAGAATATGATAGTGGCCCATTGTGGCGCACTCTTAACAAGTAACTTGACATGATAATTCTTGATAGTGGCCCGTTGTGGCGTACTTAACAAGCAACCTTGACATGATAATTCTTGATAGTAACCCGTCATTGAGCACTCTTGACAAGTAACTTGACATGATAATTCTTGATGGTGGTCCGTTGTGACACACTATTGACTTGATAAGTAACCTAACATGATAATCTTGATATGATGTTGCGACGGCTATCTTGACTTGCTAAGTAACTCTTGTCTTGACACCGTGTGTGTTTGTGCTTGTGTAAGCTACATGTCTCGTCTTGCATCATGTCTAGGACATGAATTCCTGGTTACCACGGTCAGGGATTCATACTGAATCTGACTAGGTTAACAACTAGATTGACCAGGTAGTTCATGAAGAGATTTTCCAGCTACAGTCAGTCCTGTTATCTGGGCGCTTTAATTGGACTTGTAGCTTGCCATCGAGTAGGGCACATTTCCAGCACACTATCATGTGTTACACCCCCAAGTCACCTAATCCAACTATCTCAACTTGCAACAGGATAACCTGGATTAAGTCTGTAGGTCGTGTGGCTGTTGGAACATCTCAATGCATGTTGTTAGTAACTAGGCTTGTGATAACCCTAGTTAGTTAAAGTATCAAGCCGTACTCATTGCTTGGCCGTGATTGATGGATGGAGTCTAGTCTAGTCTTGCCTAGACAAGGCCAGTACATGGTTTCTTCAGCCCGTTACTGTTATGCTTTACTTATTTGATAATTGGTTAGAGACTAAGTTCTGTTCAGGTGAAGGGTTACAACCCCGATCCTTATTTGGTTTACGGGTTGTAACTTGGTTACTGAAATAGTCCTTTAGTTATCTTATTGTTTATCACCGTGTTTTCTCTAACTCATGTTTTTCGTTATCCTTTATGTATCATGTGCTAATATGCTGGTTTTAGTTCTTAAGTGAAGCCTCCCTTGTGGCACTTGCTCTTTCTGGGGTCTGACCCAGCTAGTTTTGTATGGCCAGATTTTGGAGTAGCACCCAAGGATCTCCCCGTCTTTCAGCCAGATGGTGAACACTAGAAGAAACCCTGGCAACGAGTGAGTTTATTTTGCTCTGCCACTCTAATTGTAAAATTATTCTTTTGAGGCGTTTAGCCATCGAGCAAGTGTTAGCTCGTGTTGAATACTTTACTTACTGTCTGCCTACGGGCTGTAACATGATTAACAAATCCTAGGGTTGATCATGTATGACTGAAACTCTTACTAGTCCTCACATTTTATACGACTAGCTTCATGATCATCTGTATATGAAATGTATGGAATGCCTTACTATTGAATATCTGATGGTCTAACATCTTGTAACTATTTTTACTTGTTTGAGATCGAGACACTAGGCTTGTTCTTGACCATAAGAGACTGATAGTTTGTAGATAAACCCTCATACATCTAGAAAGTCGTGATCGTATATCGAGGTGGATTACACTTCTATATATGTAGCTGGATGTGTCTGTCTCCCGCTCTCCAGTATTCTGGTTCTGGGGTGTGACACGGTTTAAGTGGTGGCCCATACAGGTCTTGAAAATTAAGATGTGTGAGGGTTTCACTGAATAGATGTCTCAATCAGCACTCGCCTTTGATCTCTACTCGTATCTCCTAATCTTTCTGAAATCTTGACCTGATCACATGCTTATATCCTCGATCTATCTTGGTCCTTCCTTATTGTTCCCCATATCATTTCTTCAGTGGCATTGCTCCTGGTCCTGCCGATAAGCAAGGTGAAGCACCTCCACTGAACCAGTAGCAACCTAGAGACCAAGCCTAGCACTCAGGAGCAGCATCCCGAGTCATGTCTTCCGGAGATCATGTGCCGCCAGTTCAGCCAATCTAGCCTGCAGAACCTGACAATGGAACCCTGGTGGGACTCATCCGAGAATTACTTGAGTCACAAGATCGTCGGGGCGATGCCCTGTACCAGACAGTACAAGATGCCATGGGCAGAGTTGGTTACCAAGGGAACAATGCAACCAATAATTTCAAGCGCCTGAACCCTCCTTTCTTCGATGGCAGTGAAGATGCTATCGCTGCTGATGCATGGCTTTAGGACACAGAGGTTATCCTGGAAGCAGCTAGGATTCCTGAGGAAGAGAAGGTGGCTGTAGTGTGCCTATAATTATTGGACTTACCCCGTACCTGGTGGATGATGTTAGCAGTTGGTTTGGCAACACCTGTCTTATGGGCGGTATTCGGTGACAAGTTCCAGACCAAGTACTTCGACGCAGTAGCTCGCTATAATCTGCAGACGAGATTCACTAATCTCAAGCAGATGGAAAGGACGGTCGATGGATATGCAGCCGAGTTTTCAAGACTTAGTCGGTTTGCTCCCAACTTGGTAGTAACCGAATTGGACCGAGCCCAGCGATTCCAGCAGGGGCTTAACTTAGAGATCATTATATCAGTGGAGCAGTTTGAGCACCAGACGTTTGATATCGTCTTGCGAGCAGCAAAGAGGCATGAGTATACCTCACAGAGGATCGTGGACATAACCAGAAGCAGGAAGAGGTCCCATGGGCAGATGAGTCTGTCCTCAGCACCATCCCCGGCAGCTACGGCTTTGACTATTGGAGTTCCCCGAAGGGCGAATTCGGTTTCGTCGGTTCAGCACTCGACACCGATGTCCCCTCAGCAACAGAAGCAGAAGCAGTCTTCCGCAATGGGCTGCACTCATTGTGGGAAGCCAGGGCATGTAGTATCAGAATGTCGCAGAGCACAGGGATTGTGCTTGTCTTGTGGGGCACCAGACCATAAGATAGGATCTTGTCCGAATAAAGCCAGTTCATCGTCGTTGAACCTAACTAGTCCATCGGTTAGGGGACCAGTTCCAGCACCAGTGCAGCAGCAGTACCAGCCTCCGAGGCCATTGCCGCCTCAGACACAAGCCTTCCAGCAGCAGAGACACCAGTATTATGTCCAGACCCAAGCTCAGATGTAGAACCGGCAGAGAGGCTTCCAGCAGAATGTCTTCTTTATGCCTTATGCTTTTAAATTCCTTGCTTGCATGAATGATTGCTTGATTGGTTGCTAGTCGTAGATGGCTTGTGCGTTAGTATAGCTTGCCCCGACATCTCTAGCCTCTTGATTAAATTTCGAAGATGGAATTCTTTTAAGATGAGTAGAGTTGCCACTCCCATTTTTCGTTATATGTATTTTCAGTGTACGTATACAGATTTTGACCCATATTTTATTTTACTGTATTTTCGTATTTCTTTATGGCTTGCCTTGATGTATCTTGACTAGGGTTGACCTTGGGTTGGTTTGGTCCAACTTGACTTGCTTTCGATGGCTTGGTTTGGTTTATTTTGATGGTTGGTTCAACATATTGAACCATCCCCTCTCTTTATAAAACCCAACCACCCCTTTTTCTCTCTTCATTACTTCCATTCATTTCTTCACCTTCTTCTCCATTACTCCTCCACCAACCTAGAGAGCATAGGCAAGTGTAATCTTGTTTCATGATGGATCTTAGATTTTATTGTTCTATTATCTTTCCCTCTTGATTCTAAGCCTCTTTAGAACTTGGAGTTCTTGGGTTAGATGAAGGGATCTTTATAGATCTAAGTTTGTGTTATTTTCGATTTTTGGGTTTTGATCTATCAAACTTCATTATTTTCATGTTTTGATTGTTCTATGTCGTAGAGAATTCGATTTTACTCAAAATGAACCTTTGAAAAGTTAGATTTTGACTTGTTTTGAGGAAGTTATGGCCAAGTAAGATTTGGACATCTACTATGTTCATTTGTCCTGGTTCTGGCAGGGACGATGAATAGTGCCTGGCTGCATAGTGCCAGTCCGCATGGCTGCATAGTACCGTATAGTGCCAGTCTGCATGGCTGCATAGTTGTCACGCCCCAGAACCAGAATACTGAAGAACGGGGACGTGCACAGCCAGCTACGTATAACAGAACGGCAACCATCCCGCTATACGGTCACGGCTGTCTAGCTATGTGAGGGTACGCTACAAACCATCAGTCTCTTAGGGTCAAATCAAGCTATTGTCTCAATCTCAACAAGTAATGATAGTAACAAGATATCAGACCACCAAATATACAATTGTAAGGCGTCCCAAACATTACATATCCAGATGATCATGAAGCTAGTCGTACAAAATGTAAGGACTAGCAAGAGTTAAGTCATACATGATCAACCTCGAGTTGCCAATCATGATTACAGCCCGTAGGCAGACAGAAAGTAAAGTGCATCGAGCTAACAAGTGCTCGTCGGCTAAACGCCTCAAAAGAATATCAGTTAACAATACAGTGGGAGAAACAAAAAGAGAAAACCCACTCGTTGCCCGGGTTCCGTCTAGTGTTCACCATCGGGCTGGAAGGCAGGTAGATCCTTTGCTGCTGCTCCGGTATCTGGCCATACAAAACCAGCTGGGTCAGACCCCAGAAAGAGCAAGTGCCACAAAGGAGGCCACGAAATAAGAACAAAAGCCAGCAATCAGCACAATAATATAATTACATAACAAGAGACAGTAATTTAAGAAAAAGACAGGATAGTTAGATATAAAAGACAAATCTTGTACAGAATCGATAAAAGACAGAACATATGGAAAGGCATGACAGGTTGATATACGATGAGATAACCATGGGACTATTCAGATAGCCAGGTTACAACCCGTAAACCAAACAAGGACCGGGGTTGTAACCCTTCGTCTGAACGGAACTTGGTTTCTCCCACCATTTATCGGCAAGATAAAATACGCGAATTCAAGACTTGCAATTAAACATGATTAAGGTAAAGCACGAGTAATCATGTCATGTCATGACCTTGCACAGGATCAGGACAGGACAAGAGGGACTAGACTCCATCCAATCAATCACGGCCAAGCAAGTACTACGGCTTACTACTTTAACTAACTAGGGTTATCACAGACCTGATTACTAACAAGATGCAATGAGAATTCCAAGTCCGGTTACCTGTTTGTTACTACCTGAATGCTCTCAGCAAGAAAAGGAAAAGATAGCATGATATAGCAGACACACTGTAGTAAGATACATGTGTCCTAAGGTACCACGCTCGACGGCGGGCTGGAAGTGCGCTCATCTCGACGGATAGCAACAAATCCCATGTATATATATATAAGGCCGGGACCAAAGGGGCAACAGGTAACTGGGAAATTCTCCATGAACTAATTGATCAATCTAGTCATTAACCTAGCCAGATTCAGTATGAATCCCTGACCGTGGGAACCAGGGAGTCACGTCCTAGACATGATGCAAGACAATACGAGTGGATTGCACAAGCAAGCAGGAACACCCACGGTGTCAAGACAAGTCAAGCTAAGTTATCAAGTCATGTCAAGTCAGGAGTGCGCCGCCACGGGCCACTGTCAAGTTATCAAGATAATTCATGTCAGAGTACTTGTCAGGAGTGCGCCACGACGGGCCACTATCAAGTCAGGTTGGTCATGTCAGGAGTGCACCATTACGGGTCACTGTCATGTTATGCTAGTTCCTTGTCATACCGTGCCATGTACAATAGTCATTCCAACATATTAAGTAAAATCAAGTTCATGACAAAAGGCGTAAGAATATAAAATGGGCGTAAAATATCTAATAAAATATCAATATACAGGGCTATAGAAGAGCCAAGCTCAAGAAATAAACAAATTCATCATAGACAAGTAGGTTGTGCAAGGTATGTACTGCGCAGGGTGCCAAGTGCGCAGGGTGCCAAGTGCGCAGGGTGCCAAGTGCGCAGGGTGAGCTGCGCAGCAGATAAATTGCGCTGGATCAGGTTACACAGGAATAGATGGCGCAGGGTCAGATTGCGCATGATATGGATTGCGCAGAAGTGGACTGCGCAGGAGCAGATTGCGCATGAGCAGACTGCGCATGGGCAGACTGCGCATGAATCCATGCGCAGTCGGGTTGAGCGCAGTTCGCCAAGGGACAAGCTGCGCGGTCGGCGCTGCGCTAAAGAGCGCTGGCCGAGGGAGATGCGCAATCCAGCACTGCGCTAAAGAGCGCAGGCTGCAGGCTGCTACTCCAGGCCGAGAAGAACACCAAGAACACCAAAAATTCAAATTTTCATATCTTTGTCAAATCAAAGCCAAATCTAGATTTTCAAAGGTCTAACTTGAGTAAAATTAAATTCTCTTCCACATGGAAGCATCAAAACCCACAAAAATCTAATCAAAATAGATCAAAACTATGTAAATCCGAAAATAGTAAAAACCTAGATCTAGAACAAAGGAAACTCCAAATCACAAAATGTCAAGTTCTAATGTTGATCTCCATGGCCTAATCTAGCTAATGGACAAATAAAAAGTGGTTCTCATGTGGTGGCAAGGTGCACTTGTCTAATGGGTTGGAGAGTTGTGTGGAGGAAGAAGAAGAATTAATGGAGAAAAATAATGAGGAGAGAGAGTGTTAGGTGGGGATTTTAATGGGGGAGGATAAGTTGTGTTGAGGGTGGAGGTTAGCTAAGATGGTCCAATGCATAATAAACCAAACCAAACCAATTCCTTCTCCTATCCAAATAAAACCAAGCTCCATTAAATCAGAATTAATCCAGGAATGATAAACGACAATTAAACTACAATGCTAAGTATGAAATATACCACAACTTAACTGGCCAAGAAAAATGAAAAATACTGGTCAGAAATACGATCACGTATAAAATACGTATCACGAATTTCGGGGCACTACAATAGTACCGTATAGTGCCAGTCCGCATGGCTGCATAGTGCCAGTCCGCATAGCTGTATAGTGCCTGGCCGCATAGTGCCGGTCCGTATAGATGCATAGTGCCTGGCCACATAGTACCAGTCCGCATAGATGCATAGTGCCTATTTTGGCTGTTTTTTGCTGTTTTATGTTCCATTTGGCTGAATTGTGGCCAGAATTTCCCCCAACTCCCAACATGAAAGTTGTAGATCTTTTTCTTGGCTTCAAGATTATGTTACTAGCTATTTTATGTAAGTTTTTCTCATTCATAATAATGTAAGGATAGCACATGATAGTGGCCCATTGTGGCACACTCTTAACAAGTAACTTGACATGATAATTCTTGATACTGGTCCATTGTGGCGTACTCTTAACAAGCAATCTTGGCATGATAATTCTTGATAGTGACCCGTCATGATGTACTCTTGACAAGTAACTTGACATGATAATTCTTGATGGTGGTCCGTTGTGACGCACTATTGACTTGATAAGTAACCTAACATGATAATCTTGATATGTTGTTGCGACGACTATCTTGACTTGCTAAGTAACTCTTGTCTTGACATCGTGGGTGTTTGTACTTATGTAAGCTACATGTCTCGTCTTGTATCATGTCTATAATATAAATTCCTGGTTACCACGGTCAGGGATTCATACTGAATCTGACTAGGTTAACAACTAGATTGACCAGGTAGTTCATGAAGAGATTTTCCAGCTACAGGCAGTCCCGTTATCTGGGCGCTTTAATTGGACTTGTAGCCTGCCGTCGAGTAGGGCACATTTCCAGCACACTGTCATGTATTGCACCCCCAAGTCACCTAATCCAACTCTCTCAACTTGCAACTGGATAACCTGGATTAAGTCTACAGGGCTTGTGGCTGTTGGAACATCTCAATGCATGTTGTAAGTAACTAGGCTTGTGATAACCCTAATTAGTTAAAGTATCAAGCCGTACTCATTGCTTGGCCATGATTGATGGATAGAGTCTAGTCTAGTCTTGCCTAGACAAGGCCAGTACATGGTTTCTTCAGTCCATTACTGTTATGCTTTACTTATTTGATAATTGGTTAGCGACTAAGTTCTGTTCATGTGAAGGATTACAACCCCGGTCCTTGTTTGGTTTATGGTTGTAACTTGGTTACTGAAATTGTCCTTTAGTTATCTTATCGTTTATCACCATATTTTCTCTAACTCGTATTTTTGTTATCCTTTATGTATCATGTGCTAATATACTGGTTTTAGTTCTTAAGTGAAGCCTCCCTTATGGCACTTGCTCTTTCTGGGGTCTGACCCAGCTGGTTTTGTATGGCCATATTTCAGAGCAGCACCCGAGGATCTCCCCGCCTTCCATTAAGATGGTGAACACTAGAAGAAACCCTGGCAACGAGTAGATTTATTTTGCTCTCCCACTCTAATTGTAAAATTAATCTTTTGAGGCGTTTAGCCGCCGAGCAAGTGTTAGCTCGTGTTGAATACTTTACTTACTGTCTGTCTACGAATTGTAACATGATTAACTAATTCTAGGGTTGATCATGTATGACTGAAACTCTTGCTAGTCCTCGTATTTTATATCACTAGCTTCATGACCATCTGTATATGAAATGTATGGGATGCCTTATAATTAAATATCTGATGGTCTAATATCTTGTAACTATTATTACTTGCTTGAGATTGAGACACTAGGCTTGTTCTTGACCAAAAGAGACTGATGGCTTATAGATAAACCCTCATACATCTAGACAGCCATGACCGTATATCGAGGTGGATTACACTTCTATATACGTAGCTGGCTGTGTCTGTCCTCCGCTCTCTAATATTCTGGTTCTGGGTGTGACAAAACACGAACGTCACCGTGGTCATTTGGTGCGTTCTTCTTGATTCCTAGCACATACGAAGAGCGAGGGTCAGTACGATCACATGTACTGGCGAGTGGGTAATTAAATCCAAGCTATGCATTTAGTCCAATCAGTTTTATAAAACATGTTAGCTATTTGGTGATCATTCTGACCATCCTGATCGATTTGCATGTTAACATGTTTTGAGACAAGCATATGAAATTGTATATATTGAGCAGTTACCCAAGTTCATCCCGTGTCACGTGCATTAGTTCAAGCAGTAAAAGGGTGTGAAGGTCACTGGCAATGTCAAGCCATCACGGACTATAACTGGGTTAGACGACGACCCTTTCGCGGTGGGTATCGAGCCCTATGCGAAATCTTTTGAATCACCCGCGCCTGGCGCATGCTATAACTCGTTCCTCCCGGGCTTAGGCAACCGTTCGAAGAAACTACACCTTGTACACAAGTTGTCCAATGACCGTTTTGCAGATCATAAAATAATTATCTCTCTTTTCTAGAACCTTATCTTTTCTCTTTTTGGTATGAAACTTACATTTTCAGAGTAAATTACTCAAATTGATGCAGTTTTTCCAAGTTGCCTTTAGCAGATGTTTCGTAAAGAATCGTGCCTTAATTCATTAATTCTACACTATGGCGACAAGTATTGCCTTTGTATTTCGTGATTGATTTTAAAACAGAGGGTCGAGACGAAGAAAGTCAGCCACTCACCTTAGTCTTTGCTTCAGGCGAAGGACTGGTTGGCTGCGCTTAGATGTTGCCTACGCGATCACCTGCAATCGCATAAGCAACTGATTAGAATACTGTGTTATTCAAGGAATTTGATACGAATGCGAAATTTGAAAATGCAAGCCATGAAAACTATCGAAAACATTCACGAAAACAAAAACCAAAGCAAGTGCGACATGAGAAGCAGAGCAACGAGAGATCTCCCCCGACTCAGCTGTAGAGCCAATCCTCGAGGTGCAACCTGTAACACCCCAGTCCCAAAATACGTAGGACCAGGTATACGAATACATGCCAGCAGCACTTCACCAATGGGCCAAGCTACACAACATGCCCATTAGCGAAATACTTAAGTTGTAAATTATGATAACACCAAGAAATACAACACAGTCCACAGGTATATATATCTAATCACATCCACAAAGTCCACAAAGAGATCAAGAATAAATAAGAAAATGTCTCAAATATCCAGCAATAAAAGTAATGAAGTCTGTGCGGGTAAAATATTCCAAAACCACAGAAATATAAACAAAGTACAAATCAACTACAAGTCTGATGAAAAGAAAAGGAACTAATGTAGCAAGACTAAATATGAAGATAACTTGATCACGAAAAATCCTCTGGCACTATCTCGTCCTCCTGTGCCGGTACGCCTACGATCTCAGCTTCCGAACCGTAAGCCTCCGGGTAGTCTTCAACTTCGTCTAAGCTTGGAAAATATCCAGGTCCTCAGAGGACTAATAAGGTGCATAATATACATGCCAAGGTACATAAATAAAAATATAAACTATGTGCTATGCAAGTGAGATACTTTTCTAGAACACCAGACCCCTTCCACTAAGGCTTACTAGCACCTCAGCAGGGTATTGTCCCCAGTACCTATGTCGTGGCACCAAGGACAATCAATTCTCGACATTGATAATCCCTTACTCTGCTACAGAGATAAAGGTCACTAAACAACGGGCCACACGACAATAGGTCTGATATTGTAGTCAAGTTCTCCATAATCTCCATGTCTAGAATCTAGTAGTGTCAAGTCTGTGCAGTCATCTTGAAAGTAAAAGCAATACTGATAAAAAAAATCTAGAATGCTAACACGAGGTCAATATCACGAATAGTCATGTAAATCTTGCATCATGAATGTGTCGGTGTCCTGTGGTCAATTGTGTCAATGGATACATCAGTATGTACGTAATGCCTAATGTTAATACTTGATGTCACTATCATGACATCGGACACTAAGTATCAACGTTCTACGTCATGCAATGCTAATAAAAAAGAATAACAAAACAGAAAAGAATAATCTGTAACGAAGGCAAGGCATGCTTGCCTGTAACTGCTGTCTGCGGGTAAGCCTGTCCAACTCCGATGTCCTTATCGATCCTCCCAAGCTCACCTATAATAATATACTATATTTAATATTCTATATCAACACACCATATATAAATTATATGAGTATCTACGCTTCCTAGTTGCCATAACGTTGTTACGACACTGCATCTATTATATAAGTACATATAGGTACCAAAACCTCTCGTAAATACTTTACAATTATAACAAAATAATATATTTAAATTCTAGAATTTATCCATAAATATTTATATATCGCTGTAATGCTATTTTCAATAGAAAAACCCTTTCACAAGAGATCTTATGTCAATGCCACATATGACTTCCTCAAATCGACCCATTAATTTAGTTCTGAAACAATGATAAAATAAAATTAATAAATTTTATAAAAATTACAAAATATAGTTAAAATAGTATTTATAATGTTAAACCTTGCACAACATAAAGTTTAAAATGGATTCATAGAGTTTCGACACTTTTGGACAAAAGTAAACGGAATTTTTCGGAGTTCGGTGACATGACAAATGTCATAAATTTTAAAAAATAGTAAACAGATGCAAAACCTAACTTTCAGATATGCATCGAAAACGTATCAACGTCTAAATTCTGAATAAAAATATAAAAAGGTTAGAAACTAATCTTAGATAGGCAAAAAGTGGCCCGCAACAGAATTCGTCGGTTCTGGATACCCTGTCGTAGAATCGACGCCACAGGCAAACCTCTTGGAAATAGGGGATACGGTGATCAGAGATTGGAGTAGACATAAAAAGGTAACTCTCAGATTTGGTTTAGAGTAAAATGGATGAGAAAAAGTGGGTGAAACGTCGTCTACAAGTCGACTAACCTGCTATGACATTTCAGACTTCGATTCGGCGGAGGTTCGGCCAAAGTAGTGCATCGTACACCTCTCTAACGGCCGAAAAATTGCTTCTACAGTTGCTAGGGTGGAAGAGAACGTCAAGGGGGTCGCAAAAGTGGTGGTGGTTGGCACAAGAGTCGAGGAAAAATTAGATTTTAGTAGAAGGGGGGTCGGCTAGGTTTTTGGGTTTTGGGGGTTGTGGCCGCGCGCAATAGGGGCTACGTAGGGTGTTGGTGGTTATGAAGAGAGAGGAAAAGGTTATGGTTGGGTTTGTATTTATATTATTAGGGCATGGGCTTTGGTTTGATCTAATTTGTATATGATTTGGTTCTCCAAATTATATTATTAGTAATAGGTTTCCTAATTTGGATAGTAGTTTGACCAAGTCAAAGATATAAAGGAATATTGCATATGGCTGCAATTTAATCCTTAAAATTCCCTTAAATATATGTATACATGGTTTTGGTACTCCTAGTTAGGCTCTAACTAGTAGGGTTGACTAGGTTAGGGTCCGAATAGCATTACTAGTCAAATTGAACCCGAAAATCAATTTAATGAGTCTCATGTGCCATTTTGTAAATAAGTAGCACATGAGAACTCGATTGGATGGTACACCCTAGGCATGTGCATTGTAGACTCAAAATAGATCAAAACCATATATTGGGTCATACGGTTTCGATCTATGTCAAGTCCAAAAATCAAATTGGAAGTTGGCTTAAAATTACGTTAATGGCTCAAATTGGCCTAAGTTGGCCCGAAATTGCGCGAAGTCAAATGAATGTTGAAAAGCAAAATTGGATGTGACATGATATATCAAACTCAAGGTGGAAGAGTATAGAATTCAAATATGGAACTGGATTTGAGAAAATAATATTTGTTGTTCTTCCAAAATCAAAGCTACAGTAAACTAATAACATAGCCATTATTGACTTTAATAAATTAAAATATCTATATAAAATAATTAAAAATAATTAAAAAAAGATCAAAAAATGAGGGGGCTTACACAATCCGCTGAATATGGGACTTGATTCTGAAGAAGTCTTTCCATAACAAGAAAAGGATCTTAATTCAATCGTTCTCGTTCGACTGATTCAACCGATCCCGATCTATCGGTCCAAACTGAATCGGTAGCGATAGTGTTCCTTTCTCGCATACCCCATAGACAAAAATGGGACACGATGTAGGGACGAGGCACTACACCATAACTAACTAAGAAAAAGTTTTGTCCTCGAAACTTAAGAATAGAACCTACCTCTACTAAAACAATGAAAGAAATTTCTCATTTATCTCCGATTCAAGTTCCCAGGTTGACTCCTTGATCGAATGATTGCTCCAGAGTATGCATATGAGAGAGATCGCTCGATTTCACAGTAGTTTATCTTTACATTCTAAGATTTGGATCGGTACTTCAATATATGATAAGTCGGCCTTCAGCTCCAGTTGACCAAAATCTACCACATTGCTTAGGTCGTACACGTACTTCCACAACTGAGAGACGTGGAAGACATCGTGCATATTTGCTAGTGCTGGCGACAGGACAATTTGATAGGCCACTAGGGCGACTCATTTGAGTATTTTGAACGGTCCAATAAATCTAGGACTCAGCTTTCCCTTTGCACCAAACCAGGTAACTCCTCGCATGGGCGACACTTTAAGAAATATGTGATCGCCTTCTAGAAACTCGAGGGGTCGACGATGGACATCTGCGTAACTTTTATGTCGACTCTGCGCAGTCTTTAATCTTTTTCGAATGAGCCGAACTTTCTACACAGTTTGTTCTACCAGCTCCGGGCCGAGAATCTGTCGCTCTCCGACTTCGTCCCAGCAAATAGGTGACCTGCACTTCTGTCCATACAAAGCTTTGTACGGCACCATCTAGATGCTGGATTGATAGCTATTGTTGTATGTAAATTCAGCCAGATGTAGATGAACATCCCAACTTGAATTAAAGTCAATTGCACAGAGCTATAACATGTCTTCGAGAATCTGATTCACACGCTCCGTTTGGCCATCGATCTGGGGATGGTAAGCTGAGCTGAACTGTAATTTGGTATCTAGATCCGACTGAAGGCTACTCCGAAAGTGCGATAGAAATCATGCATCCCGATCAGAGACGATAGATACAGGGACTCCGTACAGCCGTACTATCTCATCAAGATAAATCTGAACCAAGTGATCAATGCTCCAAGTAACTTTAATGGCAATGAAGTGCGCTGACTTGGTTAGTCGATCAACGATGACCCAGATGGCATCATTTTCTCGCGACGTCTTCGGCAGACCAACAATAAAATCCATGCTTACGTGCTGCCACTTCCATTCCGAAATCGCCAGATTCTGCATCTCCCCGCCCGGTCTCTGATGCTCAGCTTTCACATGCTGATAGGCCATGCATTGTGACACGAAGAGTGCCACATCTCTCTCATTCCGTGCCACCAGAAGGTCGTACGAAACATCTTTGTGTTGCCTGGATTCAAGGTGTATTTCGTATAGTGCGCCTCCGTCAATATCTCCTTTCTAAGTTCTGAATCATCCAGAATGCATAGCCTACCCTTCAATCGAAGTACGTCGATTTCATCTTTCGCAAAGTCAGTCGTCCTACCCGTTAAGATTAGCTCTCATATCCTTTTTAGGTACAGATCGTCCTTTTGAGCGATCTTGATCTTTTCTCGCAAGCTCGGCTCTAGCTGCAACTGTGCCAACTGCACATCCCTGAATCGAACCCGGAGGTCGATGCCCATCTCTTCTAGGTCATGTAGCAATCTGCGGCCGATGGATAGTGAGGTAATATACTTCCAACTCAGAGTGTCTGCCACAATATTTGCCTTGTCTGGCATATAGTCAATAGTCAAATCATAATTTTTGATCAATTCAAGCCAACGCCTTTGTCGTAAGTTCGGCTCCTTTTGTATGAATAGATACTTGAGGCTCTTGTTATCCTTATAGATCATGCATGTCATGCCATAAAGATAGTGGCGCCACAAAATTAATACGAACATAATTGCCGCTAACTCCAGGTCATGGGTGGGATAGTTCTTCTAGTGCGGCTTTAGCTGTCAGAAAGCAAAAGATATCACCTTGTTCCGCTGTATTAGCACACACCCCAAATCCTGGCCGAACGCATCGCTGAAGATCTGGAATCCCACAGTCCCTTCTGGAAGTACGAGTATCGGGGCCGAGACGAGCCGTTACTTTAACTCTTGGAAGAAAGCTTCATAGTTGTTTGACCATTCAAAAGCGACTCCTTTCTGGGTGAGGCAAGTTAGAGGCGATGTGATCTTCATGAAATCCTTCACGAAGCGTCGGTAGTATCCTGCTAAGCCAAGGAAGCTTCGAATCTCGTCGACTGACATTAGCCGTTTTTAGTCGACAACGGCTTCAACTTTCTTTGAGTCGACTGCAATGCCTTCGGATAAAATGATATGTTCAAAGAATACAACGCTGCTCAGCCAAAATTCACACTTGCTCCGCTTCACATACAACTGATTTTTTCGAAGGGTTTGAAGCACGGTCCACAGATGCTCAGCGTGTTGCTGCTTGTCTTTCGAATAGATGAGTATATCGTCGATGAAAATTACTACGAACTTATCGAGGAAGGGTCAAAACACCCGATTCATTAAATCCATAAAAGCAGCTGGGGCGTTTGTTAGGCCAAACGGCATTACCAGAAATTCGTAATGGCCGTATCGAGTGAGGAAGGCTGACTTCGACACATCGTCCAACTTAATCTTGAGTTGATGGTAACCCTAACGAAGATCAATTTTAGAAAATATAGAAGCGCCTTGCAACTGATCGAACAGGTCGTCTATGCTGGACAATGGGTATTTGTTCCGGACGGTAGCCTTGTTCAGCTCTCGGTAATCGATATAAAGACGCATTGAGCCATCATTCTTCTTAACAAACAACACGGGGGCTCCCCGTGGCGAGACGCTAGGCCGTATGTATCCTTTGTCGAGAAGCTCTTATAACTGTACTTTGCGTTCTTTAAGTTCTATGGGGTTCTATACGAAGCTTTAAAGATCGGTCTGGTATCGGATAATGTGTCAATGGTGAACTCAATTTCTCAATCTCTCAATGGTGAATTCAATTTACGGGTCGACCCGTCTCTAACGGGACCCGACCCGATTGACATTTATGTAAATGGGTCTTGACTTATTAATAGTAAATTTTGCTCACGGAGAGTTTCGATTTTTCTCCCTATTGTTCGTCCTCTCTCTTCCAAATTGGGCGTTCTCATTAGGGTTTCAATTCAGGTATTTAATCATTAATTTTCTCCACACTATGAATCGATTTCCAAAAAACCATGCTGATTAAGTAGTTCAATTTGTAAATTTATCTGTTTAATGCCTTAAATTTCTATTTTTTAGGGTTCTCGGGAGAATTAGGGTTTTATTGCGGTCTAGTATTAATTGTTCACAAGGCCCTCTCTTTTAGTGTCTGCGATCCAGATTAGGGTTTAATACATTCGCAAAACCCATTTATTTAGTTATTTCATGCGGATTTTGGTTTTACTGCGTCCGAAAACCTCGCTTTTGATTTTTTTTTCGTGCTAATTAGGTTCTATGGTGCTCTTTTATGAATTGTTCACAAAGCCCTCCCCTTTAGTTTTTTTTTTCATGCGAATTAGGGTTTTATTACCAAATGTTTACCTGACCCTCACTTTTAGGGTTTCTGATTAAAATTA
Organism: Iris pallida; assembly: GCA_029216955.1. Lineage (NCBI taxonomy): Eukaryota > Viridiplantae > Streptophyta > Magnoliopsida > Asparagales > Iridaceae > Iris > Iris pallida. The sequence goes on along the minus strand of JANAVB010035419.1, from coordinate 3,659,118 downwards.
GGGTTTGCATTGTAAAGTCACTCTCACCTTGCTTTTTGGTGTAATTTATACATATTTCTTTGGTACAGGGAGCCCAGATTATGAATTGAAATGGAAATTTATTGTGCATTCCTTCCTTTTTTTAGTCGTTGTGATTAATATGTCATTAATTAAATCATCGTTTCTCTAGTTCGAGAAAGAGACCATTGAAGAACTCCGTGAAGGCCATGGCCACCAACCAGCTGCAGTTGTCGTCCGATGCTGTCGAATCCATTACCAGCATGTCGAAGAGCCAACTCTATGAACTCATGTTGCAAATGAAGGTGGTTCACTATTTCCCTTTGTCATCTTTATTTTTTTTATCGGTTAGACGGAGTGGTCTGACTGCGATTTCTATTTATAGACAGTGATCGAGCAGAACCATCAACAAGCGAGGCAGATCCTAGTTGACAACCCTCAACTGACCAAAGCTTTATTTCAGGTGCAAATGTGATTTTTAATGTCTTGCATCTTTTACAATGTCAAGTATTTGCTGCTATGCCATGGGAAGAAAATATAATTTTTGTACATATGCCCATAGCTATATGTCCGCCGGTGATCACTTGGAAACTGACAGTCCCTTTATTTTGTGCATATTTTGATATGATACAGCTTTTATTTAATATTGTAAGAAGTAAAGTATGTATAAATAAACAAGAGAGTGAAAGGCAAATTGTTACAACATTAGAGGTAAATTTGACAAACTTGAGTTTGTCCCTATGTTTGTTAGTTGTAGCATTAGTCAGAAGTTTAACAATCGGGGATGATTAGGCGAGGTAAAAAAGTACAGGATTAAGGGAACATCTGGAAATTTTGGTTTATATATATATATATATATATATATATAACCTGCCCGTTATGTATACCAGAACCCAACCCCACCCCACCCCACCAAACACATTATAATACTGTAATAGTTTTTAATACTTACACACTTGTGAAACTATATGCAAATGGGAGTAGAAGCAGCCATGTCAACTGATTAGCATTGATTCAGATACGAATATGAATATTATGCGATTTGGATTAGCCTATTCACAAGTTTCCTAATTCTTGGATATGATCTGTTGGGGATATGTTCAGTAGAAATACATACAAAATCCAATTAAATCTAAATTGGAACCTAGTCAATACCACCCATTTAGTGTTCGGACCAGATTGGGGCCTATTTCTGGGAATCCTTAATCGTCACCCTTATTTATATATAGTGGGTGGACTGGGTCCCTCCACCCACTAACTAGCTGCCAAAATGACGAGAGGTGGAGGTGTTTTAGTTGCCGATGATGCTAAAGTCTCTGGCGTCCATCATTGTTATTAAAGGCACGAGGCGCTGTGCAACTGAAAGGATCTTCGGGGCTAAGGTGCGAGCCACAGGGCAAAAGTGCGTGGCTCATGAAGGCAAGGTGCATATTTATTTTATTTAAAATATATTTACAAATTAAACGTGTAACAAATATTACTTATAAGCAAAGTAACACTAGATTGTTAATGATTTCTTGTTTTATTTTTACAAATTTGATTAACTTTTTTTTTTTTGTTCACCGTTAACAACATGCAATACCATACTACTACTACTATAATAGTTGTTACGAATAGTCCAAATTAAAGGGAAAAAAATGGGCTTTAAGTATTTAGCTTCAAATTGTCAATTAAAAAACCGGAGTAAAAATAATATGTACGAGGCACGCCTCAGATGGACTTGAGCCTTGCCGAGAGGCACTACGAGGTGTGTGCATTGCGAAGAGACCTTCGCTCCACCTGCATTGAGGTGTTAAGGGATGAGCCTGAAGCCCGAGACGCACTTTTCACAGCTATGTCGTCAATCCACACACACACCCCCCATCTTCCTTTTCTTCATCTTTTATTTCTCTCTTTTTTCGACCTACCATATATTTTTTCGACCAACCATATCTAAGCTGGTAATAATTAAATCATGGTTTGCTAACCCAGAAGAACCGAATCAAATTCGCATCCAGATTGTGAATCTGCACGATTCAGCAGGCTTTCTCCCAGATCGGTGCTACATACATAATATGTATAATATGTTCTCCATGTTTCAACTACAAGTAATATGTGTTATTGCTATCACACTGAGTCATAAATGTCTAAGCAAGTAAATAAGCATCTTTCTAGTTTCATATAGTGTTCATGTGACAGTGTCGAGAGTTTATGGATTCCAAGTAACTCACGTGACACATCTCAACTAATGTAAATAACTTTACGCATGGAGTGTAAAGGAAACTAAAAGAAGTTTTAAGTTGCTGTATGCACATGTAACATGATTATAGTCGTAAACCATATTTCCATTAGTTCTAGTAATGCAGTCATAAAAAAAATGTTTTCAAGACGAGCAAGTGATCTTCCTGAGATCGAGGAAGAGGATGATTGTTGGGTTGCATAATATATTAGAGTCCCTCTCCAATCCACTTCGACTACCTAGTAGTTGAAGGAGCATGATACGAGTACATTACTACTATGTCTTACTCGTTATTTGAATCATCATACATGCTTAGATACGAATCCTAAAAAGGGCAAATCAAGTTAAAATATTAATGAACTACGATAAAGAAATTGATAGAATGATGGAGTCGGGTTTTGATTGACATGAAGGCTTCTAGTCCCAGTTAGAGAGGTCCACTATTAAACTGTACCGTAGATGTCTGCTCGTATCTCCTTGTTAAATTGTTTCTTGGATATGTTGCATTGGTCTCTCTATGATGAAGACTATTTTGTTGTCACTAATTTGCTATATTAGATCTCAATTGTTTTCTGACCAATTTTCTAGAGTAGATGCCCTGATCCTAGTTTCTTTATCAGGTACTATTGTTTTAACATAGGATTGTCAACTTCTTTTGAATTCAAAATGGAGATGTTAGATTGACCATCGTGGATTTTATTGGAACGGATTGTAGATGGGTAGCAAATTCTAAGATCTTAACATTTATCTGACAATAAGAAACATGCGGCGTCTATGATATAGAATCATAGATACATGTAAATTACCCATCACACTCGATCTAATAATTTGAACTTTCCTATAAATTGGTGTTGGAGACTGTCTAGAGTTTGGGCATGTACTTAACGGAATTCCAAAGAAAAGGAGTTGGATGGAAATATAAACTTTTTGAGTTTTTGTAAGATTTAGTCCATGAAATACTCATAATTGGCTTGTCGTTCATGTGATTCTTTCTGTGTGATCAACACCAGAAAAGGAAATTAAATTTCTAAGGCTAGTGAGGGTGGATAAAGATGTAATACATCTAAAAAGTTCTTTCGTTGTAAATCCATAACCTCTTCTATCTCAAATTCATGTCTACAATTTTTGTTTGTTTGTTTTTTTCAGATTAAGGCCCAGCCATGTATTGCATAGAACAGTTACAGGAATTAAGGATTCGGTATTTCCGCTCCTTTTAAAACAAGGGAAAATAGCTTTATAAAAGATGTAAATGTCAGTAGTTAGATATCAGACATGCTTTTCCACATTAGCTTCGTGAATAGCTCAATTTGCTTTATTGCAAGTTTGATAATTAATTCATCTGACAAATGCTTGATCTTTGGAGATAATGATTCCTGATTTCGTAATAAGATTGGATTAAAGAGGCTTGTGATCAGATCATGTCAGCATCAAAAACCTGTTTGTAAGTGTATATATGTGAATATATGCTGTTACATTTGTACCCACCTTTTGGACTTTCCTTCATCTTATGACAGTGTTACATGTTGGAAATTTGTTGGCCCTTATTTTTACTATTTATAGTTCGAGCTATACACATCCTGTATGGATCCTTGTATAGCGACATGCCAACATCCTCCGCTAAATAGGGAAACAGATTTTGATATTGGTGAATATTTTGAAATTTTGGCGCACACGCTGCCACACATACACGGGGAAATGTGTCAAAATCCATGCAGTCCATCATATTCTCCGATAATTAGCATTCCTCCAATATATTTAGTTGGGATTTGGTCCGATCTGGGAATCATGGATACTCAGAAAATGTGGACATGTCATGTCGAACACGTATCGGACACTCCAAATTACACTAGGACATATCAAAACAGATTCTGTGTCCTCGTCGCCGTGTCTTACCATTTCGTGTTGTATCTGTGCGACATAGGGTGGGCATTGATTTTGGCATGTGGATTCCCCTTATGAAATTTCCTAGAGGGACCCTTTTTTCCCACTCTCTCTCTCTTTATGTGTGTGTGTGTGTGTGTGTGTGTTAATGCAATATCGTTCCTTATATGTCTTGAACTTTAATCTTTAATCTGGAATTTAATGGCTCTTTTTAGCTTCCTGTCCATAAACATTTATTATTAATGCTGTTTTTCACTTAAAATCATGCCAGTTTCATATTAAGTTGATACTTTCTCATCTTGATATTCAAATTGAAAAAAGTTTTCAAGATAATAGTAATAGTATATATGCACGTGCGTTGCACGTATTTTATGCTACTTAGAAAGAGCAAAAAATTGTAGTATATTATTATTAGGAAGACTAAAAGTCATCCACATTAATTATTCTAAACTTATTATTATTTTATTTTATATATGAATGTAAGACTATTTAAAATGACCAAAAGACACATCTCGAATTACCTAGCTACCCCTATTAACTTTAAGTAATCTTTTTAATTAGTAAATATAAGCAAGGGTATTTTTGGAAATAAAACTTCCATGGTGAAGCCTAACTTTTGGCATTATATAGTAGTATAGATTTTGTACATTGTTCGTCTCTTGCATTTCATGCCATCTGCAATGTTTGTGACTAACATTCGTTGCTAATCACGAAAGTGACTTTGACCAACTTATTCAATGGTAATATTATGGGATATTTTAGCAAATGCCCCCATTACAAATATAGAAACTAGCATATACCCTCGCTTATTTAAAAAAAAGAAGCAAATGCCCCGATTCCTTTATATGCAACATTTAAAATTTTAAGATATACCCCTACTATTTTAACATAAATTTTGATTATTTACACATAATGGGGGCATTTGCCAATTTTTTTAAATAAGTGGGGGTATATGCTAGTTTCTATATTTGTAATGGGCATTTGCTAAAATATCCCTAATATTATCTGACAGCTGCATGTTCCATTTTCACAAGTACCAGTACCTATAGAAGTTCATTGGTGTTTCTCTTCTTTTTTCTGGCTAGATCAATGGGAAAAGTTCTTTGTATTTTTCATGTATAAATTCTTGGTGAAACGAAATATTTATATGCTATTTTCCATTTCAGGCACAAATTATGCTCGGAATGGTGAAAGTACCTAGACCGTTGGTAATATATTTTCACTATAAATATGTTGGTGTGGAATCATACTGAATGTGCTGCCAAATCTAATCTAATATTTTCTTCTCTTCATCATTTCTAACATCCAGGAGGCTCCATCAGAACCACAACCTGAACAGGCAGAACCACAATCAAATGTTCAAATCACTCAGCAGTTGCCTGTTCAAGCTGGACTTCAGGGTCAAGCTAGTTCAGTTCAATCTGCAGCTCCTGCTGGGCAGCAAAATCCTCCTCAACCTTCTATGCCCCTGCCATCTGCTTCAGTTCCTACATTGAACTTTCAGTCTCAAACAACATCTGATTCACTGCATATACCTCATCAGGATAAGGGGTTTAGGAATGCTCAAGTTTTTTCAGTACCAGCTCCTCATTCTTCCCAGATCCATAATTTATCTTTACCTACACCTCCTGCTCCTCCACATTATTCTATTCGTCAATCACATATTCCTGTTGGTTCGAGCCATGGACAACCACCTTTACACGCGCCTGGATTATACAATCAGCATCTGCAACCACCTTTACCACAGCAGCCAAGGCCTCCCATGCAGCCTTTATCACTTCAACTGCATCCACAAATGCCTTATAATCTTGGTTTTCAACCGTCAAGTGTGCCTCATCCGCACTTATCACAGTCAATATTTCACGTAAGTGGCTAATACAAGGTCCATACTTACTATCTGTTAATGCAATAGCCTTATGAGGTGCATAAAATTCCAAGAATTGACTCATTTATGAAGTTTTTCAGTCAGGTAGCAATCCTTCATCTTTCCAGCAAGGAGGACATCCACCACTGCCAAGTCAGCCACCACCTCAACAGTTTTATCATGTGCGCTATTAATCTCATATCTGCATCAATTTGTATATTTTTTAATCATACTTCGTGCAAATACAATGCATTCACTTCTGTGAAGGACTCAAGTTTTAACCATTTTTTTATACATAAATAGCTGTTTCTCCGTATTATTATTATTATTCTGTGTATCACACGTGTTATATATTCATGGATATTCTTTGAGTTATATATTCATGAGTTCGTAAAGTTACCTTCAATGAAGTTTTTTTTATGTATACAGTGACTTGGACATGCGGATAAGGCTGCTTTTGGGAAAAGGAGGATAACCTATTGGAAGATGTTAATGTATATGATATCCAGTCTATCACCCTCATAATATGTCGTTAACGTGAAATGGGCCCATTAGGTTGACAACTCTGATATAATTCTTTTAACATCTGGTCTAAACACTAGTAGACCGAAAGCAAGCAACAATGTTGTAAAAATCGCTAGGCGGACTCGGTGCGGCGGAGGTCCGCCTAGCGCCTAGGCGGCCGCCTAGAATTTTTTTTTTTTTGAAAATTTTGAAAAATTTGAAATTTGAAATTTCAATGTTCTAAAATCCAAATACTCTCTTAAAACCCAAACAAATATCCAAAATACAACTAAGAATAAACAAAATCAAAAAAAAAAATCAAAAAAATTCAAAAAATCCATCGCCTAGGGGCGCCTAGGCCCGCCTAGGGGCGCCTAGGGCCCGCCTAGGCCCGCCTAGGGGCGCCTAGTGCCCGCCTAGCCGCCTAGCCCACCGCCTAGGGGGTTTTCGGTGCGGTGGGCCGGCGCCTAGCGCCTAGGCGGCGCCTAGGCGGGCGCCTAGGCCGATTTTTAGAACACTGGCAAGCAAGAGAGGTCTCACTAATGATGACCTCTGTCTACTAGTGTTTTAGACGGCGTAAACAAGGCATGCCTCTAAAGCATTTTAGAAAGAAAGCCGATGTATGCATCCATGAGATGTTTGGCTTCAGGAGATGTACGCTTCAGCCATCAAGCTGCCTGAATAGCTACTTTTCATGCCTCATGATGCCTCTCCTAGATGTGTGGTGAGTGCCTTGTGAAGCATGCCTGAAGCCTTACTGCCTAAGAAGCACGGACACTCCAATGCATGCCGTGTCTGTGTCATGTCGAACACATGTATCGGACACGTCATGGCTTTATGAAATGCACTATGCACCAAAATAGGTCTGAATCCTTGTCGCAGTGTCTGAAACATGTGTCGAATCTGTGTCCGTGCCACATAGGCTACTGCTCATGCCTCATGATGCCTCTTCTAAATGTCAGGTGCTTTTGTAAACCTCGCACACCTTATAATTTTAAAATAGTATGCAGAACAATAAGGTGAATTGTCAAGTGTTAAATTTGGCCAAATAAAAACTGAATTCCCAAATCCGCTGCTTATATGCATAAATTTTATGGGTTCTGGGATTTTGAAGAGGAAAACCCCAGTCCTTTACTATTGTGACTAGTTGAAAACTACTTTCTCTTTTATGTACCAGTTTTGAATTAAACTACACCTCGCACCTTGAGGCTTATGCCCCCCTTCACTGAGGGTCTGATTGGATGGCTGCAAGTCACTGGAAGTGTTGAAGTGACAAATCCAGCCTATGCAAGTGCACTGCATATGCAGGCAGTCCCAGTTGCAAAAAACTATTTGGTTGTATCCATTTTTGTCCCCTGAAAGTGGGTTGTTACATACAAAATCTCTTTGGATGCAATTAAGAAGTGGACTTGGAGGTGCTCATATGGCTGCTTCCTTTGTTTGGCCTGAAAAGAAGAAATGAGGAATAATGTGTTGTGGTCACCTATTCAAGTTGGTATTGTTACCAACAACAAAAAATTTCAACTGCAGCAAACTGGAACGGTAAAGAATGTTTGCAAATCACAATTTACTCAACTATTGAAAGCAAAATTTGAATGCCACCATAAAAAAGTATTAGAACCTAAATTGCACAGAACTAACAGTAGCTCCAGGCATTGGACATATTAGCAGTAGCTCCAATTTCATAGTAAAAACTTTGAAGAAACATATACGTGGAAGTAACATTTTTGACAATTAGCCTTGGAGATTACAGAGAATGTAAACTTTTGTCGTATAACAACCTACACATGAGCAAATGAAGAGACCAAATTACCAGTTAAGATAAAGAGAAGTCCAAGTAGAGAGATGGCTCAAATTTCAGTCGCCATGACCTCTACAAACTAGTTCAGTTTAAGAAGTCAAATAGAGCAGTCGAGTGGTAACAAAATCTGGACATGTCAGGCTGAATATAGGACTACACACCAAATCATTCTATGTGAAATTCATTCCTCTCATTTCCTCATCATAGGCAATGAAACATGTCAATATTAGTTCCTCTGCCATCATCTCAAATATTACGAGGTGAAGCAATGCCAAAGCACAACATCAAAGATTCCTCACACATAATGTCATCTTTTTAAATAAAAAACCTGGACCGAAACAAACCATATAGCCGTACAAAAAGCTGCCAAAAACAACATATGAGCAGTAACAAAATCCAATATTTAGAAGAAAAAAAATACTTGCAGAACCCAATAGAAACAAAAATATCCAAAGGAGAATAAAAGTGTTGCAACAAAATAATCTAAAATGCCAAATAACCTTAAATGAAGCAAACCCAAGTGCCCCTTCAAAGATCTATCAAAATTAGTAAATTGGAAGTAACAAAATGTCATCTTTAGAGAACTTCTTGCTACAACAAAAGAACAGTAACAAAGTCTCATCTCTTTGGACCAAACAACCATGCAACTCATGCAAAGCCAAGTGCCCATACAAAAAGTAACAAAATCTCCTCTCTTTGGACCAAACAACCTTGCAACTCGTGCAAACCCAAGTGCCCATACATGTGTTTTCCTCCATGGTTCTAATTAGTGATGGTTCCATTGTAATGTCTCGTCGGTCATTGTCCTCGTTCTCAATTAGAGTGATAATTATTGTTATATACTAGCGACTGCGACATTAATGAATAGATCATTGGGGTCTGAGAAATCCATCTACGAAGCGTACATAGAAGAATCGTAATAAAGAATCACACACATCCACCATATTGAACTATAATGTGAAAAGCATATGAAGATATAAATATAGGATATGGATGGCAATAAAACAACACCATATCCATTAACATTCTAAAAACATAATTTTTAGCATTATACATCCAAATTGAACCATGGGATAGCATTCCAAGCTATAATAAATAGAGGACATGTATTGGAAAGAAGACAACACCATTGACATATCTTCTTGTTTAGTGTTTGCAATTTCAGTGTATGGCCAAAGCAAAAAATGTTTACATTCTAAAAGGGAGCACCATTATATGGCTGTGTACTAGTCTTACCTAGGCCAAAGCAAGCAGAAAAATCTCACATAGCTAGATGGAGTGTTATAACATGTCAAATTATTTCCCAAACCCTGCAAGAATGAAACACAGCATGTATAGCCGAAAATTTTTGTTGGCAAAACTAAACGCAGCAGAGACCAGAGGGGAATATATTTTTTGCAGCAACCAAAACCAACCAAGTTGCAGGAAATAATATTTCAGAAATTATCCAACAAAGTTTTAAGAAATTTCTCTACTTGTAGCCCTTTTCACCTTTTGTCAGTATGAATTTTTTTTCATCATACATACGGTAGATCAGTGAATTTTATGAACATATCTATAGGAATTTTTTAAAAAAAGTTTTCAGTGACCTCTGCAATGTTCAGAAAATTCTCTCAGCAAAACCCCGAAATTTTTTGATCAGAAACTTGGCAAATCCGAACATAAGAAATTACTCAAAATCCCCAAATCACAACATTTTTAGGAAGATGATATTCTACGAAGACCTAGCCGGGTTTTTTCCTAAATCACCACCATATTCCTCCATTTTTAGGAAGAAAAACCCTTGAAACGACGACAAACCTAGTAAGTTCTTCCTCAAATCATGACATTCAATAGATCTACACATGAACATCGAAAATCGAAACATGCACGGCTGTAAAATCCAAAAGATTGAGAGAAACCATGACAAAATTGGAGATTCTTCACCAATTCGTAAGAAAAAGATAAAAAAACGAGAGGAAAAAAACTCACTTCGGCTGCAGAATGGTGAGAGGACGCGCTGATGAGAGAGAAGAGTTGCAGAGAGGAACTGCACACATACAAGAGCGCGGAAGTCAGGAACAGCACCACGCACACATACAAGAGCGAGGAAGCCAGGAGCAGCACCACACCCTGTTCCGTCCACTGCACTTGAGGAATGGGAAGAGTGGGGGACAAGAAGTGTTTTTTTTGTCAGAAGTTACAAAGTTTCACTACATATGCAACCCCAATCCAAACACTGGACGTGGGTATAATATAATAGACTGCATACGTGGTGAACGTACCACTTTTACTACACTTTCTCCCCACTTGCGGCCCATCCAAAGAGACGCCATAAGGCGTCCAAATCCGATACCTAGCCTTGTGCCTTTGCCCTCGAATACATTGGTGGCTATATGTAGAACGTACCTCTTGCTGTCATGCAGACTATGTTATACAGTAGTCAAGCAGAGCAAACATCTGAATTCTCCTAAAGTATTAAATGGACAGGATAAAAAGGCTAGATATGTCTTGCTACAGGGAATGGCATTCATCTCTGTGCCCCTGCTATAACTTTCCAAAATACTGGGGACTTGTGCAAATAACATCAATTTACTAGAATGAGAACGTTAAGATGAACGATGAGATAATTGAGAAGAATGAGGTGAGAAATTGATGATATATATCGGTATACATTAGACTATCCATCATTCAGCATTTTATTATTGTCATCGTGTAGTTCTTCTTACTATATGTAATGCCTTGATATTTACATGCGTGATATTTTGAAATAGCAGTATGAACTCAGCTGCATCAAATGGTTACTCTCTGTTGGCTTGTGATTACAGGGTGGTTCACACATGGATTCACATTATAGCAGTCAATCCGGTACTTCAATGCAAGCTGAAAGACGTGCACCTTGGGCACCTAATTTCCCAGAAAATGTAACAGGTGGCGGCCATCGTCATGTGCCTAACCATCAAGCTCGTGGGCATATGGCCCCAGGTCCAGCCGGTGCACAGCCGCCTCGTCCTCCATCAGTAAATCTCCCTCCTCCCCAACTGATTGTTTCTGCTATAGAAACTAAGTTATCCGTTACTGATTTATCATTATTTTCTTCTGTTATGTTCAGTTGGCACCTGAAATGGAACATGCTTTACTTCAGCAAGTTATGAGCCTTAGCTCGGAGCAGATTAACCTCCTTCCTCCAGAGCAAAGACATCAAGTTATACAGCTAAAGGAAATGCTAAGGCGGCTGTAGGAACCCTTTGTGTTTGTAGAATGTAGTCGAATTTTCCGAAGTTTGAGAAACTTGTATAATCAATGTTTTCAGTTCACAGCTGAATTAAAGTGCTCAACTCGTAAACCTGTGCCATATATGGTTTTTGAGGTTATGGTTGATAGACCATTGCAGCTATTTACCGTTCAATGTCTGTGAAAGGAAATGCTGTTGAACCTTGATGGGTTGACTGAATGTTGCTATTGTGGTCTGTGCAAACCTTTGCAGTCAAAGGGATGTTTGGTTGGCTGTAAATAGAATGTAGCATTTATAGTGTTCTGTTTGTAAATAGTGGAATTGGTGCAACTAGGGCTGCAAATGAGCCAGGCCGAGCCAAGCTTTTGTAAGCTTGAGCTTGGCTTGACTAGAATTAATCGAGCTCGAACTTGATAAAAAATTTATTTTAGAGCTCGAGTCTGGCTTGGTTTGAGCTTGAGCTTAGCCTGATAAGCAAGCTTGATAAAAAAAGCTTGATAAGGTCAAAATCAAGCTCGTTAAGTTTGATTTCAAGCTTGCTCAATTTTATTTTAAGCTCATTAAACTTGATTTCAAGTTTAATGAGTTCGATTTCAATTTAGTTAGATTTGAATTCAAGTACCTATAATATTAACAATTTATTTATAATTTATAAAAAATTAATTAAAAAAGTTTTTTAATATCAATTATTAAGGACATAAATATATAATGCACACAAATTATATATAATTAGAATTAAACAAAGAACAAACGAGCTTATAAACGAGCCAGCTCAAACGAGCCAAGTACTTCTAAGCTTGAGCTTGGCTCGTTTATTAAACGAGCTCGAAAACGAAACTTGAGCTCAGCTTGTTTACTAAGCGAACTAAGCTCAAACGAGCTTTTATCGAGCCGAGCTTCGAGCGGCTTGGCTCATTTGCAGCCCTAGGTGCAACCCCTAATTATCAGAAAGTTTTCTGGGACTGTTGGTCAAAAGTCGAGTAGTTTGTGCATAAGTAAATATGATGCATAATCATTGTGCGGTAAATATAGGGGGTACATGAAAGGATTTCCTACCGTGTTGGACTATCTTTTGCAAGCAGTGGTTTTTGGCTGCAATTTTTTGGGAAATTACGTATAGCGAAAAGCTAATAAGAGCATTAAACAAAGTTATTAAACCTCAGTTCCATCTCTTGAGAGAGAACTCGTGTTTGATTCCTAGAACAGTAATTAGATTGCCGATGGTGCAAAGGAGTTTACAAAATGTGTTTGTTTGGTATGTTATACATAATGTGGAGTGTAATATTAGCAAATAATAACTTTTATTAATTATCTAATATTTTATTAATTATCTTATTACTTATTTGTTAATAATTAATTGTGTGAGTAATATGATACAATATTAAAAAATTATTTTCGTCTGTTAATATAAGCAAATATTAGTTACTTTAAAAAAATGTTAGTTGAAACTCTTAAGTTACTTATTTTTGAATACTAGTTAATTTTAATTAATACTTTTAATTATTTTAACTCCTTGCCCATTATCCAACCAGTAGTCAGTAGAAACTACTCCCCTCATTTTTTTTGGCATCCACTCTTCATAATACTAACATGTTTATGTTTCTCTTAATTCTTGAGTCTATAAATCGATCAAGCAGGGCGGCATCATCATCTCTTTAATCACATTGCTCCCTTTTACTCTTGGATTTGTTACTAAAATATAGGTATTAAACCCAAAACTCTCAGCTCGGATACATTTTTCATATGTTCTTTCCTTATAGACAGGACTAACGAAGAACATAATTCCTTTTTTGTCACTTCGCTAGCCCCTTTTTTTATTTTTTGATACATCATTTTTTTTTTCCTATTCCCGTAGTTTCTTTTTTTTTCATAATATAAATATCAGTAAAGAGCTGCCCAAATATCACAAGCCATCCAAACAGTGTTCAATCAACTTCTTGTACTTATATGATCCAAGACAAATGTTAAGGATACTACAAGAATTACTAGGAGACGATACACTTTTGGCAGTCTAGAATTATCAAAATTCTAACAGGCCTACCAAATTTTTGATAGTCCTACGCATATCAATATTTTGTCAATTCATATAAAACTGCCAAAATTTTGGCAGTCCTAAAATAACAAAAACTACATAAATTTTTGGGAGTCTTGAATATGTACATGACTACCAAAAGTGTATTGTCCTAGTTAACTTTTGTAGTGATAACATTTGCCCAAAGGAGAGTGGCGATGATTTAAATCAAATATTAACTTTCCCTGGAAATAAAAGTTTTGTATTCCTTGCATTCCACTCCACTTCTCCACCTGCTGCATGTGACCTTTCACATCCGACTATAGATCAATAATATAAAGGCACTTCACATTTTTATCAGGGCTATCCCATTTATAAGTTTCTATTATTTACAAGTTTGTCATTGAAAAAATTGATTAGGACTAATCCCACTCTTTAGTACAAAAGTCACTTTTTTTTTGCTTCTATTTTTTCCCTCTTCTTTTTCTTCAACCCATCCAAGAAGAAGAAGAAGAAGAAGAAAAAAAAAAAGGAAGAAGAACAACAACAATAACAACAAAAATGTTAAACCCTAATATTGGTGGAAATCCTAATATTATTATCCCTAATTTTTTTCTCATTTCCAATTTCGATGGCACCCAAAGGCTCCTCATAATATACGAACCCTAATATGGGAGGAAACCCCAATATTGCTGTTCAACTAGTGCGAACAAGGACTGCCCAATTTTTTGGCAGTCCTACAAATTGAATGGACTGCCAGAAAACTGGGCAGTCCTAAGTCACAGCATGTGAAACAAAGGACTGTTCATTTTTCTGGCAGTCCTTACAGTATGTAGGACTGTCCAGTTTTCTGGCAGTCCTGAATATAGTAAGGACTGCCAGAAAAATGGACAGTCCTTTGTTTCATATGTTGTGACTTAGGACTGCCCAGTTTTCTGGCAGTCCATTCAGTTTGTAGGGCTGCCAAAAAATTGGACAGTTCTTTGTTTCACATGTTGTGACTTAGGACTGCCCAGTTTTCTGGCAGTCCATTCAGTTTGTAGGACTGCCAGAAAATTGGGCAGTCCTGGTCGACGCAAAATTTTTTCGTTCGTGCATACTTGTGTTTAATTTAGATGGATAATTTTTCACTCCGAATATAGTTTAATTCAAATGGGCTACAGACAATTGAAATAAACAATGTAATGGATGCTTGAATTTTTCAATTTAATTTCTAGGATTTTGGAAACAAATAGAGAAAAAATTTAGGTGCCATGATCTTCTTGAGAAGGAAATTTGAAAGAGAAGAGGAAGAAGAGAAAATTTATAGGGTGGAAGAAATTTCTAGGAAATTTCAAATTAACTTCTTGCTTGGGGATGGAGAAATGGTGGAGAAGAGGAAGATGAAGAAGAAGAGAGGAGTTAGGGTTTAGGAAGAGAGAAAAAATTTTGCAAATGAGAGAAAAATTTGGGTTTGGAGGAATTTCACTTTGGAACAACCCTAGATTAAAAAAATAGACTGTCCTGAGTAAAACACAAAAAAATCTAGGCTAGCCCCAATCAACTGAAGTGCCTTTGTAACTTACCCAAAACAATAGGTTCTAAGAGAGCTAATGCCCAGTCGAGCTGAAGACAACTTTCACGACAGTAAAGATATAAGTACCATGGCACAAAACCACCACTTCGAGAAGCAACACATACAAAGTTCACATGAGCAAACTGATGAAAACTGTCATTATTTTGACGATCGATACAAATAGCTCATTCGCTAAGCTTCAGAGGATCCGAGCAGCGCATCTCCGAGTCCCTGTCAAGATTCTGTCATACTTATGTAAATTCTATGCTGTTCAAACTTTCAATCAAGTATCAGCAGTACCAACGTAATTAAAAAAAAAAAAAAAAACTATAAAGCAACCTGTGCAATATGGAGTTTTAAGAGAGTACACATGAGAACAAAGTAAAAAAGGTCCCATACAAAAGCGAAGAACACAGTTGAAACATCCTAATTACGACCAATCAGCGCCGAACGCCTTCCACCTTATCTATTAAGCTGGCCGGTGTAACAAGCTAAGCTTTACAAACCAAACAAATGTAACATGATGGCGTTTTGGGCATGCATGCGATTCTCTGCCTGGGGGAAAACTATGGAATTGGGAGCCTCAATCACCCCGTCAGTGACTTCTACTCCTCTCTCAGCTGGTAAGCAATGCATGAAGTAAGCTTTCGGCCCTGCCAATTCCATTAGGGCTTCATCCACCTGCAAAAGTATAGTATAAAGATATCATGCACACGAACACTTACGAAAATATTGTTTTTTATCCCTTTCCTTCCATTATTCAGCAAAGACATCATAATAAGGGACACTATGTTGTGGGCATCCAACATTTTGTGCTTTTCCCGACGATACCATAATTGATACAACACACTTAACTGGTGTGCACATATGAACAACCAAACAGATTCAGGCCTATAACAAACAATATGCCTGTATATTAAACGCATAGTTGTTTCTGTATATGCGGCGTGAATTTTAACTATATCATGTACACCTATTTTACAAATGTCCTTCCAGTAAAATCTGGACAGTTCAATTGCTAGGATTTCTGGTAACTTTACTATGTCAGCACATTTATGGAAGAATCCAGTAAGCAAATCCTGATGGGGGGAGCACTAGAATATCATTTTTGACACAGCAGTTAACTGGTCTAAAAGTGGGGAGTAAAAGATGGCATATGGACCAGAACTAAAGGGATTCACAAAGTCCCAATTTACTTGTCTCCTGGTCATTCAAGTTATGGCCTTTGTGCCGCTCGCGCATTCCCTTGTGCCTCGTTTGATTCGCAGAAAGGAAAGGAAAGGAAAGGAAATCAATTCCTTGTTCTTTCCCTTTCCTTGGGAAATTGCAATTTCCATCCATTTTCCTTTCTGGTGTTTGGAGAGGATAAGGAAAATCGAATTCCCTATAGTGGGAAAGTGAATCCTTGGTTGGATTGGCGGGGAACTACTTTCGCCCTTATTTTCCTTCCATGTGGGAATCATTTTCCTTTGACATCCAAACATAGGAAAGGAATAACTTTCCTTTCCCAACCCCATGATTCCGCCAACCAAACGAGGCCCAAGGTTAATGCAATTTTGTGGTGTTGAATTAAAATAGGCTAATTCTCACTGTAATATCTTCAACTTCCACCATTTTTGAACATAAATATCTCGGATTTGAAGAAATATTTCTCAAAATATTTTTTTTGTAAAGGACTAACATGACATTGTTTACATAAATATATGGAAAAAGATATAAATACCCTCAACATAACACAAACAAAGAGGGTCATCTTATAATTTGGTACCAACAGCAGAAACGGCTATAAAAAGGCACGTGAGGGTCACATGGAATAATATTCTGTTCAAATCTCAAAGAAGAGGTAATGCAAGGTTTCAATTTTCAAACTTCAAACAATTCAGAACTTCATGGTATGTATCCGCTTCAAACCTCTACAGCATAACTTTGTGCAGAACTGGAAGCTGAAGCTATTGAAGTGTAAATAAGCCCTTTTATTAGGCAGTTTGCAAAATTCGTTAAAATCTAGTAAAACAAAAATAAAAAGTTTTTTAAGAGTGTTCTGTTTAAGCTAATTCGCTGCCGTGCCTTACAGTATTTGCTTCTATCAGAAGGCATTTAAACTAATTTCTGTCATGCGTTGCAGTGCTTAATTCTATCTGCAGTAATCCCCCTAGATCCTAGATTGACTTCAGAAGGTATTTAGTTTAAAATTAAAAGATTAAATTGTTTTTGTCTTGCCTTTGCAACTTAAAGGTCTCTCTTGTTAAAATTATTTTGTGTTGCTCCTTGCATCAGCCATGCAGAGTCTGAGTGAATGATTGGCAGGTCATTCACTTGTTACTCTAAAAAACAAATTGATATTGACCTGACAGTTGTAAAGTATATCTAACTAAAAGTGGTTGTTCCATGAAAAAGTGTGCCGAATGTGGGAGTGCATATCATTTAATAAAAGGAAAGACATTTTGTCTGAAACCAGCAAATAGACCAATTCGGTTTTAGGTATATAGTTGCTTATGCCTTCATGAATATCTTTTTTTCCCCACCAATGCACTAGAAAAAGAATTGTCAGATTCACAATACAAATGAACAATATAAGGGGATACAAAGATCAATCAAACAACTCATCTATGCAAAGGACTTGCTAGTGAGAATAGAATTGCCATGGACAGATTATTGCATTAGTTATTTGTTGTCATGATAAAAACCGATACAGGGGAACAACATAGCCACTAAGACGAGAAATTAAATAACTCAGCGAAATAGACAAACCTAAATGCAATTGAAGCATAGACCATACATAGTTTATCCAATCTATTTGGATGAGAGGAATATTAGCATTTGGCAAGCATGCCAAAGAATACTACTAGTTTTCAATCCTAAATGTCCGTGCTAAAGTATAAAATGTAACATTAGAATTCACTGCATTGGTCAGTATACATCATAAAAACCCTCTGGTTTCTTGGCATAACACTCAAATCCCATTGTCATTGAAGGTGGTTATTAGGTGTGACTACAATAAACTTGTCAACACTGGCTGTTTAGATTTTCCCCAACTACTAAATGCAATGCTGAGAAATGAGGTAAGTACTAAGCTTCTTGAAGAAATATGCACAAAGAGGTTAAAAGTTTTTTTTGGTAGGAACACTCAACAAATCTAGCATAGGGCAGAATAGTTCAAAAAATTAACGCAATATTGCAACTTATGCATAATAAATATGAATTCAGCACTCTTGAAAAGAAGAAATTCATCTAACTGAAACTGGTTCAATTTAGAAATACACGGTTGACAGTGTTCTACTACTATTGTAGAAACCTGCTTTCTGTTGACAACAGACAAGGCTAAACAAATCCAGAATAACATAACTTTGCCAAGAACTACAAAGAAGAAACATGTATATTGTACCTGAAATCCTTGGAACCGCTGCTTTCTATATGAAGCCTCCTCTTTCTGGCCCATGCTAGCCCAAACATCCGAATAAATCACATCAGCCCCCTTCACCGCTTCTTTGGGATCATAGCTAATCTCAATTTTACTGATTCCGGTACTCCTGGCCTTCTGAATGGTTTTCTCATCTGGTTCAAATCCTTTTGGGCAAGCGCATACAAAATGAAAAGGAACCACAGATGCCAACAGAAGCCACGAGTGCACAATGTTGTTGCCATCTCCAACATACACAACCTGAATTTCACATACGATACCAGTAGGTCAATTGGAAGTCCAGCCATAAACATCACAAAAAGACAGTGACATATTAAGGAGTTGCTAAAACCTTTGTTCCTTCCAATTTGCCAATATGCTCAATCATTGTAAGAGCATCAGCCATTATCTGGACGGGATGGTTATAGTCTGTCAGGCCATTTACGACAGGAACTGGTGCATATTTTGCCAAGTCAAGAATATCCTGCAACAATCACAAAAAAAGAAATATAGACAACAAGATAAACATCAAGTAGAAGCAGGTGGTACAAAACAAAGTATAATTGAGTTATCTTGAATCAATTTATGTATTCAGCGAGTTATAAATTTCAAAAAATATAGTATTGCTGCAGACTAAAAGCAAATTCCAAATGCATCTATTAGCAGAGGGTAGTAGTGCAGTCATGGGGGATTTTGACTGTTATCAGAGACGGAAAGTCATCCATAAGTCATGAATGCAACTCTCCTTTACTGGAATTGCTTTTCGTAAATTTGAAACTTAACCTTTGCTTCTGGTTATTCTATTGGAACCATTCAAACAAAAATAGATCAGAGTGCAACATTCCCACCTACTTGAGAAGTGCAGAGTAATTATATGCCCTATTAACATAGTACAGGGTATTTATCTGCAAAACTGTGTAGTTCTTGGTATTTACGTGCAAATTAGCTGTAAAAAATTGTGAATGACATCTATTTGGATTCCCATTGGCACCACATTTCTTTTTTACCATGATTCCGTTTATCATAGGTGGGAGTGTAACATTCCCACCTACCGGAAATCCTAACCAGATATTCATCTCCCAATGCACCCTTCTTGAGCTGAGTATTCTATGCACCCTTATTGAGCTGAGTATTCTTTCCCAACCCATACTACCAAGAGAAATAATAATGTTAACGCAGCACCTAGTATCAAACTAATGCAAAGTACGATCTTAACATTAATATCTAAATTTATGCACTTTGGTGTTATAATCATAAAAACTATATATTACCAAATTTATATATTTAATGGAACTTGTATTGATCTTTGATGACAGAGGGATAGTTTAGCGATATGGTGGGTTGGTGGGGAGGGGGATGGTGTAGATGGAAAAATCACATTCCTGAAAATATACAAAATGAAACAAAAGTCTCAAACTATGTTGGTAGTATCTTACGATACGATATACTACCATTTCGTTAGTATCGGTTATATAGGCTGATAGGTAATATCGGATTTTTTTTCACTTTGACTCATATAATGTATACTTAAGAATTTGAATTCTGGAACTAGATAGAGTTTTAAAGATGAAACAAATAAAAAGTTCATAAAAAAAACTATATTAAATCATACTCCTATTTGGATTTAGAAGTATAGACCTAAAATTCTAGAGTTACTGTATCATACGATCCACGATGCGATATGCAAACAAATCAATACACGAGTTGACAACCTTGCTCTCAAGTTTACGCAAACTATATCAAATGTAGGAGTCCAATATTTTAAAGAATCTGATTCATGGGCACCACGTTTCTGCAAATGTGATGTCCGACTGAAATTTTAAAATCCATTAACCTGATCACAAGGCTTCCACGGTTACTTCACAACCAAATATTTAAAGATAATTAAGTATATATTAGAAAATTTATAAATGATGCACTATATTGTGTGCATCTTACCGATATCTATTATAAAAACTTATGACCCATTGCATTCTTTTTTCAAATGAAGAACATTAATATTTATGAGTCATCGTCATACCTGATGGGCAAATACACGTGCCATAATGATGTCATTATACCCAGAAAGCACTCGAGCAACATCTCGTGTTTCTTCTCGTTTACCCATCTCGATATCATCAGGACCTAAGTAAATGGCATGTCCACCAAGCAAAAAGAAACCCGTCTCAAATGAAACACGTGTTCTCATGGATGGCTTGGCAAAAATCATGGCCAAACTCTTTCCTTTAAAAGGTTGAAAAGACCTGTCTCCTGATTTCAACTGGGCCTTGACCTCAGATGCACGATGAAGGATCTTCATAATTGTTTCCTTGTCAAAATCACTTATATGAATAAAATCCTTTAGCGCCGTTTTTGCTGAGAAAGAAAATCAAAATTAAACCTGATTTTAATATGTAGAGATTGATTTTTGCCTACTTTCCTACTTAACAAGAGTAATCCTGGTTATGATAGTAAAGAGAGTACACTAGTTACACGTCATGCATTATAAATAATATATGAGTTAAAAAAATGGTGCCGTTATTGACACTCCTAAAATGTCATCTTGCACTCCTTTTCTAACTTTATTCATTCAAATTCCAAATATGCCCCTGTATTAAACCTGGCATTAATTTGTGACACTCTTAAAATGTCATCATGCACTCTTCTTCTAATTTTATTCATTCAAATTCCAAATTAATGTCAGATTTAATATAGGCACAGATTTGGAATTTGAATGAATACAATTAGAAGAAGAGTGCAGGATAGACATTTTAGGAGTGTCAATAACAGCACCCTAAAAAATAGGATAAAAATATAATGAGTTTTTTTTTAACTTAGACTATCAAAACTGTTAAACATATTCTAAAAGCTTTATTTGACTAAACAAACTATGATGCCAGCTTGAAGAACAAATAAATAGGCATAAAGTTTCCTAGTTTTCATTAAAATACAGAATTCATCACTTTATAGTTTATACAAGAAAAAAAAAATGAGGACAAGACTCGGTGCTCAAATTAGCTATAAATGCTTAGAATTCATCAGATTATACAATGTAATTTTTATCCCAAATTTACGTCCCATGCAAGCTGGATATATTAAGTTGATTTATATTGGACCACAAAGGCAATCACTGGATATAGATATCCAAAACAAGATGTAAAGCAATGTCTAAAGAAGTTAAGAAAAATGGTTTGAGGAGATCATGTCTATGAAATGTCGGTACCGACCGAAACAAGACCGACTCATTCTGGCTATCCTGGCCAAAATCTGTGATGGGAACCGCCAAATGCCACGCTACAGGAAATCTGTGATCAGGTTTCATAGTCCAGCATCAAGATATCGCTGGAGATAAAAAGCACGTCCAGGATATACACAACTATTTCAATATTAGATATCTTAATTTGTAGATATTATGAGTGTGAAGTCCTACATTTAACATAGAACATCTACATATCAGTATTAAGTAATGATGTATTTAAGTAACTACTTGGTTATTATTAAAATGTAAGTAATATGGTTAAAATTAATTGTTACTTATATGAAATGATACTTAAAGCTAATAGTTTAAAGTTGATATTATGTAAGATTGATACTTTTAAGTCAGTAGCCTGTCATGTAGAATGCGGAGCCTAGAACAAGGTGAGCGAAACAAAAAGTGTAAGCAATTGGTTCCTTTTCTCCAAGTCGAAAGCGATAGTGATTTCATACACGAAGAAAGGTGAATCAATGAATAAAGAAAGTCTCTCTACTTGATCTGAGATACACGGTCGGCGTCAAACCCACTCAAAATCTTGATTGAACTATGAGGGGTTGCCAAGCCCTTTGAATTGGTTTGGATGAAGAGTAGCTGATGGCTCTAGGCACCAGCTCGATCGAACATTTTGAACAGTGAAAAGGAAAAAGCAAGAGGAAAGAGCCAAGACCTGTGTGTACTTTTCATGCGAGCCAACTTCTTTCTCTATAAGAGGGGCATATATGGTTTCGTACTTTTCACGCGAGTCAACTTCTAGTGAGCAAGTTGGCTTCCACAGTCACATTGCAAAAGCTTTGATATGCATATAGAAGATCTTGATCCTACCTCATATGTCATAATAGTCTTATCCCATGCACTGGCCGCCT
Organism: Iris pallida; assembly: GCA_029216955.1. Taxonomy (NCBI): domain Eukaryota; kingdom Viridiplantae; phylum Streptophyta; class Magnoliopsida; order Asparagales; family Iridaceae; genus Iris; species Iris pallida. The sequence goes on along the minus strand of JANAVB010035419.1, from coordinate 3,636,575 downwards.
CTTCTATCTCCAGATTTGAGATCTTAGCCTTCTTCCTCCCTTTGGTCGCCTCCCCTCTTTCTCTGGAGCATGAAACTCCAAGGAGTATGCTTCTCGACCTTGGATTTAGAGGAACATGTGTCTGCCCTTGAGGCTGGACCGACACCTTTGGCAAAGACCATCTTGGTTGGCCCTTTTATAGCAGCACTGGGTCTTTGTTTGTCGTTATTAGGAGCCCTACCTCCCTGCACATGTACTCCCTTGTTTCCAACCCCTACATGCCTAGCTATCATAGTAGCAATGTGGCCTGATTTGCTCCGTTTTCTGCCTTGAACCTTGGTCCATCCAGCTTCTTCATCTGCCATCGTTGTAGCCTGCACACTGATGACCTCATGGTGTAGACCTCGAGTCATAGAGGGCTCGAAGTCAACCCTAAAGGCTAGCTACTAAGGGATTTGAAGACTAACTCGACCGACAGGTAGAGGTAGTTGATGAAGAGTCAATAGCGGGTAAGGAAGTGAAGTGGCCGGAGGAGACTAGCTTTATGTTATGGGATATATTTTCTTTTTGGAAATTTTATATTGTTTTTTAGTAATGTAATTTTTCAAGTTATCATTGAAAATTGATTTTTTTCATTAAGTTGTGGAAGGGCTGGATGCTAAAATAAAAGTGTCGAGAAAGACTTTGGAATCTAAAGGATTTATGATAAATAAAATGAAAACAATGTATGAAATGTAATCTCAACCCGAGGTCAAAAATGAAAGAGGGGGGAGGGATGGACAAGGGATACCTAAGAGTGGTAGCTTTCGGTAGTTAGAATCAATCATTCATTGTGATGGAGAGATTGAGAAAGACATCATACATAGAATTAAAATACGATGGTTAAGATGGAGGAGTTGCTTCTAGTGTATTTTGTGATTGCAATATACCGCTAAAGTTGAGTGAAAAATATATTCTATAAGACTGCTATAAGACCAACCATGTTCTATGCATCATAATGTTGCACAATTAAGAGAGATCATATCAAAAAATTAGTGTAGCTGAAATGAAAATGTTAAGATGGATAGGTGAGAATCTATTAAAAATATAATAAGAAATGAATGTATATGTAAAAAGTTAGAGTTAATGCCAATTGTGGATAAGATGATACAAATTTGACTTAGGTGGTTTGGACATGTACAACGCAGACTAATATATGCTCTCGTAAAGAGGAACGATAGTATAGATAATGGAGCCGCTGACTAGAGGTAGGCCTAGAGTTACTACTAATTCCAATAAATATGTTACGAAATTATGTGAGTTACTACTATTTCACCTCGATAGTGATATCTATAAAAGTTTCTCTTAAGTTACCCTTGCTTTATTATAGTTATATTGTTGATGTTGCTTTCAGTACAATTGCTGGATCATTGCCACACTAGTGCAATCATTAGATGAATACAACCAAGATTCCGCTCGAGAAAGGGTGGTCGGTCTTGTTTTCTTCGAAGGAGACGAGATTTATCATACTTAACATCCACATCTCCTATTAACTATAGGTCACACCTTAAACAGTGATAACTGTAATGTCCCGCTCCGCGCGAGGCATTTGGTTGGATTGTTGGATGCGATCAGAAAGTTGGACCGTGACTTGTGTTGGAAATCAAGAGATTTGAGACTGATGCAGTCTCTTAGCTGGCCGGATGGAATGAGTATTGGAACATGGCTCGCTAGTGGGGCTATGTCTAGTGGGAAATAGATGTGACCGGAACAAGAAAACCATTTATGCAAGTGAGTGGAACTGTCCCTTCTCCCCTACTCCTACATGCTTAATAAAATGAAGTACTGTGTTGCTAGATTATGTCCCTCATGTCCCATGCTTTAGTTGCTAAATAATGGAGATGCTTATGTTGGCTAATGTTGAGATGAATCAGATATGAACATTGAACTGTTGAATGAATAACACTTGAACTGCTAATGTAAATTGATGCCTGAGAATGAATTGATAACATTGTCCCTCATGTTTAAATGCTGCTGGACTGAATGAAACACTAGAATCATGTACACTATGTATAATTGTTGCAAAGAAATAAGATATTGCCTATTTTCTTATAAGCAATGAAATGAATAATAATTGTCCCAATAAAATGAATGAAATGATGCATGTCCCTTTGAAATGAATGAAATGATACTTGTCCCTCGTTGAAAGGAATGCTATGAGAAATGTTGTAATGAATCGATGAAACAAGAAATGATAAGGCTTGGGATCGCCGAGATCACCAAGTGAAAATGATGGTAAACGATGGAAATGATAAGTCGTTGAACACGACGTGATGAGATGAGATAATTCAATGTCGCCTTTACTTATTTTAATATTTTACCATGCGACTTCGAACACGATCGAGTCGGACACGCATTCGCATGGTCATGGACAACTTGTATACAAAGTATTGTTTCCTCGAACGATTCCCAGGGCCCTGGGGGCCGATTTGGCTTAGGAGAAAATGTTATCGTGCTTTGGTGGCACGAGGTATCGGGACATTCATTCGGACTCGCAACCCGGTGGATGACGCGTCGCATACCCTTTGAAGTCCTATATGACAAATCCTAAATGGTGCACTAACACCAGTGGTCATGTTGTCAGGATGCACGCTAATGAATGTCTTGTACATACAGAGTAAGTATATCATCTAACATGCATTTGATGCAGGTACGAGAGAGTCGACTATCGGTAAGAAATCACTTAAATGTGATATGATTATCATACTTGTTAGTTCAACTTGCCTGCTTAACATGCTAATCGAATGATGCTAAAATGTTGTCTTTCCATACGAATTGACATAACATGTTTAAGATGTTAATGCTAATGTTGCCTAAACGATGTCTTTCCAGGATTGCTATAACATGTTCAATGTATGTTAACTCAAACGTTGCTTAAAAGATACCTTCACATGAATACTGCTAGAACATGTTTTCATGCTTCACTATGAATACTGCTCATGAACTACAAACTGATGCTAGGCCTCAAATAGAAAGATCACTATAATAATGTTTGTTCAGATGACTACTTAGTGTTGGTTTAGGCGAGTGGGCTGGTTCTGCTCGCCGGTACATAAATGATATACTGACCCACGTTGTGGGCACTCTTTTTAGATGCTCGTGCATGGAAAGCTCAGTACACGGAGATCGACATTGATCAGTCCCGCGGCATCGAAGATTTGTTGGACATGCAGAAGCTCTCCTTGCAAAAGATGATGTCTTCTGTCTATAAAGAGCATAATATATGGAACATTGTAAGTCTGTTGTACCAGTGAGTTATAAGCCAAATCGGTATATTGAGTTGTAATTCAATGTATCGAGTATCAAATGGAAGCCTTATGGCATGAGTTTCAGTTGGCTATCAATGTAATATGTGATGTGTTGTAAGCTTTGCATTTCACTGCAAACCTTGTACTCTACTTCAATTACCAATAAAGAAAGCTTAATTCTTTATCTCTCTCTATGACTTCAAGTTATCTGCGTATTTTCGCTGCTATAATCAGTAATGTATTTCTATTCAATAAGAAAGATGTCCTCATTGTCTTCAATTTGTCTGCTTGCGCCGCTGCGATGTGTTCTATTTGAAGATTATCTATTATGTACCGTCTTTGCCTTGTATAAGTGCAATACCAGACTTGTACGACATCACGCCCAAGCGAGGACGATCGATTCCAAGAGATAAATGCGAGGACGAATCACTCTGCGGAATCGGGACGTGACAATAACAACACCATCCCCGTAAAATTTCAAATAAGGTGAGCATTATTCGGTTTTGGACCGAAAACCGAACCGAACCGATCCGAACAAGAGATTCGGTTCGGTTTTAAAAATAATCGATTCGGTTTCGAGTTTGAAAATGCTAAAGCTCTGTTTGGTTACGTGTTTTTGCTCACGTTTTGAGTTTAGAACTTGGAAACTAAACCAAATGTTGTTTGGCTCTCTCAACTCTAAACCGCATGTTCCGATATCTTTTTTCAAAGACAGATGCTAAAAACATCCATTTCAGAATAAAGGAAAAAGTTGTTTTCCCAAAAACATTTTTTACACTCCACCTCTTTCCATCCTCTCTCTCTCTCTCTCTCTCTCTCTCTCTCTCTCTCTCTCTCTTTCACACTCCAGCCCTCTTTCCTCTCTCACTCCAGCCTCTTGGTCGTGGAGCTCGCCATGGATGAAACATTTTTTTTTCTTTGATTTTCTTTGGTCTCCATTCTAGACTAATATTATTCTAGATTAATATTATTTGGTTCATCTAAATGGAGCTCGCCATGAAGGAGCTCGGCCGAGGAACTAGACGGCAACGGTGGTCTGGACCGCGAAGAACAATGCAACCCGGAGTGCCGGGATGAGGAGTTCACCGAGGAGAAATAGGCTGTTGTTGGAGTCGAGGACTGGGTCGACAACGGCCGAGTGCGACCCGATCTCGACCAATTGTACTGCTTCGAGAATAGGTTTTTTTTTCTTGTTCTGGGAAGAGGGAGAGGAGTTCTTGGAGGAGGGTTTGTTGGGGTTTGGCCGGGATTTTGGGACGAAGGTGGTTCTTTCTTCTCCGACGAGCTCGATGAGCACCAAAAAAAGTGGAATGGACTGTGTTGATGGTATTTTGTTGGGGATTAGGAGAGGAGGGAGGGAGGGAGGAAGAGGTGGGAGAGTGGACGGCGGTAGCCGCCACAGCCCCATCGCTGCCGACACTGCCGTCGTCCGCATGGAGGTCAAGGACGAGGGGAACAAATTCTTTTATAAAATTTTATTAAAAAAATATTTTCTAAAATTATTTTACAAAACAAAATTTTAACTTTTATTTTTCAAAAACTATTTTCCAGATAAAAGTAATCAAATGCAAACTCAAAATATGTATATCCAAAAAATAACACCTTTTCTGAAAACTGTTTTTAGAAGAAAAAAAATCAGAAAACCTAATCCAAACGGACCCTAAATTTTTTTTATTCGGTTTTGGGTTTCGATCCAAAACCGAAAAACGAATAAGAAAATTTAGTTTTTATATATATATATATATATATATATATATATATATATATATATAAAAAAAAAATATATATATATATATATATATATATATATATATATATATATATATATATATATATATATATATCCCGATGCTGGCGGCGCACGCGAACCCGCAACCTAGAGATGGAAACCCTAGGGGTCCCTCACGTGGGACCCCGACGCGCCAAGAGGAGGGCCGGCAGGGGGCGGGCCGGCGGGGGACGGCACGGGCATCGTCGGAGGCGGCGCGGGCGTCGGCGGACGGCGGCGAGGCGGGTGCTGGCGGCGCGGTCGAGCGCCGATCGCACGGGACAGATGGACGCAGGATGGTGGGAGTCGGGGGCGGCGCGGGAAACAGCGCAGCGGCCAGGCGCGACGTCCCCGCCGGTGGCGAGACCGGCAGTGGTCCGTCGACCGGGGGAACGGCCGAAAACGGGCCGGCAACGGCGGCTAGGGATGGTGGACGCGTGGGTCGGGCTCCGGTTGAGGGAATGGACACCGTCGGAGATGGCGATTGACCAAATCCTAATAATTCGGACCCGAAGGAGGAGACGGGATGGACAACGGTGATCAGAAAGCGTAATGGGAAAGGGAATGTCGAAACTCACCCGCCAGGTGGAGCCTCGGGAGGTAACCATCATAGGGGTGGTGACCAGAGACGTGCTACGGTCTACGAAGACACATTAGTGGCAGGAGTGGCTAGGAGGCCGGATAGGAGTTCTCGTCAAATACCTAATAATGTGTCCATACCACCAATGCCTTAACAACGATGGTCGGCGGTGGATAAAGGCAAACAGGTTGTTGGAGATCAACGTAGGACTGGGGTCCCGAAATCCTACGCGGATATGTTAAATGGAGGGGGAATAGCTTGCCAGCACAGATGTCTTATGTTCAACCGAAGATGGTGGGCACAACACTTCGGGCGACCCTGACGGAGGAAGATCTTGCTGAGACCGCGGACTACTGGTGCAACTCAGTCATCCTATATGTGCTTGGCTCGAGACCGTTTTACGGACAGATCCGTGCGTACGCGGCACGAGTTTGGAGACCGAGGGGCGGTATGGAGTTTTTCTCACGAGAAAATTGCTTCTATCTCGTACGTTTTTGCCTGCAGAAGGACATAGAGCCGGTCCTCCAGGGAGGACCGTGGACCTTTGATGGCAGGCTTATTATCATGAAGGCATGGACGCCGGAGTCGACTTATGAGCGGAAAGTTCTCCTCACAGTTCCAATTTGGATCAGACTACCAGATTTACCAGCTAACCATTGGAGCATCTCCATGATGATGAAGATTGTCAAGGTCATAGGCAAACGTATCAAGGCCGATGAAGCTACGGCGTACAGGACCCGTATGGGATATGCACAGATCTTTGTTGAAGTAGATGCGGGTGCTGACATGCCGCGAGTATGAGGTGCCTTCCGGTGGAGTCTTTCGCCGGACTGTGCAGTATGAGTTTGTGCCACCAGTTTGCAGCCATTGTAAATGTTTTGGGCATCCCTCTAAAGGATATCCGGTAGGGGAGGTCGGGGATGTGAAAGAACACGGGGTGACTGATACTCCTGGAGATAGAGGTCTACGCACAGGTAGTGGGGCACTTTGCCCGCAGGAGGCGTCCACCTCTATGATGGAGGGGGTCCAACCAAGTGCGGGGGGCCGATACATCTCAGGCTAATCATTTCTCTCAATGGGTGGACCGGGTGATGCAGCCTCGTGGAGAAATGACTGATGCAGGTGGCCACCAGGGCCTTGAGGCGGGAACCGGAACTGGAATAGAGATGGAGAGAGATGGCCAGACCTTGGGAGAAAGCGGAGAGGGCACTACTGATGTCGTGCGCGGATTCAATCCCGGACAGACTATTGTTTTCCAGTCCAAACGTAACAAGTCTTCAGGCCGTCCGAGAGGGCGTGGCAGAAAGAAGATGACAGAAGACCGTACCCACCAGCTGGAGGAGAGCACAAGCAGGAACCATCGGACGGTACTACCTAGAGAGGATGGAAGGCAGGAGGCGATGGGGATTCTGACTACGGGCACCTCTGACTTGTGTGTTACCAAGCCCAGATGGAAAGACCATTGTGACAATGGAGATGATTCCAGCGGGTTTAGCCTACCTCTCAAGATTTCTCCGGAAGGCGCAGCGACAGATGATCAGATGATGGAGCACGCTATTTTCCCTAATGGCGGCTCTGGAGATGTTGAGGGGACATCCCCTGGATATTAAATGTCTATCTTAGCCTAGAACGTCCGAGGGACGTGTGCGATAGGGAGATGGAAGGAGATGAGAGAGGTACTGAGGCGAGAAGTTTGCTCCACTGTAGCGCTACTAGAGACTAAAATTAAGTCTCCTAGACTGCTACAACGAAGGACCCAACATCAGTGGTGTCAGGTGTATAACTTAGAGGTAGGAGGGGTGGCGCGTATCTGGGTGAGTTGGGGCAGTAAAAGCTGGGCCAGACAGGTAATTCATCTGTCAGATCAGCTTATTGCCGTGTCGTTCACTAATAGGGGGGATGGCTTTCATCTTGGGAGCGGTGTATGGCAACAACGATATGAAGCTCTATGGGAGGAGATTCTCCAAATCAGTGTCGCAGCTGAGAATCAATTCCATATGTCGCTGCTGCTGATGGGAGACTTCAATGCCCTACTTTTCAGTCACGAAAAAGTGGGAGGTCGACGTGTCCCAGATGGTGTCCTGCGAGATTTCCAAAGTTGCCTTCTGCGATCTGGTTTGCAGGTGGTGAAGAGAACTGGTCATATCTGGTCTTGGCATAATAAGGCTACCCACAAACGAGTTGCTTGTTAACTCGATCGTGCTTTGAGGAATCGGGAGTGGTTTACTATGTTCCCGGATGTGGTTGCTGAGTGCCTCCCAGCTGGCACGAGTGATCATTCACCAGTTCGCATCCATCTATCGACGGTTGTCACCCAAAAGACACATCCGTTCAGGTACAACAACAAATGGAGTCGTATCCAGGTTATGCGAAGGTTTTCCAGGCGGGTTGGGGCTATCCCGTTGAAGGAAATCCTCAATTTCGCATGGTTCAGAGGCTGAAGCGGGTGAAGGCGGGTTTGAAACTCTGGCGAAAAGTTCACGTCATACCCTTCTCTCAGATAAGGAGGACCAACTTCGGGAGGCACAGATAGCTTTGCAGGAGGACATTCTCAATGGCGACCTAGCAGCGGCGGAGCAGGACCTGTGTAAGGAAGTCGGGGCGCTCCGTACACTAGAACAGATCGAGCTGGCTCAACGAGCCAAGTGCAGCTGGCTGCGGGATGGCGACAAGTGCTCCAAGTTCTTCTATGATATCATCCGGGCTCGTCAACATCGTAATCATATCTCTAAGCTATATGGGATTGATGGCCAAGAGGTGGTTAACGCTACTGCACTACAGGAAGAAGCAGTCAGGTACTATACTAAGCTTTACAATCAAACTACCTATCTATCTGACTTTCCGGAGATTGTTTGCAAGAGGCTGGTTACCCCTCGGGGTAATAATGTACTTCTGGCACCAGTGACTATGGAGGAGATTAAAGCTATTGTACGTCATACGGATCCGAATAAATCTCCTGGTCCATATAGTTTTGGGAGTCAGTTCTTTAAAGTCCACTGGGATATTCTGAAGGAGGAGGTGTTGGAGATCGTCCGAGATTTCTTCGACAAAGGCAAGCTGCTTAAGGAGCTCAACCACACTTTTCTGATACTTATTCCGAAGAAGGAAGGAGCGACGGCTCTTAGTAATTTTCGTCCTATCTCCTGCTGCAATTTTATCTATAAAGTTATCACTCACCTGATGTGCAGACGTATGGAGCAGATTATGCAGAGCCTGGTATCTAGTAACCAAGCAGCTTTTGTGAAGGGACGATCTATTGCTGATAACAGTCTTCTTGCCCATGAGTTGATCCGGGACTTCAACAAACCGGAAGGAGATAAAGTGTGTGTCAAGCTGGATCTGAGGAAGGCATATGATTCTGTCAACAGGGAGTTCGTGTGCCACATTATGCTTGCTATGGGATTTGACCGTATTTGGGTGGATAGGGTCCGGGTCTGCATTTCCACTCCCTCTTTCTATGTCCTTGTCAGGGGTCAGCCGTATGGCTTCTTCGGCAGTTCAAGCGGACTTCGGCAAGGGGATCCGCTATCGCCATACCTCTTCACCTTAGTCATGGGGTTTTCCAAATCGCTCTTGGACGTGGCGGTCTATAGAGGCCAGATCACCCCACTGTACAAACGGGTGCATCCTCAGGTATCCCATCTTATCTATGCGGATGACTTGTTGGTCTTTCTGGTCCCTTTGCGGTGTGGAATTATGGCTTTGAACGGGGTCATGGAACGGTTTGGCTCTCTGAATGATCTGCAGCTGAACAAGAAAAAGAGTATGGCCTATTTCAACAAGCACTGTCAGCAGAAGGAAGAGAAGGCGCTACTTCTTGGTATTGAGAAGGGAGAGTTACCGGTCAAATACTTGGAAATTCCGTTATCTATCAACTACGCCAGAGAGACCGAATGTCAAAGTCTGGTTGACTACGCTCAGCAACGGCTGGAGGGGTGGCATGTCCAGAGCCTATCCTTTTGTGGGCGTATCGAGCTAGTTCGATCCGTCATCTATGCCATTGCTCGATTCTGATTGTAGACTCCCATGTTGCCGTCTGCGACCATTAGTAAAACTGAAAGACTATGTGTCAACTTTATCTGGAGATGAGGCCTACACTCTATAGGGTGGACGACTCTATACAGACCTCGGGAGGAGTGCGGTGTCGGCCTACAGTCCTTGCAGACTCTGTGCGATACGGTGGGTGTTAGACAAGCTTGGCGATTTCTCGTCCAGGACTCCTTATGGACGGTATAGATGAAGGAAAGGTATATGAAGGACCAGTCCTTTTGGGAGATCCGAGCCAACAGCAATGACTCCGTTACTTGGAAGAACCTTCTCTCCCATCGGACTACTTTGAAGGGGCTTATCTCTAAATCATTTTCAAATGGAGAGACTACTGAACTGTGATGGGATCCCTGGATCAACCATATAAGCTTGGCGGATCGAGTTGGTAGGCAAGCGATGCCAATGGCGGGAAGGAGGGTCCGAGTGAGCGCTATTCTTCGGGAGGGTGTGTGGCGAGCGGACCTTTACCCTATGACGAGACAGTTTTGGCAGGACATTAAAGCGGTCTAGGTAGATACTGAGAGTATGGATGGGGACCAATAGGTATGGACGAACACCGGTCAACATATCTTTCTCCAATCGATCGTATACGCGTCTCTTAGGGAGGTTCACCCTCCCATGGAGCTGGCTTAGATGGTGTGGACCAAAGGGGTGGCCTCCAAAATACAATTTTGCTTGTACAAACTTTGTCTTGGGAAGTTGCTTAATCGGGACTGCCTAGTGAGATTTGGTGTGCAGACTCCGTCACCCATGTGCGAGTTATGCAAGCAAGACCATGAATCTATGGAGCACTTATTCTTTAAATGTTCCTTCTCATCATCCGTTTGGCAACATCAATGTTCTCAGCTCAGCCTACAGACTCATGGCCCTCGAAGCTGGAGAGAGGAGGTGACAGATATCATAGCCGAAAGGAATCGGGTTTCCAATGGTACAAAACAACAAGGACTCGGCTGGCAGCTGCGGTCTGGCATATATGGAAGGAGAGAAACAATAGAATTTTTAAGTTTGTGACTTCGCCAACTATTGGGGTGATACACAATATAGATTTTGATGTAAAAGTGACAGATAACTTTAAGTCTCTACCAAGATCTGCCTTGTAGGCTCCTTACATTTTATATATAAGTACCTTTTTCCAATATATATATATATATATATATATATATATATATATATATATATATATATATAGAGAGAGAGAGAGAGAGAGAGAGAGGTATATACTAAATATATACCTATATCTAGGTATATTTAGTTACTATATATATATATATATATATATATATATATATAACCAAAAAAAGCGTAAATAACCAAAAAATCGAATAACCCGAATAAACCGAAAACCGATTTAATTTGGTTCGGTTTGATTTTGTTATGAGCCATTTCAATTCGGTTTCGATTTTACTTATTCGGTTCTGGTCGAATTCGGTTTTTGGTTATTCAGTTCGTTGTAACTGAATTAACCGAATGCTCACTACTACTTTCAAACTTCATTTTACCGTATTGAATTGTCAACACGCTAGGAATTTTTTGTAATGAGATTCTATCAAACATCACATTCAAATTTTTGTGTAGTTTACCTGGTTATAAAGATTCTATCAAACATCAGATTCAAACAATTTCACAAGAAAATTTTCAATCGTGTTGTGTTTGATTCACAAACCAAGGTAGTCAAAGGAGCAAGGCGCACTCGAGACGTAAAGGGTCGCCCGAGGCTCCGAGCGAAGCGAGACGCAAAAATAAAAAATAATAAAAATACACATAAATAAATTAGTAATGTAAGAAATAAAACCAAATAACATATTAAAACCAACAAAAATATGTTAAAACATAACCAAGTAAACTAGCAGTAGTAGCAATAACAAAACTAACAAGAAACTTTAGCAACCGTTGAAAGGGCTACCTCCTTCCAACTTGTATGAGGTAAAAACTCTCTCCCAGTCTCATAGTTTTTGAAAAAAAAGAAAAGAAAAGAAAAACACACAAGACGCACCTAGGCACGCCTTTTCTTGGTTCCTTAGGTGCGCCTGGAGAAAGGCACATCACATAGTAAGGTGCGAGGCGCAGCTGATGCGCCTTGCTGCGAGACGCACCTTAGGCTTTGACTACCATGTTCATAACTAACAAAATGTAGACAAATTTTACTTCCACCATTAAATGTTATAAAGTCTAAATGTAACCTAAAGTACCTTCACCCAATATCATCCTTCACATGAAGAAGAAAACTTTAGGGTATGCTTGGTAATGGTATTTTCACCGATTTTGGGATGGTTGAGCCAGTCGTTTATGAAGTGTTTAAAAAAATCTCTACTAGATAATTTGTTTGAGGCACTGGTTATGGTCGGCTCAAACTTTCCCCAAAACCAGGGTAGTATGAATATCTTTATAAACGTCCCAAATCGATAGGATTTGAAGGTTTATTATTTTCTTCCATTTATACCTTATCAAAAAGCATAGTTTAATACCCTATTTTCTCTCTTCCGATTTAAGTTGGTCATGAATTTCTAATCACACATCATCAATTTGAGACTAACAATATTTTCTTGTGTGATCTAACAATAGGCAATAATGTAATCTTGCTTTGGGAGGACTTTTGTTTATATATTGACATATAGATAAATAACTTTTAGAATCACTCGCTAATAAACTATGGGTTGGATTGGGTTTAAAAGCCGCCCCAAAAAGGACCCCTCATAATCGCTGACAACTGTTACTTTAAAAACACATCATAACCGCTACACCAACAATTGACAAGCGGGTCTGCTTGGTAACGGTGTTTTCACCGATTTTGGGGTGTTTTTGAACCGACCGTTTATGAAAATTCCTGCTTGTTAATTTTTTTGAGGCACTGGTTTTGGTCGGCTCAAAAACATCCCAAAACCGGTGTAATGTATTTTTGGGTGGCTTTATAAACACCCAAATCGATGGGTTTTGAGCGGCTCTATTTTTTTATTCCATTTATATCCTCACAAAAATATATATAATTATAACTACTGATACCCTTCCCTATTTAATTTATTCGTGCAAAAAACTTTCATAACCGCTCGTCAGTGAATTACCAAGCATAGATTGGACTCGTTTAAAAGCCGCTACTTAAAAACCATCCAAAATCGGACCCCTCATAACCGCTCATAACCGGTACTTTAAAAATACCTCATAACCGCTACCCCTACAATTGCCAAACAGACCCTTAGGGTTTGCAACGAAACAAACAAAGGGAAAAAGAAGGCAGTCCCCATAAATCCTAAGCCGGTGTAGTCGAACTACAAGATAAAGCCATGTAACCGAGAGACTCCTAAGGGTCTGCTTGGCAATTGTAGGGGTAGCAGTTATGAGGTGCTTTTAAAGTACCGGTTATTAGTGGTTATGAGGGATCCGGTTTTTGGCGGTTCAAAGTAGCGGCTTTTAAACGAGTCCAACTCATGCTTGATAATTCATTAACAAACGGTTCTGAAAAATTTTCACACGAGTAAAATTACCTACATGTCCATTACCTATATGTCCATACATAAACATAACGGTCCCGAGCGTGGGAACTGCCATCCAGTTCACGCCTCGATCAGGAGGTAAAAGTTCATATTTGATCAAAATAATAGAACATATGAAATAATATAAAGGTCAGGTTAAAAGTACGAGAGAGATTTAAGAAAAATAAAAACTCACCGGAAAAAAGTATGTGATAGTTTGGAAGAGTATAAGAGAAACATATATGAGAAAGAAACAAAAAAATAGGGTAGGATATTACTAGTTACAATTATATATTTTTGATGAGGATATAAATGGAATAAAATAATAAATCTCTCAAAATCCATCGCTTTGGGGTGTTTATAAAGCCACCTAAAATTACATTACACCGATTTGGAGGATTTTCGAGCCGACCAAAAACATTGCCTCAAAAAAAAAAAAAATAACAAACAAGGATTTTCATAAACGGTCGGTTCAAAAACACCCAAAAAAAACCGATGTAAACAACGTTACCAAGCAGACCCTAAATATACACTTAAACCTTCACTCGACTGAATCAGATTGTCAGCCACTTCATTTCTAGAGATCATCGATCACATCAGCAAGCAAACTCTAATGTTAGCAGCGAAATTTAAAAATAAACCCTGGATCGATCGCATCAAAGTGATCGTCGATCGAGAAGGGTTTGCAACGAAGAAGAAACCAAAGCATGTCCGCAAAAGCACTAAACCCTAAGCGGATCCCATCAAGATACGAGATGAAACCACGGAGACGAAGAGACTCACGAGGAGCTGCGGAGGACGCTCGGCAGGAGATCCGACGAGGAGCGGCGGCGGAGAAGAGGCGTGACGGCGATCGGCGGAGAAGTTTGGCGGCGGTGGCGGTGGAGGAGGAGGAAGAGGAGGAGAGGAAGGAGACGTCGGATCGGAGAGAGCAGCCGCTGGAGAGAGCTGCCGCCATTGTTGACATCGCTCCTCTCTTTCTTTTTTTCTCGGTGCTGGTAGTGAAGTGGAAGAGTGAAGAGGAAGTGGAAAATCCAAAGCGGTTTTTATTGGTTTCAGAATGTACCGGCCGAAACTCCACGATTTTGTTCAGAGTATCGGCCGAAACTTCGTAAGGGACTGTTCGGAAATCGGACTGCAGGAAGTGGGGACGAAAGTATCGGCCGAAGCTTCCTATATTTTTCGCTTTTCATAGGCAATACATACTTTATTTATTCATGAGTCACAACCCAATTTTTTATTTTTTATTTACAAGTTTGTCACTGAAAAAATTTATTTTGTATTTTCTTTTTTTTTTCTCTACAATTTTTTAACAGTCCTTCTAATGGATAGGACTGTCAAAAACTTTAACAGTCGAGGACGACGGCGGGGAAGACCGAAACCGCAACCTACAAAGTCTCTCATCCAATCCGACGAGCTCCTCGACGACATTGATCAGATCCGCTGTCCTCGACCCCAACTGTCTCTCCCTTGCCTCCAGCGCTGCCGTCCTCGACATGTTCTTGGTAGGGAGAACAAGGAGAGGGGGCTAGAGAGGAGGAGGCCGGAGGGGACGAAGGAGATGGGGCTGGAGAAGAGGAGGCCGAAGGGGTAACGGGATGAGAGGGTGGGCAGCTCTAGTAAATTTTGGACTAACTTGAGTAAAAGTTTTCTTCAAATTGGAACTAGTACCAAGATTTAGACTGTCATGAACAAAATTTACTGTGCCTTTAGCAATTGTCTTTTCATATTCCTTCTCTCTTCCTTTGTAACTTAAACATTTTTCAAAGTTTTTTAATTTTAATTATCAGCTGGAATGTTATTTTTAATTTTATTTCCTCACTCTCAAGTACCGACAGAATATGACCCAAGTGCATGTGAATTATGAAAATACCTTATGTACACATACCAATATAAAAAAAAAGTGTATGGATGCTATGAATTTTGTACACCAAATTTTTGTTTGTCATTAAAATATCAAGAACAAGAATTACAGATGAATTGAACTTGATTGCAAACTCGCTTGTACAAAAGAAAGCCTAGAAAGAAATCATAGGAAACAATCTAAGTACAATTGTTTAATTTTTGATTCTGGGGATGACGATGGGGGCTCGAGAAAGTGCAGCAACTCTGCCTTACTCCTTGGACTATCAGACACAGTCTTTGCTCTTGAAGAAATTTGCCAGCCTTTGATTGCCAACCTCTAGCATGGATGTGGTACCCTGCTATTTATAGTGATTTCGGGATGAAGCATTTTTGGGCCGCATAGATGGCCACGTGGCTGTAACAGCACACGAAGACTCGGACTTTGGCTGCCAGCTGGTGGTTTGTTGAGATTTCTTTGTTGGAGCAAATCTGGGTGGTTGGGGCTTGGTCAACTTGCCATGTGTCCCCCCTACAGAGTAGAGCCTGAATCGTTTTGGCCGCATAGTGGCCTTAGAAGCCTTTCTTCGGCGGCTCGGCTCCACTTGGTCGCATGGGATCTTCGGGAGCATTCCTTCTGCGGCTTGGTTTCACTTGGCCGCATGTGATCTTCAAGAGCCTTGCTTCTGCGGCTCGAGTCCACTTGGCCGCATGGGATCTCCAAGAGCCTTGTTTTTGCGGCTCGAGGCCACTTGGCCGCATGAGGTCTTCGGGAGCCTCGCTTCTGCGTCTCGAGTCCACTTGGCCGCATGGGGTCTCCATGAGCCTTGCTTTTGCGGCTCGGCTCCATTTGGCCGCATAGGGTCTCCATCAGCCTTGCTTATGCGGCCTAGATCAACTTAGCCGCATAAGGCTAATGCGGCTATTCCTTTTGCGGCCTGGATCTGTAGAACCCTAGAGGGGGGGTGAATAGGGAAATAAAATAATTTAAACACAAGAAGCTATATTATTCAATTAAAGAGAGAGAGAGAGAGTAAGAAAATCAAACACGCGATGTATCCTGGTATCCTTCCTAGAGGCAATCCAGTCCCGGAACTCTCTCCGGCTTAAATCTACTATTTAGTAAAATAGTACACACGAGTTTGGATCCGAAGAACTCGCCAACTTCTTACACACGAGTTTTCTTACGAAGGCTCGCCAACTTCAAAAGGAAAGGAAGAGAACTGTTGATCTTCTAACACTTGAAGATCGAAAAGTACAACTCTTGAATACTCTAGCACTTTTGGAATGGATGACAATTAAAAGCTTGGGTAGAGTAGTAATGGTGGAGCTCTTGGTTGTTGGAAAATTTATGGCTTGAGTGGATGAGCCTTCAAGAGAGAGAAGGCATCTATTTATAAAGAAACCAAGAGTAGGTAGCATTTAATACTCCTGGATATAGCCCAGACGGCATACCGTCGGTATGGACCGGTATGCCGTTCTGAACAGTAACGGTAATAATTATATCCGTTGGGGAGCATTTAATGCTAGCAATTAATGCTAGTATCGTCCATTCAAAAATCAAATTAGATGAACCGGTATACCGTCGGTATGCCGTCGGTATACCGATGTTCGTCACAGAACATTTTGTGGCTAACAAAATGGTATACTGTCGGTATGCCGTAGTATACCGTCGGTATGCCGATGTTTTATCACAGAACATTTTATGGCTCACAAAACGGTATACCGTCGGTATGTCGTGGTATACCGTCGGTATGCCGTAGTATACCGTCGGTATTCCGATATTTATCACAAAATGTTTTTATGGCTAACGAAACGGTATACCGTCGATATGCCGTAGTATACCGTCGGTATGCCGATATTTGTCACAGAACGTTTTGTGATCAACAAAACGGTATACCGTCGGTATGCCGTAGTATACCGTCGGTATGCCGTTCTTTTAGACATTGATTTTTGACTAAAAAATAGAAGAGCTTTTCGTTTTGTCATCCAACCTTAAGTGTTTACAGAAATACCTAGACCTTGTACAAACTCGATATCTTGAAGTGTTGAGAGCCGTCTTTAAGGATCGCTGGTCTTTTCTTCAGTCTTCAAGGCTTTGATGACTTGGCTTGAATGGACAGACTTTATGTAGTAGAGATTTTGAAAGAATATCAATCTGAAATACAGAGAAAACTAGACTACAAAGATATTGTTAATGTTATCAAAATAAACTGTGCCAACAATCTCCCACATTTTGATAATTGACAAAACAAAGAGATAGCATCTTCAGGGAGTGACTCCCTTGTAGGTAGACAACTCCCCCTCAATACGTTTTCTCCCCCTTTGTCACTTAGTCAAATATGGGAAATAAAACAAATATAGCAATAAATATGGAAAACAGTATGATAGACAAAAGCATGCATATATTAGAATTGGAAATTAGGTACACGCTTGACACTACATAAGACAAAATAAAACTCTCCTCCAGGAGAGTGAGCAAGACAAGATCAAAACATAGAACTAGTCCCCGTAGGACTGCACACAACATATCAACAAACTACTGGTCCCCGAAGGACCGTAAAGGACACACACTAAAACGACAACCATTTATTCTACCACCATCAACAACAGGAGGCCGCAAACTACTCATCCGCCGGATCATCGTCGTCTCCACCCTGAGCACGGTGAAACGCACCGAAAGGATCCACGCCGTCCGGGTACATGAAGTCGTAGGCGTTGGGGTCAGAGAAGCGGGAGCCTTGGTACATGGGATCCTGAAGGTTGAGATCCAGATAGGCATTTCGGTCCTGGAGAGTGCGCTGAATGAAATAGGCCTGGTCATGGAAGCGGCTCTAGATAAGGTTCCCAAGGCCGCGAGTGTTGGCCCTCATCTGCTCCTCTGCCTGAGCCATGCGCATGTCAAAATGCTGCTGGATCAGCGACATGAAACGTCCGGATGTAGGAGGAGTAGAAGAGGGCGCAACAGGAGTATCGGCCGGTGGTTCTTGGGAGGAAGATGCACTAGACGTGGACGCACCGAGGATGAAACGAGAGATAGCAAGGTAGGATGGTACGCCGTCCGACTAGCAGAGTGAGAGATCCACGTTCTTCGCCTCCAGGATTAGGGCGATGAAAGCGCCATAATAGAAAGATTGCTTCCCTGCGGGCAGGACGCCGAAGAAGGTATTGAGAATAGTCTTGGGAAAGGACCAAGTCTTCTTAGAGTAGAGATAGTACATGCATACGAGTGCGTCATTGGTGATCGCATCGTAGTTACCGCCCTTGGGGTAGATGGTGTGGCAGACGATCTGATGGAGCTCGTAGTAGAACGGCTCCAACTGCAAAAAAAAGGGCCAAAATGGCCGGAGGATTGGGTCTCTTGCAAATGATGGCACAGAACTCGTCAAAAGAGACTTCGGCAGAAGGATAGAGCAGCCAAGGTCGGCAGAGCGTCTCCTTTGTCGGGGACTTCAAGAATGCCAGCAATATCCCGAGCCGTCAGACGGAAGTGGCGATCGTTTACCATGGTCTCAATGGCGTTGTTCTGGATGTCGGGAATGAGATTGCAGTAGAATAGGCGCACCGTCGCGGGGTAGACGGGCACCTGACGCCGAAGAAGAGAGGAGAGACCAGCCGACTCGAAGAGGGAGAGATGGCCGAAAAAACATTCCAGTTGATGGTGCGGCCCTTGTAAACGTTGTGGTTGACAAAATGCTGGAACCAAGCGTCGGCAGCCATGACGGAGGTGAAGATTTTTGGATCATAGCCATGGGGGAGAGGCACGGGGGTGAACAGATTGGAAGTGGTGGAGGAAGAGCGAGGACGTTTGTGGGTTGCCATGGAAGGATGGAGAGTTTAGAAGGAGAATAGATGAAAAGTGAAGAGGAGGAAGAAGAAGAAAGTGGAGTTTATAAAGGAATATTGGGAAGATGAGAGGGTTTTTGAAAGTTGAGGAGGAGTGATGGAGGAATAAATGGGAGGGAGTTTTGAAAAAGTAATGATGAAAGTAGTTAATGAAAGTAGTGGAAGGGGTGGGATGGGATGGAAGTTATGGGGAAGAGGAGGAGATTAGATGGGTAGTTAATGAGAGATAGAGGGTGATTTGATGGGTAGTTAATGAGGGAAGAGGAAAAATAAGGAGTAGAAGAGATTGTGGGGCCCGATGCAAAGTTGACAACATCTGTTTGCCTCAAACGGCATACCGCAGTATACCGACGTATGCCAACGGTATACCGATTTTTGGCACAGAACATAATTCTGAACGTAAATCGGCATGCCGCCGTATACCGTCGGTGTGCCGTTGGAGATGAGCTAAGTGTCGAAATGAATGATGCCTAATTCTTGGCAAAAGAAATACGAAACGATCCTCCGGGAGTGGTTTGGTGAAAATATCGGTTAACTGATAAGTAGTGTCAATAAAATCAAGGTGGATATCCCCCTTTTGTTGATGGTCACGAAGAAAATGGTGTCTAATCTCAATGTGCTTCGTGCGTGAGTGACAAATCGGGTTTTTCGTGAGATTTATCTGTTTGCCATTAAAATCTTTGATTGCAATTTCAATTACAAACAGAACAGTGTTACAATATTGGACTTCGATGTAGTCCTAGGAGTACACTTTTGTTTTTATCTGGGTCCTGTGTCGATGGAGCGAGTAGTAATGCGTTGACTCCATTGATGATCTGACGACGGTTTTTGGTTCTCTGAAGGTCTGGGTTGCTCTGGATGTCGGAGCTTGCGGAGGGGAAGAAGACGTTGAGTGTCTCTTCCGATCTTTGTGGGTGATAACTCTGATGCCCTGGTTACATCTGTCTTTGACTGTGCGTCTCTGTATGTCTGTGTGTGTGTGGAAGAAGGAAATGATCCCTCTATTTATAAGCAGGTTGGGCTGCTCATGCGCGCATATGTAGGATGCGCCTGTACGTGGGAACGCCACATGGCTGGAGCTGCGGGCGGCACATGAAAGATGCGCCATGACTTGTGGGTTGAATCCTTCATGCTGCATTTATGGGTTGGAACGTAGCAGTGGAGAGGATCTTTCGGTTGCTGAGATCTTGGATGGTTAGCACCCCTTCATAGGCTGAACTGAGTCAAAGGACACGTGGCGCATGTCCATAGCTCAAAGATCTCAGATTTGGTGGAGAATGATCTGACAGGATGCGCCTGGGATTGGACACATGAGAAGACTTTGGCTCGTAACCTTCAGGAGTCATGAACCGGTCTGGGCGTACGGCTTTTGAGGCGCATACGAGTCTTTGGGCGCATGACTGAGGAGGCACATGCGAATGGTCGATCGGCTACATGGCTTGTAACCGCCAGAGGAGAGTAATAATGACGCTGACATCAGCGGTGCTTTATTTTCTGTAAAAGCTGTTACTGCTCTATCATCGAGGCATGGATGCTATCGTGTCAGACTTCAGCATTTAATGTTCTTGACGGGTGATGGGCCTTTGAGTGGGCACATTGATCTGCGTTCCACTAGGCGCATGGGGACGCGTGGGACACATCCCTATGAGGCGCTTGGTGCTGGTGGGCGCGTCTGTATGATGCGCGGTCTGACCGGCGCATCTGTTTGCATGACGCATCTTCATTGGTCCGACTGTTGAGTTCTTCGTGTGCTTTAAATAGCCGTTTTTGACTTGGCTGAATTCGAAGAGGCAAATTCATCACCATAAATGCAAGTTCATTGCATTAACTTCGGGAAGGTTGCCACTTGGTGCATGGGTTTGATTTGCCCTTGCCTATAAGTAGCAACAATTTGAGAGAGTTTTGTTGTCTCTCCCTTGACTTCTCGACGAAGATGAATTCCTTTGCCCGAGTACATTCTATTGCCGAGACGCTCCCCAGGGTGAAGATGCATCGAGTCATTTTCGTATGCACTCGTGAAGGTGACTGTTACATCCAAAAGTCGGGATCGTGGGCTCCCGACGCAGGCCAAAGGTGCCTGTTGCATCCAAAGATCGGGATGCTTGAGTCCCGTCTCCATTATGCCGGAAGAGCCGCAGATCGGAATTACGGTGCTCTCCTCTTCCTTGGGCTTTAGAGAGCTCTTCCTCTTGCTAGAGTGGGGTTGATCGCCCACTCTTGTTATGCTCAAAGCTGCTCCTTTAGCCGAAGCACTTGATCGGGTCGAAGCAGAGCGCATATGACGAGACTTCGTAATGCCCCTTAACTGAAACGCTGAAGAGACGCGCCTGACTGAGACGCTGAAGAGACGCGCCTGTCTGATGATGCGCCTGGCATGGGGCGCATGGCAGTTTGCTGCGCCTGACTGTAGTCTTAGGATCTTTCTTTTTGTAGAAGTTCTCCTTTGTAAAGCCTTTCTTTTAGACATGTAATAGACTTTTATATGAAATAAAAATTCTCTTTTGATGTCTATACTTTTGTTGTCATTTGCTGTGCCAAGTACTTCGTTTGAGCTCCCTGGCGCATGTTTGTTAAGCGCATAGGAATTCTGGCCTGTAGATGTGCCTGAAATTCCATGCTTCTACAAGACCCCCTTCAAAGTTTTCAAAACTTTTCGTCAAATTTTGGAATACTTTGAATAAGAAGCATGGTGGTGTCTTCAATGGGGCGCATGGCTGTTCGGGGCGCATGATTGCTCCGCGCATCTGTGATGAGGCGCACGCTCCTCTCAGTTTTAAATGCAAATGATAACGCTTCGAAATAAACAAAAAGATTAATGTTAATCTTTTTGGATTATTTGCAGTTATCATTTCGCATAACCCCAAGCGGTGGATGACGTCACTCTTCATCGATTTCCGCGTATGCCCAAGCCTATAAATAGGCGTCTGATGGAGAGAGAGTTCTTCTCCTCTTTGCTTTCTTCTTCTTTAGAGTTCTTCTTTCAGAAAACCCTAACTTCTTTTTACGAGATGGCTTCCAAAACTCCTCGCGGTGGTGCTGGCCGAGGACGAGGCAAAGGAAAAAAGCCTGCGAAGGCTGATGTTGATGATGTCCCCAGGACGCCCATCGACGTTCGGCCGGCGGTGATTGGTGGGTTTGTTATTCTTGGCCGTACCTCTTTTGAGAGAAAAAAATCTTTTCAGGTTTCACATATGCTGACGCGCATGGACCTCGAGTCTTGATGATGTGCTGAAGCTTCTTGCTGACGCACATGGACTTCGAGTCCTGATGATGCGATGAAGCTTCTTACTGACGCGCATGGACTTTGAGTCCTGATGATGCGCTGAAGCTTCTTGCTCATGCGCATGGACTTCGAGTCCTGATGATGCGCTAAAGCTTCTTGCTGACGCGCATGGACTTCGAGTCCTGATGATGCGCTGAAGCTTCTCGCTGACGCACATGGACTTCGAGTCCTGATGATGTGCTGAAGCTTCTTGTTGATGCGCATGGACTTCGAGTCCTGATGATGCGCTGAAGCTTATTTTCAGATGCGCCTGAGCCCTAGTTCGGTGCATGCGCTTCTGATCAGAATAAGGCTCCGATTTTTTGTTGCTTTATCATATCTGAGTCTTTGTCATCTTTCCCTGATCGCTAGTTCCGATGACCGTATCGCTTTTGAATGAAGTACTTCCGGACGTTGCTCTTTGTCAGATGGGAGTTGATTATAACGAGAAGGTGATAAATCCTGCCCGAGCTGCCATCATGCTAGATCAGCCTCCCGAGAGAATGACTCAAATCGGGGAACAACATTATGTGTTCCTCCAACGAATGATGGAGCATGGCAGTTTACAATCTACCGTTCCTGGTAGTGAGACTTTTCTGAAGCCTGAGTTCCTGTTCGGGGATCGCCTTACTTCTACTGAAGCGAAGGTGTTGAGGATCAAGGAAAATTGGTTCTTCTCGGCCCAAGGGGTGCACATGTTCATAAAGCAGCTCGAGTGTCAATGGCCTTTGACAGCTTTCTGTCGCCTTGCTTCCAAGAGGAGGATGACATGGGAGCTAACCCCGTCTCAGGGGGAGCGGTGGCGGGCACCATCAGGATCGATGCTACCTCGAACCAGAGGGATATTTTGGTTGCCACGTGGGCTGAGTCTTCCTTCACCTGGCGAACTCTACGTCCTGGGAGTATTTACAGTGACGTCCCACCGACACTTTTGCCTTTGGTGCTTCAAATTTCGTGAATCGCATGCTGTCATCAAAGCGGTCGTACCCGAAGGGTGAATTTCGAGTAGAGGGCTGGTGTCATTATGTATCCAAGTGGGACAAGCTGACACTCTGGGTTCTGACGAAGTTTCGAACCGAACTCAGGGAGACTGGGCTGACTGCCGCTGTCCGTGCTACCCAGGCGGGCATCGACATCAATAGGCATATGTTTCTTGCGCTCCTGGAGATGTTTAATACCCAAACCGGGACCTTCTTCACTCCGGTGGGGGAACTAGGACTTGTACTTCATGAAATGTATGTGGTGTCGAGGCTTTCTTGGGGATCAGAACCCTATGAGGAGTACTTCCCGACTAACGAGGAGTTCCAAGTCCTGGGGGACAAAGAAGAGGAGATGATGGCTGTCTTTAAAGAAGTGGCGAGTCATCATTATTATATGCAGAAGAAGGACAAGGGCGAGGCACAGCCCCATGTGACTGCTTGGAGGGATTATGTCTTTGAGCAAGACAAGGAGGATTCCTCTCAGTTCACGACTCCGCCAGCTCTCTCCAGTACTGCGGTGCTTTCTAAAATGAGCAGGCTAAATGAGAAGAGTCCCCGGAAAAACGAGGACCGGGAGTCGGACGAGCGTTATTATAGCTGTTTCTGGCACCTCACTCATCGGATGTCGTCCAAAGCAGTGTTGGCTGCTTATCTGATGATCTGGCTCCGGGATTACGTCTTTTCAGGCGGGTCAGACTCTGTGGAAAGGGTGACCCAGAACCTAATCCTTCCAGCTGTGAAGTTAGTTTTTGGCCATCCCTTGGCTCTACTCCCCACGATGGTATGCAACCTGCTGCGAGGTTTACGAGAATTTGCAGGTAACGTTGTTCACGAACAAGGTAAGAACGGCAACTTTCCTCGTGCTGAACTGCCGTTTCACTATCTGATGGGGTGGTTGATTTTGCACCATCCCAACGTGATGAGTCCGGGCCAAGAAGAATACCATGTAGCCGGAGATGTATTCCTCCGTCGCTTCTACCAGAGGAAGTGGCTGCATACGGGCGTTCTTGTTTGTAGAAAAGTTTTATCCTACCTTCAAGGATGGGAGATCACAAAAGTTGGTCCCATTTTTACCGGCTTCGAAGCAAATGAAGATTTAGCTGATTCGGGTGAAGATGCAACAACTCTGTCTCCGTGGGGATTCCGTTGGTTGCAAAGCATCCGGCCATCTCATTTGGTGTACAGGAATAAAAACCAGTGTTACTTGGAGCCGTACTTGCCGAGCCGTTTCGTACGTCAATTTGGCTATGCTCAGTTGATGTTGGGGAACCCCAGTATTAGCCTGGGGTATATTGGGAGTCTGCTGGACGGGGCACGAGCTTGGCATTACTACAATGCCGGATGCACCATAGCTCGCTTTACCATGCCAGTCCTGAATCCGCAGTCGCCGATTCTCTTCTCAGCCGCAAAATTTTATTGTATGATGAACACCGTATCCCCTGGATATGATAGGTAGACCGGTTTCATCGTCGGCACCCAATTGGAGGCAACTGGGAATATGTTGGCGAAGGCTCGATTGTACCGCCCGCCAGAGGTTGGTTATCGAGATACCCCTGCCGTATCCTCGGAGGGTACTCAGGCAGAGCCCTCGGCTGATCGTCCGAAGAGATGTGCCGGCGCGGAGGCCGGTTCTTCTGCGCCGAAGAGGCAGAGGAAGGCAATATCACCGGTAGTGTCAACAGAATCAGCTCCTATGGAGGTAAGGATGTCCCACATAGTCTGGTTAGTTCTACCATTTTTGTGACATATGCTTTCTTTTTGTAGGAGCCGCTGAAAAGGAGACCCCGAACTCCAAAATCGGGTGCTAGCAGACCAAAGTGGTGTTAGGGTTATATACTAAAAGCATCACTTTTGTAGTAACCTTATTTCCTTAAATTTTGAATGAGAATCATATGGGCAAATGTTTGTATATTGTATTTATTGCAAGTGTTAATACAAATGTTTGATATTCTATATTGTAGATAATATGGTGTGTGGTGTCACACAGAAGATCATATTATCAGTTTCCTATGGAGTATATAAATAGTACACAACCTAGATGGACTTGGACGATCTATTAGAAAGGTTGTAGTGTAATCTGGTATTAGTCTATCTTGACTATAGGTTTACACTAGTACACTTTGTGTGTATTGAACATGACCACTTGAGGTTGTTCTCTTTGTACTGACTACATAAGAGAACAAACACCTCTGTTATTATGGATGCTTGTGCTCTTAATCCGGATATAATAACGGACATGTATATGCAGTGTGCATTACTTTGACTCATAAAAGAGTGAGATTCATTATGGATCAACAACCTCTATGAATTGGGTAATAACATTGTATGTATGATGGGCTGTTGATTATAAATAGAATCCATGTCCCGATACATAGGGTTGATGATGTCCGCTTAAGGAGCTTATAAGGATTGTCATGTAAACCCTGCAGGTGGAATATATCCGATATGACAAATAAAGTTGAGCGGTACTACTTAAGGATAAAAGATATTGAATCAATATAGTTGTCAGTAACTTGATTTGATCGACGGACATACGATATCTTAACATGGGGAGCCAAATGAGCATATAATAAAAGGAGCCCATAAATATAATTTGGGATTAGGAAGGTAGTGCAACAATAGCTCATTAGTGGACCGAGCTATTGTTAATGGGCCTGAATTATGTGTTCGGGCTGAACACGGGATATCCAGATCCGTTAGGAGGCATAACCCTAATTTCTCCTCATGGTCCCTGCCGTAGCCTATATATATCCTCTATTCTCTGGACGCCAGATTACTGATCAGAAATCTGAAATTTTCTCTAAATTCGTGATTCACGTAAGGAGAGAAAGAGAGGGCTGCCAAGGAGAAGAAAAGGTTAGAAGATCGTCGCCCACACGATGTCCAACTCGAGGAAGGAATACGTGCAGAAGATCTTGGGGTCGTCCGCTCGAGATTGCCAGGAATTACTTGTCTCCTTTCCGCCGCAGGTATAATTCGTGAACCCTAGTTTCCGCCTATGAAGGGTTAGAACACGTATTAGATTTGTTTAACTTTCTATCGATCAATACGCACACCAAAGGAAGGGTCCTAGGAATCCCCAGTTCCATCAATTGGTATCAGAGCCACTTTAGATCTACGTATTGAGTGATACGTCCATGTTATCCAATAAAACCTGTGCTATGTAATAGTCGGTAGATGTAGATCTGTTCTAACTCGATTTTACAGGCATCTTAGATCCAACTATTATGGTCCAATGCATGTTTTTTTGATTGTGTTGTTTAAACCACGGATATGTCGTGGATGTTGTTGTTGCTGTGGATGTAATTAAAATCACGAGGGTTTATCGTGCTTATTATTTTAATTTTTCAATCTAGATTATGTGTGAACTCCTTCGGGAGGCATATGATTGATGTAATTTTAATTATTTTTGATCAATCGTGATGGCGGTGGTGGCTGTTTCTGACGTCGGACGAGATGCTGGTTTTAAGCAGTCCAGAGGCAGACAGATTATTTTCGATGAAGGAATCGACAGCCAAAACCTTTTTTAAAAAAATCGGGGCGCTGCCCCGAACCCCGTGACCTGACCGGGCAGGTCGAACCCCGTATAGATCTGCACAGCGCCAGATTTTGGATTCGAATAGTTGAGGACGAAGCAGCAAAGATGACCATAATAGTTGGATATTTTCCCTTATTTTTGTCATTTTGCTTTTTCTGATTATGCATGTTTATTATTGTGTGGTTATTTTTTTTGAAAAACCAAGCCTACATTAATAATGGACAACATGGATATAATATCAACTAGTAGAAAAACCCTCATTGTTAAATAACAAAGTGGGAGAGGATTTTTATTTAGTATAAATCCTATGGTCTCCACTACTGGTTTGTAGGTGATGTAATTATACTTGCGTGTTGGCTTTAGTGCTTTCCTTCATATCGGATGAGTATAATTATGGATCACCAGTACAAACTTTCTTAGGGATAATTGTAGAAAGTTACCTAGTATGTGTTCACTTCTCCATCTGAAGGAACTCATTACAAGGTAATGGACTTAGTATTAAGTAATGGTATACACTTAGATACAAATAATGGTATCCTTCCCATCGGAGTCACTGCTATTATTTGTATGACTAGAGTAAGACCAGCATATTAATTTTATTTGTCATAAAGTTATATTGACATGATAGTAAAATTAATAAGAAAAATCTACTTGAACAAAGTTGAATTTGTATACGTCCACACTATCGTGGCATGCTAAATTCATGGTGTTCAAGGTGTTGGTGAATTTCTTATTATTGTTTTGAGGGAATAAATATTTAGTTAATTCAAAAAGTTTTTTTCCCTACATAATTTTATTTATGTGATTCTCAGGATTTAAAAAATTGGTTCTTTCAGTCCACTTATGGTGATTCTTAAAGAAAACAAAATTACTGAACCTAATTATATTGACTGGAAATGTAATTTGGACATTGTTCTGACTGCTGAGGAGTACAAATATGTACTTGTTGAGGAATGCCGAGGCTTATAAAAAGTGAAAAAAGGCAGATGAGATGGCGCGGTGTTACATTCTGGCATCTATGTCAAATGTACTGCAACATCAGCATCAGGCCATGGCCACAGCTTATGACATGATGTATAACCTCAAGGAACTCTTCGGACATCAGAGTAGAGCAGGTAGGCAGTTTGCTATGAAATGTTTGATGAATACAAAAATGGCTGAGGGTACACAAGTAAGGGATCATGTTCTCAAGATGATGGGTCATCTGAATGAGATGGAGATCCTTGGAGCTGAAATCGATGGGGAAACCCAGGCCGATATCATTCTCGGGACTCTGCCTAAAAGTTTTGACAATTTCTGCCTTAATTACAACATGAACAAAAGGTTGTATAGTTTGGCAGAACTTGCAAAAGAGCTACAGGATGCTGAATCTCTCTTTAGGCAGAGTGGTCATATTTTTGTTTCTGAAAAGGCTTCTACTTCTAAGCCAAAAGGCGGTAAGAAGAAGAATAACATTCAGAAACAGGCAAACTCAGCAAAGAAGGGCATGGGACCTCAAGGTACGGTAAAAAAGCCGAAAGGCAAATGTTTCAAGTGCAAAGGGTCAGGACATTGGAAGACTGATTGTCCACTTATCAAACAAGGGAACAAAGAAGGTATATCTCATTTACTAGTAGTTAAAACATGTTTAGCGGTGTTATCTACCGGCACCTGGTGTGTAGATACAGGAGCCACTAATCATGTCTGTAATACATTGCAGGGGTTCTAGGAAACCAGACGGCTCAGTGATGGAGAGATATGCTCGTTCATGGGTGATGCTACAAAAGTATCGGTCATTGCATTAGGAGATGTTACTTTATCTTTTGGTAGAAATAAGTCTTTGACATTGAGAGATTGTCTTTATGCACCTTCACTTAGAAGGAATTTAGTTTATGTTTCTATGTTAGTTAAGGATGGATATTCAGTTTATTTTAATGACAATATTGTTATTAGAAAGAATAAACATTTTATCTCTTCTGGTGCATTGGTTGATAATTTGTATGTCATTAATCCTATTTCACCCACAATGCAACTTATGGAAATGAATAATATGTCATCTAACTTAAATAAGAGAAAAGAACCTTCTTGTATGAACCAAACATATCTTTGGCACTTGCGATTGGGGCATATTAACCTAAGAAGGATTCAAAGACTGGTTGAAGATGGACCTTTGAGTTCATTGGAAGTGGAGGCACTACCAGTCTGTGAATCCTGCTTGGAAGGTAAAATGACCAAAAGGCCTTTTACGACAAAGGGGTATAGGGCCAAAGATGTGATAGAATTGGTTCATTCTGATTTGTGTGGACCCATGACCATCCAAGCTAGAGGTGGCTTTGAATATTTTGTCACATTTATTGACGATTATTCAAGGTATGGATACATTAATTTGATGCGCCGTAAGTCTAAGTGCTTTGAGAAATTCAAAGAGTACAAGGCTGAAACGGAGAAACGTCATGGAAAATGTATCAAGTCATTACGATCAGATCGTGGTGGCGAGTACCTCTTTGGAGAGTTTAGGGATTATTTATCAGAGGCTGGGATTGTATCCCAATTGACTGCACCTGGAATGCCCCAACAGAATGGTGTAGCCGAAAGAAGGAATAGAACTCTTATGGAGATGGTTAGATCATTCGGCTTTGTCAGATTCGTTTTGGGGATATGCCTTAGAGACTGCAGCTTATATTTTGAACTTGGTCCCTTCTAAGTCAGTACCTCTTACTCCCACAGAGCTGTGGATTGGGCGTAAGCCTAGTCTGAAACATGTTCGCATTTGGGGTAGTCCAGCACATGTGCTGAATGGAAAAGCAGATAAGTTGGAATCTCGTACAGAAGTACGCTTGTTTGTAGGCTATCCAAGAGGAACGAAAGGAGGTTTATTTTATAGTCCTAAGGATCAGAAGGTCATTGTTAGCACCAATGCCCGATTCTTAGAGGAAGACTATGTGATGAACCATAAACCCACAAGTAGAGTTGTTCTAGAAGAACTGAGACGTGAGACACCAAGTGAAAACACGTGTAGGCAACTCTAGAGGGGGGTGAATAGAGTTTGTGTCAATAATCACCAAATAAAAATTAACTCTATATCACCTCCACAAAAACAACTATCAAGATAGTAAATAAATCAGAAATAAATGCGGAAGGAATAAAGATCAGCAGAGCATTCGCAGACACAGCAGTTTTAACCTGGTTTCCCTCGTGGAGGACTAGTCCAGGCCTGAGAACTCTAGCTCAGGATTCAAATCCACTATTTGTGAAATAGTAGTTTACAACCCGTGCCTTTTCTTCAGAAGAGCACGTCAACTTCTTACAGAGGATCGCAGTGGCGATTTGCTTGGATTTTTCCAAGCGACTTGGAATTGTCCAAGTGACTTTTCTTTTCAACTCTTGCACAAAAACTTCTAGCTGAATCGCACTTGAGCACCTTGGGGCTTAGGAAGTTTTGTGGCTAGTAGATTGGAAGAGTAAGGCTCTTGACTATATAGGCTATGTAAGAGAAGAAGAAAAGAAGAGTGGATGGTTTCAAAAGAGAGAAACCAAGGCCTATATATAGGGTTCGGGACAGGCAGAATTCGGCCAGAATTCTGTCCTCAAGATTCAAAAATATGGCCGTTGGACAGCTAGCAGCAAGCAGGCCCTAAAAATCAGTTCCTGAAAATCAGGGGACAGAGTTCGGCCCGAACTCTGTGTGGAGGCAGAGTTCGGCCCGAACTCTGTCTCCAGCAGACAGAATTGGTCCATTAGGCTTTTGGACTTTGTGGAGCTTGGGCTTGGTTCAGGAATTGGTCTGTTGTATGGTAGAGCTTTGGAGAGATATGCTAGGGGTTGAGATGACTCAGTGCAACTCAACGTACACATTCTCCTAGACTCAATAAATAGAACATTACAGACTTAGAACAATTTGGAAAACCAAGAGCCCTTTTGATGAAGCCTTTCTTCTGATATCTGAGCAGAACTGAAGACATATTTTTCCTTGACAGCAGTCATCCGAAGATAAACAGATCTGGAAATCTGAATACCTTTCGGGGGCTTCGCCCCCGAACCCCCGACGGGGGGCGCTGCCCCCTCGACCCCTGTCCGCTGACCGGGCAGCGGAACCCCCGATGCGAGGCCCCGGATAGGTCGTTAGGCGGTTCGGAGAAATCCCTTTATATGACGCCGTCTTCGCTCCATCATTAATTCTTCATTGCCTATGTCCTGTTTGATCATGTTTGATCATGCTTACTGCATGTCTACAAATACATGTTAGGCCAACAAAATATGTTGCAGTACGATACAAGCATAGCAATATAATACAGGACAATTAGGACATTGCTAAGTTTAAGTAACAACATGATAGCATGTTAGGCCAACAAAATATGTTGCAGTACGATACAAGCATAGCAATATAATATAGGACAATTAGGACAATGCTAAGTTTAAGTAGCAACATGATAGTGAGTATATGAATATTAGTGACATCATTATGTTAAACTTAACCGATTAGCCATATTCAAAAACACAATATAATCATTGGGCCAACACCAAGTACTTCAGTACCAACAGTACAAGAGGATGAACCACAAATAACTGCATAATGTGTCACAAATGTTACACCACAACCGATAGTGCCTCGTCATAGTGGGAGGGTTGTGATACAACCTGATAGATATATGCTCTTGGGAGAGTCGTCAGACTTCGTCCCTGAGGAACAAGATTATGATCCCTGTACCTACAATGAAGCACTCCAAGATAAAGATACAGAGTCTTGGCAAAAAGCAATGATATCTGAAATAGAATCTATGGATTCTAATCAGGTCTGGGAGCTTGTAGAACCACCCGTTGGTGTAAAAGCCATTGGATGCAAGTGGGTCTATAAGAGAAAAAGAGGATCAGACGGTAAGATTGAAACCTTTAAAGCTCGGCTTGTAGCAAAAGATTTTACTCAAAGAGAGGGTATCGATTATGAGGAAACATTTTCTCCTGTAGCCATGCTTAAGTCTATTCGGATTCTTTTATCTATTATAGCTCATCTCGATTATGAGATTTGGCAAATGGATGTCAAGACAGCTTTCCTTAATGGAAGACTTGAGGAAGACATCTATATGAAACAACCAAACGGGTTCATTGAAAAGGGCCAGGAGCATCTTGTTTGTATGCTCAAGAAGTCCATTTATGGACTTAAGCAAGCTTCCAGATCTTGGAACATATGTTTTAATCAGGTGATAAAATCCTATAGATTTGATCAATGTCAGGATGAATCATGTGTATACAGAAAGTGTGACGGAAACATGGTGGTGTTCCTAGTACTTTATGTGGATGACATCTTGCTCATTGGAAACAATGTGAAGGTATTATCTGATGTAAGGGTATGGTTATCCAAACAGTTTGATATGAAGGACTTGGGAGAAGTAGGTCACATCCTTGGGATCAAAGTTCTACGAGATCGCAAGAAAAGGATGTTGGGCTTATCCCAAGCTTCCTATATCGATATTGTACTAACTCGTTTTAGTATGCAAAATTCTAAGAAAGGTTTCTTACCTTTTAGACATGGAATTGCTCTATCTAAGGAGCAGTGTTCGAGGACACCTAAAGAGATAGAGAACATGAAGGCAGTTTCTTATGCTTCAGCAGTAGGAAGCTTAATGTATGCAATGCTATGTACGAGACCAGACATCTATTTTGCCGTAGGCATGGTCAGCAGATATCAGTCTAACCCAGGACAAGAGTACTGGACTGCCGTAAAGTATATTTTGAAGTACCTGAAAAGGACCAACGAGTATATGCTAGTTTACCAGGCCGATAGTTTAGTTCCCTTGGGGTATACAGACTCAGATTTTCAGTCAGATAGGAATTCCAGAAAATCTACCTCAGGTTAGTGTTTACTTTGGGAGGTGGAGCCATTGTGTGGAGGAGTATCAAGCAAAAATGTATTGCTGATTCCACCATGGAAGTTGAGTATGTGGCAGCCTCTGAGGCAGCTAAAGAAGCGGTTTGGCTCAGAAACTTTCTGTTGGACTTGGATGTGGTACCTAGTTTGCCTAAGTCTATTACACGTTATTGTGATAATAGTGGTACAGTTGCAAACTCGAAGGAACCACGAGCCCATAAGACAGGCAAACAAATTGAGCGCAAGTACCACCTGATACGAGATTTCGTAAAGAAAGAAAAAGTTGCTGTGATCAAGATAGCATCAGCCGAAAACCTAGCTGATCCCTTTACAAAGAGCTTACCAGCTAAGGCTTTTGACAGTCATGTTGAGGGAATGGGAGTCAGATATGTAGCAGCATGGCTTTAAGTATAAGTGGGAGATTTGTAACATTATACTAAAAAGCAATGTTTTAAGTATAAGTGGAAGATTGTTAGGGTTATATACTAAAAGCATCACTTTTGTAGTAACCTTATTTCCTTAAATTTTGAATGAGAATCATATGGACAAATGTTTGCATATTGTATTTGTTGCAAGTGTTAATGCAAATGTCTGATATTCTATATTGTAGATAATATGGTGTGTGGTGTCATACAGAAGATCATATTATCAGTTTCCTATAGAGTATATAAATAGTTCACAACCTAGATGGACTTGGACAATCTATTGGAAAGGTTGTAGTGTAATATGGTATTAGTCTATCTTGACTATAGGTTTACACTAGTACACTTTGTGTGTATTGAACATGACCACTTGAGGTTGTTCTCTTTGTACTGACTACATAAGAGAACAAACACCTCTATTATTATGGATGCTTGTGCTCTTAATCCGGATATAATAACGGACATGTATATGCAGTGTGCATTACTTTGACTCATAAAAGAGTGAGATTCATTA
Source organism: Iris pallida (assembly GCA_029216955.1). Taxonomy (NCBI): domain Eukaryota; kingdom Viridiplantae; phylum Streptophyta; class Magnoliopsida; order Asparagales; family Iridaceae; genus Iris; species Iris pallida. Next base: position 3,603,198 of record JANAVB010035419.1, on the reverse strand, counting down.
TGGATCAACAACCTCTATGAATTGGGTAATAATATTGTATGTATGATGGGCTGTTGATTATAAATGGAATCCATGTCCCGATACATCGGGATGTCCTCTTAAGGAGCTCATAAGGATTGTCATGTAAACCCTGCAGCCGATATGACAAATAAAGTTGAGCGGTACTACTTAAGGATAAAAGATGTCGAATCAATATAGTTGTCAGTAACTTGATTTGATCGACGGACATACGATATCTTAACATGGGGAGCCAAACGAGCATATAATAAAAGGAGCCCACAAACATAATTTGGGATTAGGGAGGTAGTGCAACAATAGCTCATTAGTGGACCGAGCTATTGTTAATAGGCCTGGATTATGTGTTCGGGCTGAACACGGGATATCCAGATCCGTTAGGAGGCCTAACCCTAATTTCTCCTCATGGTCCCTGCCGTAGCCTATATATCCTCTATTCTCTGGCCGCCAGATTACTGATCAGAAATCTGAAATTTTTTCTAAATTTGTGATTCACGTAAGGAGAGAAAGAGAGGGATGCCAAGGAGAAGAAAAGGTTGGGAGATCGTCGCCCATACGACGTCCAACTCGAGGAAGGAATATGTGCAGAAGATCTTGGGGTCGTCCGCTCGAGATTTCCAGGAATTACTTGTCTCCTTTCCGCCGCAGGTATAATTCGTGAACCCTAGTTTCTGCCTATGAAGGGTTAGAACACGTATTAGATTTGTTTAACTTTCTATCGATTGATACACACACCAAAGAAAGGGTCCTGGGAATCCCCAGTTCCATCAAGTGGGTGGCGGGCTCATCTGATAAGCGCATTCCGCCGATTGTGATGTCTTCCGTGGAGGAGGACCCGGATGATGTGACTTCTGTAGAGATATAAGCTGCCGTGGAGGCTTCCGATATGGAAGTCCCAGCAGAAGCTGCGCTTTCGGATGAGGAAGAGGAATGGAGTTCGTCTTCTTCTGATGACGTTCTTCCAAAGGTCCCTGAGCCCGTGGTAGGGGCAACAGACGTGGTTGTAATAGAGGAGAGGGTTGATTCCTCTCCTCGTCATGATGAAGGGAGGTCGACTACACCGTTGTCGAGCCCTACCCCAGACTCAACGGTGGAAGCCGAGCTGGCTGTCGTCCAGGAGGCACTGGCAGACTCTATTCCCGTGGAGGGATTTGATAAAGGGGGCGAGACTCGTCTGCCGAGCCCGACTCCAGAGGAAATACTGAGTCAGGAAGTGGGTGTTGATCCTGCTATCTTGTCGAACGAGGAAGGCCCTATGCTGGCTACAGGTAAAATTCCAGACGTCGGTGGTCCTTCCGGGACTGAAAAGGGTAAGGGTTTGCTGGTGCGAGAGCCCTCTGTTGCTCCTTCTACTTGGGGGACGATATCGACGCCCCATTCGGCTCCTTCCGTCCACTTGGCACCTCGGACTAGCGACGAAGTTCAAGTCCCTGATGAGGGAGGGTCCGCTGAGGTTGAGGTTCCAGCCTCACAGATTGAGGTCGGTGGGTCCTCTTCAGGTCCGTCGTCCAAAGTAGCTTCTCCAACTCCTGCTATGACGCCTCAGGTGTTGGCAGACGCAGATGAGTATGTAAAGTTTGTCGTTGAGGCAGTGTACAAGATGCTGCAGAAAGGCGTATCAACAGTGCTAAATGCAAATAGGAGTTTCGTGACGGCGAAAGCCATGGCGCTCCCTTACATTGGTCTGATACGCTCCCACCAGGGCCATGATCATATGGCCGAGATTCTGGAAGCGTCGGTGGCTGAGCTTGACCAGCATCTTTCTGAACTTTAGAGCATCCGACGAAATGACTTTTCTGCTCTGATAGAAGCAGAAAAGGAGAAATTGATAGCTGAAGTCGAGTCATCTTATCAGGCGACGGTGGCCGTCTGGGACCGCGAGGTGGCCGAAGCTGAGGCTGCAGTAGAGAGATTGGCACAGTCTACGCAGGAGAAGGTGGAGTTGTGGGCCTCGTTGGATGCTAGTATAGCTGAGGTCACTGCCAAGATTCGCCTTCTTGAAGACCAGCGGGCCCAACTTTTGCTAGATGCTGAGCGAGCCCAGGCTGAGCATGTATCGTCCAAGGAGGAAGAAACAGTTGTTACTCGCCATATTCTTTCTCTGACTCACCAACGGCAAGAGTTGGACGCCAAGTATGAGAATGATACTGCTCCTGAGGCTGTAGAGATGATGCGTCGAGAAGCTGAACGCCGAGTCTTGGCAATTGTAGAGACTCGGCTGAAAACTTGAAGCATCAGATTGAAGAGCTTTCTGCCAATCTCAATGATGCTTAGGGATTGTAGTCTCTTTTTTTGTTATATTTTGGTAACTTTGCTGGGGATGTAATCCTTTACTTTTAAATAAAAAATAAAGAATTTTGTGGTGTGTTTATTTTTGCTGTCATGAACTAGTGATTTGTGTGGACCTATTATCTTTTGCGCACCTTGGTTTTTAGGTACAGATAATAAGTTTATGAGAACCGACATGTTTGCTCAGAGGTAATGTGGACATAGCAAATATGGGATTCAAATGACGAAATCTTCCTACTCAGAGGTGTTATGGACGTGGCAGGAGTGACTCTGGGGGGATACGCGGAACTACTCAGAGGTAATATGGACATAAAAGTTCTGCGATCGATGTACGGCAACGCGGGTGGTTGTCTGTACGGGATGTTTACTCAGAGGTAATGTGGACGTGGTAAACATGATAAGTAGCACAATCTTATGTAGTATAAGATTCTGCTTTGCATGGTGTAGAAAAGCAACTCAGAGGTAATGTGGACGTGGTTGTTCTTCTACTGGAGATAGAATGCCATGAAACAACTGGGTTCCGAAAGTATAAGATTTTGTGAAAGGGAGGTGTATGTGAGCTCTGATGATCAGGTCTACTGATTCCCTTGCTAGGTAGAGATGGAAGTACATATCTGAAAGATGTCAAGAGTAGTACTTCTTTAGGAACTTGCCGTTGATGGGCATCATGAACAAGTTTCCGTTTGGTCTGGCGAGACGGTAAGCACCATTTGAGTATACCGTCTCTATGATGAAAGGTCCCTCCCACTTGGGCTCGAACTTTCCTGGTGTTTTGTGAGTCAACACCATCGGCCTCCTTACTGCCAGGACTAGACCGCCTACTTGAAAAGTCCTCTGCTTGACCTTTTTGTTGAAAGCCTGTGATATACGGGCTTGATAGAGTTCAATGTGCTGCTGAGCTATGAGACGTTTTTCGTCAAGTGCCTCCAATTCTCGCAGACGACGATGCTGATTGTCTTCTTCTGTCAATTGATTTATGATCGCTACATGGAGTGAGGGTATCTGGATCTCAAGAGGCAGTACCGCTTCGCTCCCGTAGACTAAGGAGAATGGTGTATTGCCCGTAGGAGTCCGTACCGTTGTACGATAGGCCCAAAGGCATTCGCCGAGCTTTTCGTCCCAGTCGCGTTTGTTGGATGACACGACCTTTTTGAGTAGCCTGACGATAGTCTTGTTAAAAGCCTCGGCTAATTCGTTTGCTGCCGGATTGTAGGCGGTTGATGCCACATTTTGAATACGATTCTTGTCACAAAATCTGCTGAAAACATGGCTGATGAACTGCGGACCATTGTCGTGGATAATCCTATGGGGTACCCCGAAATGGTATATGACATGATGCTTGATGAAGCTGATCACTCTAGAGCTTTTCACTTCCGTCAGTGGAACTGCTTCTGTCCATTTGGAGAAGTAGTCGGTGATGGCTAGGATGAAGCGGTGTCTCCTCGATGAAGGAGGGGTGATAAGTCCCACAATGTCTATGCCCCAAGCTTCGAAGGGCCAAGAGGCGACCGTGGGATGTAGTGGTTCCAATGGTGTATGGATAAAGTCGACGTAAAGCTGGCAAGCATGGCACTTTTTAGCATAGTCGATAGCGTCGGCTGCCATGGTTGACCAGTAGTAACCCATGCGTCGCAGTCGATCCTGCAACTTAGGGCCAGGTTGATGAGCCCCGCAAGTCCCATCATGAACTTCCCGAAGGGCTTCGGCTGCTTCTTCGTTGGATAGACATCGAAGGAGAAGTCCATCGTAGGAACGTCGGTACAGCATTTTAGTAGCTGTATCATAATAAAATCGAAGGGAACGCCTTCTGACCGAGACGGCTTCTTTCGGGTCTTCTGGGAGAATTTCATAGACAGCGAAGTCGATGAATGGGAACCTCCAGTCTCGGACATTAACACCGGCACTTGTCGTCATGGCATGGGCGATTTATTTGCATAGGTTGTCTTTAGGACAGACCAAGTCTCGACCAACTACCGTGACGTAGTGTTGAGTCCCGAGAGGTGCCGCTAATGAAGCTGCGAGGCCAGGCAAAGCATCAGCCTCCAGGTTTTGTAGCCGAGGTACGTGTTCTATGAAGAACTTAGTGAAGATTGAAATAATATTCAATGCAACTTTATGGTAAGGAACCAGATCTTCATGGCGAACTTCGTACTGCCCTCGGATTTGATTAACGACGAGTTTTGAGTCGCCGTAAGCTTCCAAATGATCTACCCCCAGCTGTTGTGCCAGCTGGAGCCCCATAATGAGAGCGTTGTACTCGACAACATTGTTGGAGCACGGCTTCGAAAGGGAGTAAGCACGCTGGATGACCAGCTGATCGGGGGAGACTAAGACTACCCCTACTCCGGCGATAATTTGACCTTTGGGGCCTATTCTTGAAGTGCCATCGAAAAACACCCGCCAGACGGAGCTTTCTTCGGTGACATTTGATTATTGGATCTCATTCGGGATGTCTTTATAGAGTCTGGAGGACTCTGGGATGGGGTGTGCGACTAAAAAGTCGGCTAGAGCTTGACCCTTGACGGTTTTTTGTGGAACGAACACCATATTGTACGACGTCAACAGGATTGCCCATGTAGCTAGTCGGGAGTTCAATGATCCTGGCTTCGTCATGAGAACCCTGAGTAGATTGACTCGAGAGATGACATCAATTGTCTGGCCCAAAACATAATAGCGAGTCTTCTGGATGGCGAACACCAAAGCCAAACACTCCTTTTCGACGGGGTTGTACCGGTGTTCGGCCCCGATCAGTGTCCTACTGAGGTAGTAGATAGCTTGCTCGTAGCCTGCATCGTTGTTCTGAGCCAACAATGCCCCGAGGGAATGATCCATGGCACGGACGTAGAGGAGAAATGGTTTGCTGTGACGGGTGCCACCAGGACTGGCGCGCACGTCAGGTAAGCTTTGATATCATCGAAACCTTTCTGGCATTCTTCTGTCCAGACGTAGGAGACTCCCTTCTTCATGATCTGGGTGAAGGGTTGACATTTTTTGGAAAGGTTCGCTATAAACCTTCGAATGTATGCCAGACTCCCCTACAGGCCTCGAATTTCTCGGAGGTTCTTCGGATGGTCCATGTCAAGGATGGCTTTGGTTTTCTCGGGGTCGACATAAATGCCTTTCGTCGTGATAATAAAGCCCAAGAACTTTCTGCTAGAAACCCCAAGGAAGGATTTAGCGGGGTTCATCTTGAGTTGATGCGCTCGCATGAGATCAAAGACTGTCTTTAGGTCTTGTAGGTGATCACCTTTGAGACGGCTCTTGACTGCGATATCATCAACATAGCATTCAACTGTTTTGTACAGATGTTGACGAAAGATGGTACTCATAGCTCGTTGGTATGTAGCACCAGCGTTCTTCAAGATAAAGGGCATCACTGTGTAGCAGAAAACTCCCTTCGGAGTCCTGAATGACGTGTGTTTTGCGTCATCGGGGAACATTTTGATCTGGTTGTAGCCCGAATACCCGTCCACAAAAGTCATGCGTTCGAAGCCACATGTATTGTCGATCATTACGTCAGTGATTGGAAGCAGGAATTCGTCTTTCGGACAAGCAGTATTGAGATCCCTGAAGTCGATACAGACTCGTATCTTTCTATTCTTTTTGGTGACTGTAGGTCCTAAAAATCAAGTTGCACCCATCAAAAAAGCAATGAAAATCAATTGGTGCACCCTTCAAATGAACTGCACAGGAGACAGATTGCGCAACACCTCAATTGCGCAAGCTGAACTGCACACCCATCCAAGCGCGGTGGCTGACGTGGCTGCGTCATCATTATCTGACAGAGAATTAGATCTTCTGACAGCTGACTGTCCGAAGAATGAGGAAACTGTTCATTTCTCGTGCAGCACAGCGCTCGAGGATAGCTGTACATGCAGCGCAAGCTACCAGCCCAATCGAAGTACAGTCTGCCAAATTTCCTGCAGCATAATTCAATCCTAGCGTAGTCTGAAGCCAGCGCAGTTCATGTGGCGCAGTCCATCAAGACAACTGACATTTTGTACGTGGCATTCATGCCATCAATTGCTCATCACGTGGCAACCTCTGTACATGATCATGCGTATTTTAATCAAACAATGCCACGTATCTCGTACAGTTGGCCCACGATCAAGTAACTGCCAGCGCAGTTCGCTGCTTATGCAGTCCAATGTCTGCGTAATCCATCTTGTACAATTCAGAATAACTAAAAATTAGTTATTTCCAGAACTCTATAATAGAGTTTCAAGTCCTTCATAGAGGAGATCAGATTATTATTGTCACCAGAGATCAGGAGTTCTTGCCCAAGTGCTGCTGCATTCTTCCGAGGCTACTGCCTTCAACTTCAGAGGCTATCGTCTTCAAAGTTCACATCGTCCAAGGGATAAAGCGATCGTCATTCAGATCGGATTCCTATAGTTGTACTTTCCCAGAATTCTATTGTAATCTTATTACAAAGTTTGTGAAATAAAGATCAACTTTTATTTTTGCAAACAAAAATGGCAACTCTGCTGGGGACGACTTTCTCCTCCGACGAGGAAGTGACAACTTAATGTGACGTTGCGTCTATCGGAAAGACGCAGAAGACGCTGGTTGTAAAGGTCAATCAGACGGCCTACGAGGCAATGATCAACTCTAGGACCACCCCTCGCCCTGCAACAACTTCTGCCACAAGCAAAGTTTACCCAATGTGGGTCCCCAAGACTGCTGCGCAGTCTATTGCCTCTGCTGCTAAGACTGTTGTGCAGTCTACTGCCTCTGCTGCTAAGACTGCTGCGCAGTCTGCTGTCTCTGCTGCTCCTACTGTCCATGCGCAGCATACTACTCCTCTTGCCATTGTACAAACCACTTCCTATGCTGCTCTGGCAAAGTGCAAGACTCCACTTCCTCTGGCGCAGTTGGCTACAACTCTTCCTGCGCAGTCCACCACTCCATCAACCATAGTGCAACTCAAGCACTCTGAAGTCAAGACTCCTGCTGCGCAAGCTACAGTGTCTGTGGCCAAAAGGCCATCTGTCAAAGTTTTTCATGCGCAATCAGCCAATGCACCTACTGCCACTTCAACCCCTGCGCAAACTGTGCCAGCGCAGTCTAAGAGGGACAGCCCATTGGATAATCTCTCTTCTTCTCACAGCAAGGAGAAAAACTCTGCTCCTCTTTCCAAGCACCCTGTTGCTCCAGCGTAATCCACTGGGGGTAGTCTGCTGACTGTTCCTCATCCTCCTCAGAACAAAGGAAATGGCCCATTGGTCTTTTCTCAAACTTTCTCGTTCCATAACTTGGAAGACAACAGAAGGAAACGCTATTTAGCTAACCCTTCTTCACAAAACAAGAGAAAAGTGTAGAAGCATGGAATTTCACAACCAGAAAGTCCATGCGCCAGACACTACATGCGCCAGAATTCAGATGAGGAACTTCACAGCAAAGTCAATAACTATAGACATTTGAAGAAGGACTTTTTATTTATATATAAAAGTCTATTACATGTCTAGAAAAGGTTGTACAAAGGAGAATTCCTACAAAGGAAAGAGCCTAAGTCTACAGCCAGCGGCCATCATGCGCCTTCAGATAAGCGCAGTGGCCACCATGCGTCTCCAGATAGGCGCAGCATCACTATACGCCACCAGTGAGGCGCAGCAGATATCATGCGCCTCCATCCAGGCGCATCCCATCATCTCTTCAGCACCTCAGTTATGTGCATCCCTTCAGCCAAATTCTTCCAGCCAGGCTCACCTGGCCGAGCAGAGCTCAGTTATGTGCATCCCTTCAGCCAAATTCTTCCAGCCAGGCTCACCTGGCCGAGCAGAGCCCAGTTATGTGCCGCTCTTCCAACCAGGCTCGCCCGATAAATGCTTCGACACAAAGCATTTAACCCTCTGGCTGGAACCAAGGAAGAGAAGAGCACCACAAATGCTGTGGCCAGGGGAGGCTTCGAAAGAGCCTCCAAAGCCGAAGGAAGACCGTGATCGAAACCACGGCTAAAGGAGCAGCTTTCGACACAATCAAAGTGGGGAAACCCCACTTTGCAGGAAGAGAGAGCCTTGCACCGCCATTCCGATCTACGGCTCTTCCGGAATAACGGAGACGAGGCTCGAGCATCCTTATCTTTAGATGCAACAGGCACCTTCCGCCTGCCTCAGAAGCCCTCGACTCCGTCTTTTGGATGTAACAGTCACCTTCAAGTGCATCAAAGACAACACAGCGTCTCATCTTCACCCTCGGGAGCACTTCGTCAGCAGAATGCACCCGTATGTTCAAATTCATATTGGAAGTACGTGAGGGAATGAGAAGCAAATCTTCTCTCCATGCCACTATTTATAGGCCGGGCAGATCAAACCCACGCGCCAAGTGGATGGCCCTCCGAATTCCGTGCAATGAATTTACATTAAATGGATGAACCGGACGCCTCGAATTCAGCCAAACGGCTATTTATAGCACTCGAAGAGCGAGACAGCCGCATCATTAAAAGACATGTCCGATGCGCCAGCCAGACAGCGCATCACACGGACGCACCCTTCGGCGTCAGGCGCATCATACAGACGCGCCCTACAGTACTCGGTGCATTATAGAGGATGCGCCCCCACACATCTCCATACCGAGTGGAACGCCAACCGACGCGCCCACTCAGCTGTCCATCGAACGTCACCAACATTAAATGCTGAACTGACAGAGTTGGCAGCACGCCTCCCAAAGTCTGAACAGTTGACAGTTTTTTTTCAGAGAACGAAGCGTTGGCAACGTCAGCATCATCATGACTCCGACGGCTACTGCCACGTGGCCATCCGTATGCGCCTCTACGGCCATGCGTCCAAACCCGCATGCGCCTCTACGGCTATGCGTCCAAACCCGCATGCACCTCTACGGCCATGCGTCCAAACCCGCATGCGCCTCTACGGCCATGCGTCCAAACCCGCATGCGTCTCTACGGCCATGCGTCCAAACCCGCATGCGTCTCTACGGCCATGCGTCCAAACCCGCATGCGCCTCTACGGCCATGCGTCCAAATCAGCATGCGCCTCAAAAGCCATGCGCCTCAGACTGCTCTCTGATCCCGAAAGACAGAAGGAAAGTCGCCTGCATGCGCCTCAAAAGCCATGCGCCCCAAATGGTTTGTAACTCCTAAAGGTTATGAGCCGCAGCCTCCTCCTGCGCCCAATCCAAGGCACAGCTCACCAGATCACTCCTCTCCACCAAATCCGAGATCTTCGAACCATGAGTCGACGACACGTGTCTTTTGACTCAACTCGTCCAAGATTTCAGCAACGGAAAGATCTTCTCCCTGCTACGTGCCGGCTCACAACAGCAGTATGAAAAGTTCTTCCCCTCGATCAGGGCGCAGCATCCATGCGCCTCCATCAGCAACCTCCACGTGGCGTTCCCATACCGGCGCATCCTACATGCGCGCATGAGCAGCCAGCCTGCAAAACTATAAATAGAAGGGTCATCTCCTTCACACACACACAGAGACTCAGAACATAAGACTCACAAAAAGAATCCACAACAGAGAATCACCGGAGAGGCAGTTCTAGACACTCAACGTCTTACTCCTCTCAGCAAGCTCCAGCACCCAGAGCAATCAACACCTTCAGAGAACCGATAACCGCCGTCAGCCGGTCAACGGAGTCAACGCATTACCACTCGCTCCATTGGCACTAAGGACCCAGCTTAAACAAAAGTGTACTCCTAGGACTACATCTAAGTCCTATATTGTATCACTGTTCTGTTTGTATTAAGATTTCAATCAAAACAATTTTAATGGCAAACAAGCTGGCGACTCTGCTGGGGACCTCTTTCTTCTCTACCGAGAAAGTCGTGTCACAGGCCGACGACGTGAAGGTGGGCTCCTCCCACAAGACGCTGGTAGTGCGCCTCAATCAAACAGGCGTACGAGGAGTTCATTTCTGAAGGAAGTGCGAGTCCTTCGAAGCGGCTGTCGAAGCCGAAGAAGACCCGCGCAGTCTGGGTGCGCAAAGTCGACGCCTCGGGCACCACCGTTGAAGGGGATGCGCCCATCCAGCCTTCCCTTCCTGCTGACGTCCTCAGCAGTCAAGGTGTGCCCGCTGATGCAGCGCATCTCTCGGGAAAGCGTGCGGCTGACCACGTTCCCCAGCCATCTTCCTCTCTGGCGAGGAAGATACGTCGACGGAGCAGGGGCGCAGCCAATGCCCCGCGCATTACTTCTGATGCGCCACAACGAGCCTCTGTCTTCGACAGACTCACTCGCTGTAATGGCGAGGAGAATTTGGATGCTGAGTACTATGCGCCCCAGCGGGCTGGTACGAAGAAATCCAAGACGGCACGGGCCACGTGCCACAAACTTGCTATGCCAGCAGTCGGCCAGAGACACGCGCTTACAATCACGCGCACTGCCGATGGCAAGCTGTACAAGGTTGACTCAAGTGCTCCCGCACTGACAACGAGTCGACCTTCAAAGTCCTCATCTCACTTGGGCGCATTCACTGCGTGCACAACCAAGCCGAGAGAGGCAAACTCAGTGGTCTTGAACTCCCGCGCCTCCTCTGGTTGTGCGTTTGAGGTCCGTTCAAGTCACTTCAAATGCTGTGGTTCCCCCACTACTGATCGTGATGCCTGCTTGGTATTAGATCAGGGGGCGCAGCACTCACCCGACCACCCCGGCGCTTGGCCCTGCCATGCGCCTGAGAGGGGTGTGAGGGTAGCACTCTCCTCCAACGACTTGCGCAACGTGATCACTCACAAGCGCCGGTCAGGAGAGTTGACCAACAAGCACGATGCGCCTCTCACGGGGCACACTTGTGCAGTGGTCACCATCAACTGCTGTTGCAAGACGGCAGTACCGCCAAAGCAGTCGGTCTTCCAACGGCTACAATCATCGACACCCCTCCGACATCGCCTTGGGACGAAGGTGTCAGCAAAAGAGGAACTAAAGATTGCGTCATGCAACGTGATCTCCAATTCCTCATCTGTCCGGAAGACGACTGCCAATTCCTCGTCTTCATCCAAAAGCCAGCCGAGGAAAACCAAGGCAGCTGTCACGACCTCTGGAGTGTTCGAAGGCACTCGGTCGAGGAAGAAGTCCTTGGAGGAAGCTGGGGGTAGCCAGACCCTTGTTGAGCCTCCTTCCGAAGACGAAGATGTCCAAAGCACAGCTGCGGCGGATCTTTATCAAAGCGAAGATGGCCTCCCTGAAGCCCCTCAAAATGACGATGTCCTCCAGGACACCGCCGGGGGTAGCGCTGAAAATGAAGAGGCCCTTCAAGACAGAGCTGAGGGCAGTCAGGCCCTTGTAGATGCGCCTGTCGAAGATCAACTCCAGAATGTGGCTGGGGGTGGCCAAACACCAGGAGAAGTAACTCCCCCACATGAGAGCGAGGCTGAGAGCGAAGCCTCAACTAATCCATCCACTTCCGGCCGTGTCATGACAGTATACATGACCGAGGGTGATCTTGAGGCTGATGCGCCGCCACAGGACATTGTCCAGCGCATAGACTCGTTAGAGGGAGGACTTAAAACCCTCTCTGCCTCAATGCAAGCACTGACTCAAGCAGTATTTGAGATGCGGTCGGCCTTGATCAGGACGCCTTCAAATGGTCCCGACCCAGGAGCTAATGGAGAGTCGAGTGTGCCCCTCCAGCGGACACCCTCAGACACAGAAGCACCCCGGACATCGGAGCCCTCAAACGCTCCACTCCAGGTGGTACCTCCTTCCCCGGCTCCTAGCTCCACGGAGGACGTGGTCGAAATGATCAAAGATCTGCGGGAGCGCTTCGAGTCCAAGAACAGGCAGGAAGAACGCCAGAAGATGGGCATTCCCCAGCCTTATCCCCTTGAGTGGAACAAGGTGGTTTATCCCCCAAAGTATAAACCACAAACACTCACGCCGTATGACGGGAAGGACTCTCCACGACGGTACCTGACGTACTTCCAGTCGCAGACAGGGCATCTTCTGAAGGAGGACGCACTCCTCACCAGCATCTTTGTTGGGGCCCTGAAAGGGGTGGCGTATGATTGGTACTGCAGCCTCCCCGATAATTCCATATCGTCCTTCGACGACCTGACACGCCTCTTCCTCGACCGCTTCTACGACGGTGGAAAGGACATGACGATGGCGTCTCTCATTGAGATACGCCAGAAGGACAAGGAAACGGTTCGGGCATTCATCGAACGCTTCCGTCAGGCCTGCTTCAGGTTACCTCCAGGCATGCCAGAACATGCGCTTCTCTCCTCTTGCAGTATGAACATGCTGCCTGCAGTAAAGCTCTGGCTTAACTCTACTCCCCCTCCCGATTGGAGCTCCCTAATCATTGAAGCTGAAGCTGCAGAGAAGAAGGCGGCCAATGCACGTCTTCTGGGTGTCAGCTTCCCCGCCTTTGACGATAAGGGGAAAAAGTCCGCAACCAACAATTCCGGACGAAAAACAAAGGGGAAACAGGCATTGACAGTTAATGCCTCGAAGGGCACATCTGCGCCTACTCAAAAGCCTCCATTGGCACCGAGACCCAAGGAGGTTTATTCATTCAATGATGACGACACCCTGCAACTCGTTGAGATACTGAAGCAGGGTGACAAGATCAAGCTTCCGGACCCGAAGCGGCCCGATGAAGTCGGGAAGGAGGACAACCCAAGGTACTGTCACTACCATCGGTTTGTCGGACACCCGACTAAGGACTGCTACGTCCTCAAAAATTACATCCAGCGCATGATCAATGCGGATGTAATCTCCGTCGATTACGAAGAGAAGACGGTGTCAGCTAATGTGGTGTCACTTCAGTTCGGCACCTTGTCGCCGACTACCACACAAGATAGCGTCGTCCCCATCCCTAAGGCGACAATGGAGGTGGTAAATTTGCCACCCACCCGTGACAATGTGAGCGGACTTGTCCCACTCACCACATCTCGAGGAGAGGTCCTCTGGGTTCACCCCGACCTCGTCTCCGAGGTAACTCAACCGGAGGTACGCCCTACCTCCAAAGCAAAAGGCAGGAAGATCAAGTCTTGCCGCACGGTCTCTTCTTCAACGGAAGAGGCGCTTCCTGTGCAGACGCGTGCACAACAGAACTCCCAGTCCGGTGAAGCTGCCGCCGAAGTGGTGCCTCCTGGCACCATCCCTGAGGAGGGTCCATCCAAGCCCTCAGCAGCCAATAAACAAAAGCAAGTGGAGGCCCGTTTCGACAGACCTCTGCGGAAAGAAAATGCTTCGGGGCTAGCCAAGCCCCACAATTTTGATATTCTGGCACAACTGGCCAGTACTCCTGCACGCTTGTCTCTGTTCGAGCTCCTGCGTCTCTCCAAGGACTCCCGAGAAGCTCTTTGCGAAGCTCTGAAGGATGCCGAATCCTTTCTCAGTCAGGTCAAGCAGCCTGAAGACCTCCCAACTACTTGTGCACACTGTCATTGTGCGGATGAAGTTATCCCAAACATAACCTTCACCCAACAAGACATGCTGCTCAAACATCACCGACATAACCGACCGTTGTATTACACAGGGTACATCGGTTCGGTAAAGGTGAGCAGGATTCAGATCGATCCGGGGTCTTCCCTAAGCATCATTCCAAAGGCGCTGCTATCAAAGTTGGGGATCCCAATGTACCGGCTAGCGCCCTCCAATACGACCATCAGCGGCTTCAACGCCAGCAAGAGCGAGCCACTGGGCAAGATCCGGCTGAAGTGTCACATCGGCAGCCTCAAAACTGAGGTAACTTGTTATGTGGTGGATGCCGAGGTCAACTACAACATCTTACTCGGACGACCATGGTTACATGAGTACATGGTGGTGCCCTCCACGCTCCACCAATGCATGAAATATGTATCCACCAACGGCGTCATCCGGACGGAGTTTGCGGATATCGATCCCTTCAAAGGGATTGAGGCCTACTTCACCGATTCTGACTTGTACAAGCCACTTGACGAGGAGGAAGCCAACGACGTCGATGATGAAGCAGAGACGGCAACAGAGCCGGACTTGGAACCCGAAGCGACTCCTGACGCCCCCTTGAAAATCCGTCTGAAAGGGAGACCACCCCAGAAGGCGCCTCCAATGAGCATCAAGCTATCAGGAAAAGCGCCAGCTCGCGAAGCCCCCCTGAAGATACGCCTCAAGGGGAAGCCACCACAAACAGCGGCTCCCCTAGTGGTAAAATTACAAGGGAAGGCGCCACTCATCGAAGGCGCAACCGAGGCACCCCTCAAGGTGCGTCTTAAAGGCAAGCCGCCGCAGTCATCCAAGATGCCGGAGAGGGCTCACATAACCCTCTCAGACCCCAAAGTCGGAGCGGTGGAGGACTCTCCTGATCCGGCCCCAGTGCTTACAGACGAGGAGCTTGGCGAATATATCTCTGCCGATGTAGACGCACCCTCCTTCGACAATGTAATCCCACGGGATAAAATCTCGTACTTTATCAATAATAGAGTGTCTTTCAATTATTCTTGTCTTCCACACTGGAATATCATGTATACATTAGACAACGCTCTACGGGCGTTGCAAACACAAGTAACGACCGTCTACCATAATCAAATAGTCCCGTCTCAAGGAGTCTTCATAGTCCCTCCACGAAGCCGAGACGAAGGCACCATCATCTCGGGCAAAATCGAGCGTCGTCGGAACCTCCCGTCGATCGAGCCTGAACCTGATACCGGCAGAGTACAAGTATATCGATACACGGATGCGGCTAAGCACATCATCCAAAAGATGGGCTACGACCTGAAAAGCAACAAAGGCCTAAACTACGGCAAGGGTCGGCATCTCCCTGTCCGGCTTTCGATGCCCAATAGAAAGCCACAGGATTACTATAATCGGACTCGACGGGGGTTAGGCTATGTCACGCCGCCATCAACTCCAGAGAGTTCAGACGCAGAAGACATAGAACATTTCCACTCATCAGAAGCATCGACGTGGGACTCCGATACCAGTATTGGATCAGTCTTCAGGAAAGTGCTGTCAGCTAACATGACATCGGCGCAACCTCAGAAAGATGAAGGCGAAGACCAACCGCCGGAACCCTTCGAAGAGGAACCCTGGGCTCAACGCCTAGGAGAACAATGGGAGTCTCGTTTTGAGTTACGAGAACCTCCCACCGAAGACGAAGTCGAGCAAATCGACCTCGGGGATGGGTCTTCTTCTAAACCCATCTTTATCAGCAAAAGCTTGGAAGGAGAAAACCGAGAATCTTTAGTCCAACTCGCTAAGGAGTATATCGACGTCTTCGTCTGGAGCTACGAAGACATGCCAGGTCTCGATCCACAGATCGCGATGCATAGGTTGAATATCTTACCAGATGCCAAACCTATCAAACAACAACAGCGACGCTTCCGCCCGGACATCATGAACGCCATCGATCAGGAGGTGGACAAACTCTTGACCAGTGGCTTCATCCGTGAGGAACAACACCCGGACTGGGTAGCCAACGTCGTCCCTGTCACCAAGAAGAACGGGAAGATACGAGTCTGTATCGACTTCAGGGATCTCAACTCTGCTTGCCCGAAGGATGAATTCCCGCTCCCAATCACCGATGTAATGATCGACAACACATGTGGCTTTGAACGCATGTCCTTCATGGACGGGTATTCAGGCTACAATCAAATCAAGATGTTCCCCGATGACGCAAAACACACGTCATTCAGGACTCCAAAGGGTGTTTTCTGCTACACAGTAATGCCCTTCGGCTTGAAGAACGCCGGTACAACGTATCAGCGAGCTATGAGCACCATCTTCCGTCAACATCTTCGCAAGACAGTTGAGTGCTATGTTGACGACATCGCAGTCAAGAGCCGCCTCAAAAGAGATCACCTACAGGACCTAAAGACGGTCTTCGATCTCATGCGGGCACATCAACTCAAAATGAACCCCGCTAAATCCTTCCTGGGGGTTTCTAGCGGCAAATTCTTGGGCTTTGTCATCACGGCAAAAGGCATTCATGTCGATCCCGAGAAGACTAAAGCCATCCTTAACATGGACCCTCCGAAGAACCTTCGAGAACTTCGGGGCTTACAGGGACGTTTGGCATACATCCGGAGGTTCATAGCAAACCTCTCCGGTAGATGTCAACCCTTTACTCAGCTCATGAAGAAGGGAGTCTCTTATGTCTGGTCAGAGGAGTGCCAAAAGGCTTTCGACGACATCAAGGCTTACTTAACAAGCCCGCCAGTCCTAGTGGCACCTGTCGCCGGCAAACCATTCCTCCTCTACGTCCGTGCCATGGATCATTCCCTCGGCGCTTTGCTGGCTCAAAACAGCGATGCAGGCTACGAGCAAGCAATCTACTACCTCAGTCGAACACTCATCGGGGCCGAACACCGGTACAACCTCGTTGAAAAGGAGTGCTTGGCTTTGGTGTTTGCCATTCAGAAGACTCGTCATTACGTCTCGGGCCAGACAATTCACGTCATCTCCCGAGTCAATCCGCTCAGAGTTCTCATGACGAAGCCAGGGTCATTAAACTCCCGGCTGGCTATATGGGCGATCCTACTAACACCATACAACATGGTGTTTGTCCCGCAGAAGGCAGTCAAGGGTCAGGCTCTGGCTGACTTTTTAGCGGCACACCCCATCCCAGAATCTTCAAAACTCTATGAAGACATCCCGGATGAAGTCCAAGAATCAAACGTCACTGAAGGAAGCCCCGTTTGGCGGATGTTCTTCGATGGCGCTTCAAGAACGGGCCCCAATGGCCAAATCATCGTAGGAGTGGGGGTAGTCTTAGTCTCCCCCGATCAGCTGGTCATCCAGCGTGCATACTCCCTTTCGAAGCCGTGCTCCAACAATGTTGCTGAGTACAATGCACTCGTCATGGGACTCCAGCTAGCACAACAGCTGGGGGTGGATCATCTGGAAGCCTACGGCGACTCGAAACTCGTCGTAAACCAGATTCGGGGGCAATACGAGGTTCGCCATGAAGATTTGATCCCTTACCATGAAGTTGCATTGAACATCATTTCAACCTTCACTGGGTTCTTCATCGAACATGTACCCCGCCTACAAAACTTGGAGGCTGACGCTCTAGCTGGCCTCGCAGCCTCATTGGCCGCGCCCCTTGGGACTCAACACTATGTCACGGTAACTGGCCGAGACTTGATTTGTCCCAGAAATAACCTATGTTTGCAAATGGCTCACGCCATACCGACAAATACTGGGGTTAATGTCCGAGACTGGAGGTTCCCGTTCATCGACTTCGCTGTCTACGGAATCCTTCCAGAGGACCCGAAGGAAGCCGTCTCAGTCAGGAGACGCTCTCTTCGATTCTACTACGATACAGCCACTAAAACGCTGTACCGACGCTCCTTCGACGGGCTTCTCCTCCGATGCCTGTCTAACGAAGAAGCGGCCGAAGCTCTTCGAGAAGCTCATGACGGAACTTGCGGAGCTCACCAACCAGGGCCTAAGTTGCAAGATCGACTGCGACGTATGGGCTACTACTGGCCAACCATGGTTGCCGACGCAGTGGAATATGCTAAGAAGTGCCATGCATGCCAACTTCATGCAGACTTCATACATACACCATCTGAACCTCTACATCCTACAGTCGCCTCCTGGCCATTCGAAGCCTGGGGCATGGACATTGTAGGGCCAATCACCCCTCCTTCATCGAGAGGCCACCGCTTCATCCTGGCCATCACCGATTACTTCTCCAAATGGGCGGAAGCAGTCCCACTAGCAGAAGTAAAAAGCTCCAGGGTGGTCAGCTTTATCAAACACCATGTCATTTACCGTTTCGGGGTACCCCGGCGGATCATCCATGACAATGGTCCTCAGTTTATCAGCCACATTTTTAGCAGGTTCTGTGATAAGAATCGCATTCAAAACGTGGCCTCAACCGCCTACAATCCGGCAGCAAACGGATTGGCCGAGGCGTTCAACAAAACTATCGTCAGGCTGCTCAAAAAGGTCGTGTCATCCAACAAACGCGACTGGGACGAAAAGCTTGGTGAATGCCTTTGGGCCTACCGCACAACGGTACGAACTCCAACAGGCAACACTCCATTCTCCTTGGTCTACGGGAGCGAAGTAGTACTGCCTCTCGAGATACAGATACCTTCGCTCCGCGTGGCCATCACAAACGATCTCACAGAAGAAGACAATCAACGTCGTCGTCTGCGGGAATTGGAGGCACTTGACGAAAAGCGTCTCCTAGCTCAGCAACGCATCGAACTTTACCAAGCCCGTATATCACAGGCTTTCAACAAGAAGGTCAAGCAAAGAACTTTCCAAGTTGGCGACCTGGTTTTAGCAGTCAGAAGGCCAATGGTGTTAACTCACAAGACACCAGGGAAGTTCGAGCCCAAATGGGAAGGACCCTTCATCATTGAGACGGTATACTCAAACGGTGCTTACCGGCTCGCCAAACCCAATGGGGACTTGTTCATGATGCCCATCAACGGCAAGTTCCTAAAGAAGTACTACTTTTGACATCCTCCAAGACATGTATTTCCCCAAATAACCTCTTTTCACAAAATCAATCGCTTCCGGAACCCAGCTGTTCCGTGGCATCCTTCCGTAGAAAGATAACCACGTCCACATTACCTCTGAGTTGTCTCTCTACATCCTACAAAGCGGAACCTTACACTTCGTGAGCTTACACTATCCTTCATGTTTACCACGTCCACATTACCTCTGAGTAAACATCCCGTACAAACAACTCCTACGTTGTCGTACATTGATCGCAGAACTTCCACGTCCACATTACCTCTGAGTTGTTCAGCGTATCCCACAGGATCATTCCTACCACGTCCATAAACACCTCTGAGTAGGAAGATTCTATCATTTGAACCTAATGATTGCCATGTCCACATTACCTCTGAGCAAACATGTTGGTTCCTTTATACTTATTATCTGTACCTAAAAACCAAGGTACGCAAAAGATAATAGGTCCACATAAATCATCAAGTTCATGAGATCAAAAATGAACACATCACAAAGAGATAGTCTATTTCTTTATTTTTCAAAAAAAAAGGGAGTACAGAAATATGCTATTTCCCCAGCAAGAGTTGCAAAAACACATAAAAAAGAAGAGAAGCTACAATCCCCGATCCTCCCCAGGGTGGGATGAGAGTTCTCTGACTCGACGTCTCAGGTCGCCAGTGCGAGTTTCCACAGTCGCCTGGACTCGCAGCTCGGCTTCTTGACGCATTAACCCGACAGCCTCAGCAGAAGTTTTACTCTCATACTTCTCATCAAGCTGTCGTCGCTGTTGAGCCAAAGCAAGGGTCCGCTGAGTAAGAGTCGTTTCCTCCCGTTTGAATGCCACGTGTTCAGCCAGGACGCGCTCAGCCTCTAGTTGAAGTTGGGCCCGCTGGTCTTCAAGACGGCGCATCTGAGCATCAACTTCGGCGATGTTAGCATCCACCGCAGCCCGCTTCTCCGTCGTCTTCTTCATAGATTGAGACAGCTGCTCCGCCGCAGCCTCAGTCCCAGCCACTTCACGCTCCCAACTGCTCACCTCAGCTCGATGGGAAGCCTCGATCTCAGCCATCGACTTTCCTATCTCTGCATCTACCAAGACCGAGAGGTCATTTCGTTGGATGCGCTGCAGTTCCGCGAGCCGCTCGTCCAGCTCCATCACCGAAACCTCCAGAATTTCGGCCATATGGTCATGGCCCTGGTGAATGCGGATCAGCTCGATACAAGGCATTGCCAAAGCTTTTGCCGCCGCAAAGCTCTCCTTGGCATCTACCACTGCAGATACACCTTTCTCCAGCATTTTGTACACTCCCTCGACGAGGAATTTCACGTACCCGTCGGCTTCTGCCAGCACCTGCGGCGTCATAGCAGGAGTTGAGGGAGCTACTACAGTTTGCGGACCGGAGGAAGATCCGCCGACCTCGATCTGAGAGGTTTGAATCTCGGCAGCAACAGGCTCTTCATCAACAGGGCCCAGACTGCTAGCCCGAGAAGTCAAAGGAACAGAAGGAGCAGGCACATGCGTCGTGATAGTACCCCAAGTGGAAGGAGCAACAGAGGGTTCCACACCCTTACCCTTCTCAAGACTGGAGAAATCACCGACGTCAACGGCTACCTCTTCCCCCGACATTCTATCAGCATCAGCCACCTCCCCCGGCAAAACGGGGAGGTCAACATTTATCTCCTGGCCAGCCCCAGGAGACAAGACCGGCAGAAGAGTCTCATTCTTCTCAAGTCCCTCTACAGGGACAGAATCTGTCGCTACCGCCTGATCGGTAGCCATCTCTATGTCCATGGTTGAAGCCAAGGAAGGATTCGGCAATGATTCAGCCGACCTCCCTTCATCATGACCAGGAGGGGAATCAACCCTCTCCTCTAACCCCACTGCTTCTGCTGCCCCCACAACGGACCCTTGCAACGCTGGAGGGACGTCACCAGAAGGCGACGAACTCCAATCCACTTCATCATCAGGATGCCTCGAGTCGGTAGGACCCTCAGCGTCCAAGGCCTCCACGGCAGATGGTACTATCCCAGAAGTTGTCGCGACTTCAAAATCAGGAGATACTAAAACCTCCGCGGGAACATCTTCGGGACCCTCCTCCACAGGAGACAACATCGTTGGTGGAATGCGCTCCTCAGAAGAGCCTGCCACCTCCTTCGGCTTACTGCTGCCCGATTTCGAAGCACGAGACTTCTTCTTCAATCCCTACAAGAAGAAGAGCATAAGTCGCCACAATGACATAAAAAACTGAAATTATGAAGCACTCCTTACCTCAGCGGGGGCTAAGCCCGTTGGCGTTACAAGTGGCGTTTCCGTAATCTTCGGGGTCGACGTCCTTCTCGACCTTTTCAGTACGGAAGAACCAGCTTCTGGGTCAGCCCGCCTTTTTCCGACAGACGGGTCTCTCGCTGGTGCCATAGCAGCAGCCCGATACCCCGCCAATTCTGACGGACGATATGACCGAGCCGCCACCAACATATTCGCTGTTGCCTCCAACTGGGTTCCAATGATAAAACTAGTCTCCCTGTCATAACCAGGAGACATAGTATTCATAGTACAATACAGCTTGGCGGCCGGATATAAGATCGGCGGCCGAGGATTGCGAACTGGTGTGGTAAACTTAACGCTAGTGCATCCAGCGTTATAATACTGCCAGCCCCGGGCTCCATCCAGCAAACTCCCGATGAAGCCTAGACTGCTACTGGGATTCCGCAGCATTAGCTGAGTGTAGCCAAATTGACGAGCAAATCGGCTTGGCAAGTATGGTTCCAGATAACACCTGTTCTGATTACGGTAGACCAGATGCGAAGGCCGGATACTCTGCAACCAACGAAAACTCCATTTCGGCAAAGTAACCGCATCCTCGCCAGAATCAACCAAATCCTGGTCGGCCTCGAAATTCTTGAAGATCGGGCCAACCTTCACAATTTCCCACCCCTGAAGGAAGGACAAAACCCTCCTACAAACAGGGACGCCAGTGTAAGACCACTTCCTCTTGTAGAAGCGGCGAATGAAGGCATCTCCTTCAACATGTCCTCCTCAGGACCAGGACTTATCACATTCGGATGATGTAAGATCAGCCAACCCATAAGATAATGGAAAGGCAGCTCGGTCCGGGGAAAGTTGTCATTATTACCTTTCTCATGGATCACATCATCAGCGAAAGACCTCAAACCGCGCAGCAGGTTGCACACCATCGCGGGGAGGAGAGCCAGAGGTCGTCCAAAGGCCAACTTCACTGCAGGCAAAATGAGATTCCGATGTACCCTCTCAACAGCACCGGATCCCCCTGCAAATATGCAATCCCGGAGCCATATCATCAAGTAGGCCGTCAACACTGCCTTAGATGACATCCGGTGCCCGCAGTGCCAGAAACAGCTGTACGTGTTCTTTCCGCTCTCATTTGAATGTGGGGTCCTCTCGTCCAGCCGGGTTATTTCAGAACTCACTTCTGCGGGTGTCAAACCCTGCGGAGTCGCAAACCGGATCCTCGAAGGATCCGCCAAATCCTGTCTGAAAACATAGTCCCTCCAAGCAGTCACGTGAGGTTGGGTCTTACCCTTGTCCCTCCGGTGCATCAGATAATGATGGCTCGTCACCTCCTTGAAAACGGCCATCATCTCCGGGTCCTTATCTTCCAAGACCTGGATCTCTTCATTCGATGGGAAATATTCCTCGTACGGTTCCGAGCCCCAAGGAAGCTTGGACACTTCGTACATCTCATGAAGGGCCAATCCCAACTCCCCCACTGGAGTAAAGAAGCTACCAGTCTGGGTGTTGAAAAGCTCCAATAGCGCAAGGAACATCGGCTTATTGAGGTCCACGCCTGCCTGAGTAGCCCGAATGGCGGCAGTCAGCCCTATCTCTTTAAGCTCAACTTTGAACCTGGAAAGCACCCAGGAAGTCAACTCGTCCCACTTTGGGATGTAGTGACACCAACCTTCGACTCTAAAACCAGCTGTCGGATACGTGACCTTCGACGTCAGCATCCGATTTGCAAAAGTCGGGGCACTGAAGGGAAACGTGTCATTTTGGACTTCACTATAGATGCTCCCGGGACGCAAAGCTCGGTAACTGAACGAAGAACCAGTTCGTGAAGCAGTCAAGGTGTCTCGCTGGTTCGAGGTGGTGTCAATCGAAAGGGAGCCCCCCAAGGCACCCCCTTGAGAAGGCGTAAGTTCCCAACCCATCCTTCTCTTCGAAGCTAGACGATAAAAGGCTGTCAATGGCAACTGGCGGTCAACCTGCCGCATGTATAACATCATGCCCTTAGCAGCAAAGAACCAGTCTTCTCTGATCTTTAATATCTTCGCCTCGGAAGAGACTAATCGGTCGCCAAACAGAAAGGCTGGTTTTAAGAATGTCACACCTTCAGAATCAGCAGACTTCAGTTTACCACTCTCCATCATACTCTGGAGGAAAAGCGGCAACTGGACCTGGATTTGTAGCATCCTCTCACGAGGTTGGTCCTGAAGGATAGCATCCTTTGCAGGATTGATCACCGCCTCATCAAAATCAACTCCCATCTGGCAAAGAGAAGCGTCCAGGAGGACCTCATTCAACAAAGGGATCGTCATCGACACTGGCACGACAAAAGTGGAAGTCAGGCAAAAAGACAAAATATGTCAAGCAGACTGGCACATTGCCAGGGTATGAACCCATGCGTATCTGCTTCGGCGTATCATCAGGGCATAGGCCCATGCGCGTCAGCATGTCTCGGCGCATCATCAGGGCGTAAGCCCATGCGCGTTGGCATTGGAGCTTCGGCGTATTATCAGAGCGTGAGCCCATGCGCGTCAACAAAAGCTTCGGCGCATCTTCAGGGAATAGAACCCATGCGCGTCAGCCATTAAAACCTCGGTGCATGATAAAGGTATAAACCTATGCACGTCGGCAAGATAGAACCTCGGCGTATCATTAAAGACCGAAGTCTATACGCGTCGGCAGTTAGGGCACAGAGCCCAAAGCAGAGACGAAACCCACCTGTCACCTCAGGACGAACGTCGGCAAGAGGCGCAAGAGTGATAGGTACATCCTCTTCCGCGGACTCTTTCGCTTTCTCCTTCCCCTTGCCGGCAGCGCCGCGAGGAGTCTTGGGAGCCATTCTCTCGAAGAAGGAGAAGTTAGGGTTTTGAAGAAGAAACTCTAAAGAAGCAGAGGCACAGAGAAGAAGAACTCTTTCTCTCTCCGACTCTTACCTATTTATAGGGCATGGTCGCACGCGTGAACAGATGACGTGTGATCTCAGCCGTCGCCTCGGGTTCTGTGCAAGGATAGCAGCAAATAAAACCAAAAGATCATCATTAATCTTTTCGGTTACCGAGGCACCATCATCATTAACTGAGAAGAGCATGCGCCCGAACAGGCATGCGCCCAGAAATCATGCGCCCTGACCTCCATGCTTCTTATTCAAAGTATTCCAAAACTTACTCAAAAGTTTTGAAAACTTTGAAGGGGGTCTTGTAGAAGCATGGAATTTCACAACCAGAAAGCCCATGCGCCAGACACTACATGCGCCAGAATTCAGATGAGGAACTTCACAGCAAAGTCAATAACTATAGACATTTGAAGAAGGACTTTTTATTTATATATAAAAGTCTATTACATATCTAGAAAAGGTTGTACAAAGGAGAATTCCTACAAAGGAAAGAGCCTAAGTCTACAGCCAGCGGCCATCATGCGCCTTCAGATAAGCGCGGCGGCCACCATGCGTCTCCAGATAGGCGCAGCATCACTATGCGCCACCAGTGAGGCGCAGCAGATATCATGCACCTCCATCCAGGCGCATCCCATCATCTCTTCAGCACCTCAGTTATGTGCATCCCTTCAGCCAAATTCTTCCAGCCAGGCTCACCTGGCCGAGCAGAGCTCAGTTATGTGCATCCCTTCAGCCAAATTCTTCCAGCCAGGCTCACCTGGCCGAGCAGAGCCCAGTTATGTGCCGCTCTTCCAACCAGGCTCGCCCGATAAATGCTTCGACACAAAGCATTTAACCCTCTGGCTGGAACCAAGGAAGAGAAGAGCACCGCAAATGCTGTGGCCAGGGGAGGCTTCGAAAGAGCCTTCAAAGCCGAAGGAAGACCGTGATCGAAACCACGGCTAAAGGAGCAGCTTTCGACACAATCAAAGTGGGGAAATCCCACTTTGCAGGAAGAGAGAGCCTTGCACCGCCATTCCGATCTACGGCTCTTCCGGAATAACGGAGACGAGGCTCGAGCATCCTTATCTTTGGATGCAACAGGCACCTTCCGCCTGCCTCAGAAGCCCTCGACTCCGTCTTTTGGATGTAACAGTCACCTTCAAGTGCATCAAAGACAACACAGCGTCTCATCTTCACCCTCGGGAGCACTTCGTCAGCAGAATGCACCCGTATGTTCAAATTCATATTGGAAGTACGTGAGGGAATGAGAAGCAAATCTTCTCTCCATGCCACTATTTATAGGCCGGGCAGATCAAACCCACGCGCCAAGTGGATGGCCCTCCGAATTTCGTGCAATGAATTTACATTAAATGGATGAACCGGACGCCTCGAATTCAGCCAAACGGCTATTTATAGCACTCGAAGAGCGAGACAGCCGCATCATTAAAAGACATGTCCGATGCGCCAGCCAGACAGCGCATCACACGGACGCACCCTTCGGCATCAGGCGCATCATACAGACGTGCCCTACAGTACTCGGCGCATTATAGAGGATGTGCCCCCACACATCTCCATACCGAGTGGAACGCCAACCGACGCGCCCACTCAGCTGTCCATCGAACGTCACCAACATTAAATGCTGAACTGACAGAGTTGGCAGCACGCCTCCCAAAGTCTGAACAGTTGACAGTTTTTTTTCAGAGAACGAAGCATCGGCAACGTCAGCATCATCATGACTCCGACGGCTACTGCCACGTGGCCATCCGCATGCGCCTCTACGGCCATGCGTCCAAACCCGCATGCGCCTCTACGGCCATGCGTCCAAACCCGCATGCGCCTCTACGGCCATGCGTCCAAACCCGCATACGCCTCTACGGCCATGCGTCCAAACCCGCATGCGTCTCTACGGCCATGCGTCCAAACCCGCATGCGCCTCTACGGCCATGCGTCCAAATCAGCATGCGCCTCAAAAGCCATGCGCCTCAGACTGCTCTCTGATCCCGAAAGACAGAAGGAAAGTCGCCTGCATGCGCCTCAAAAGCCATGCGCCCCAAATGGTTTGTAACTCCTAAAGGTTATGAGCCGCAGCCTCCTCCTGCGCCCAATCCAAGGCACAGCTCACCAGATCACTCCTCTCCACCAAATCCGAGATCTTCGAACCATGAGTCGACGACACGTGTCTTTTGACTCAACTCGTCCAAGATTTCAGCAACGGAAAGATCTTCTCCCTGCTACGTGCCGGCTCACAACAGCAGTATGAAGAGTTCTCCCCCTCGATCAGGGCGCAGCATCCATGTGCCTCCATTAGCAACCTCCACGTGGCGTTCCCACACCGGCGCATCCTACATGCGCGCATGAGCAGCCAGCCTACAAAACTATAAATAGAAGGGTCATCTCCTTCACACACACACAGAGACTCAGAACATAAGACTCACAAAAAGAATCCACAACAGAGAATCATCGGAGAGGCAGTTCTAGACACTCAACGTCTTACTCCTCTCAGCAAGCTCCAGCACCCAGAGCAATCAACACCTTCAGAGAACCGATAACCGCCGTCAGCCGGTCAACGGAGTCAACGTATTACCACTCGCTCCATTGGCACTAAGGACCCAGCTTAAACAAAAGTGTACTCCTAGGACTACATCTAAGTTCTATATTGTATCACTGTTCTGTTTGTATTAAGATTTCAATCAAAACAATTTTAATGGCAAACAAAAAGGTCCTTTGATCTTTTCTCAGTCTTCCTCGATTTTTACCGTAGAAGATCAATTTGAACGTGCCTCGGCACCAATCAGTACAAGAACTCTCTCAAACAAGAGTTCTTCTTCCCTCCTTACCAAAGAGAAGTGTACTGATCAAAGAGGTATTCTGCCTACTCCGGTAGCAGAATTCCAAGATCTCCCAACTCTCCAGATATCCCGATCAAAGCAGGGAAAATTACTGGTGTCTCAGACAGAAATCCCTGGGGATGAATTTGCTGATCTAAGGACTTATCTCAATAGACCAGTTTCTATGAAACGCAAACAACCAATGTCGAAGATCAACCAGCATCAGAGGCAAACTTTCAGGGTCAAAAATCCTGACACCTATGCTAATGAAGTGAGTACTTCCCTGTACACTCAAGGGACAAAACATCTGAAGAACCGGAACCATGTTCCGAATGTTGTCAAAGAACATATCCCTCAGACCTCTTCTCGTCCCGTCATTGTTCCTGATCTCCGGGAACACCTCAAACAAAAATGGGATAACATCTCAATACCTCCAGTTCAACCACTTGGACACTATTGTAATCACAAGATTGTCATCAAGTGTTGTTGTCAGACAACAAAACGATCTGTCTTCGATCGTTTGAATTTTGCAAATTCTGAACCAATGTCAGAAGATGAAGACGAAGTGTTGTATGCATCTGTCAACATAGCTTCCCGAGATACTGGGGGTAGAAAGTGCTCCAAGTACGGCAAGCCTCGCCGACCCAGCCAGTGGTATTTAGATCTACTCCAAGAATCTTCTGAAGGAGTATTTCGACATACCAGATCTCGAAGTCGAGATACAATCGGTCAAAGGAATCTTCTCCAAGATCCTTCTGGTCATCTTCTTACTTCCCATTCAGGAGATGACTCCTTCTCTAATTATGATGCATACAGCGAAAGTTCTGAACATACAGTATCCTCCACTGTACCTAGAGAAGTGACAGCTTATGTTGTCACTGAAGACCCAGATGCTTCTAGTTCGGCTAGTCAAGAACAACGAATAGCAGCACTAGAAGACAAGCTGAAGACCATGGCTGAAATGGTTGCAAGTATGCATTCTATCATCGTAGCCCAACATACAGTACCACCGACTGTACCTGCTGCAAATCCTGAGATCATAGCATCGTCGGTGCCTGTCAATGCAGGGCTGGGGGAAGTATCTCCTCAAGTACCCCCTGCACCAATTCAACCCACACCCAGTCAGTTAGGTGATGGGGTAGTGCTTATCACGCTGTTCCTCCTCCTAACACTCTGATTCAGCCTGCTCCTTCTTCATCATTGGAGGATGCTAATGAAGCTGTCAAACTCTTGCGCACTCAATTCGAGGCTTTCAAATAGAAGGACAATTTGTAGAGATTGGGAATCAAACAACCCTATCCTATTGAATGGAAGAAAGTTTCATTTCTTCCTAAATATAAGATTCCAACAATCTCTCTGTTTGATGGCAGTACTTCTCCTAGTCAGTTTATTAACCACTTTGAGGTAATGACTGTCTAACTTCAACCAAATGATGCTCTTCTTACCAGGATATTCGTCGGCTGTTTAGCCGGTGTGGCATACGATTGGTACAAAAGCTTGCCGGATGGCTGTATCACCTCTTTCTCGGGTTTCAAACAGATCTTCTTGGAACGATTCTATGAGGGGATCAACGACATGACCATGTCAGCCTTTAATAAAATCAAACAAAGACATAATGAGATCGCTGAGAGTTTTATTGAAAGGTTCCGTCGAGAAGCTTTAAAGATGCCTCCTGGGACTCCGGCCGCTGTAACCATAGACACCTGCAAGGCAAATCTTTTGCCTATTATCAGCATGTGGACGAGGTCAACTCAGTTCCAAGACTGGCCATCCTTTATTGTCAATGCTAAAGCAGCTGAAGTTAGTACTGACAAGTTTAAGCAGTTGGGGGTACACATGTCTAATCCTGAATGGGATGAACACCAGACATCGGGTGGTGGTAATCGCCAGAACAACCGCAAGGGAAAAGAGACTTTGAATATCAACTTAAAGAACAAAGAATCTCTGGCGGTCAACATAGCTCCACCTACGTCTACTTCTACTCCTTCTGCACCTCCACCAAGGGAACCTCGTCCGAAAGTAGAGTACTCCTTTGACGAGAACGACACCGTGAGCATCTTTGATTGCTTGATCAAAAGCAATAAGCTCCAACTCCCAGACCCAAAGAAGCCTGATGAGGTCGGTAAGACTGATCATCCCAAATATTGTGTCTATAACAGGTTCATTGGGCATCCCACTCGAGCATGTTATGTGCTCAAAGGCAAGATTCAGGAGCTAGTCAACACTGGTGTTGTCACTCTGCAGCAAGATGAGAAGACTGTTACCGCGAACACGGTTTCAGTTCAGTTTGGTGACTTCCCTCCACAGATGGTACAGCATGGTGTCATTCCTATCCCCAAGGCCACTCTTGAGATCGAGAATCTCCCTCCTCCACGAAGAGAATGTCTCGTCCCCTTGTCTCTTGACAATGGTGAGATTATATGGATTCACCCTGATCTTGCTTCAGAGTTCGAAGTTCCCTCTTCCTCCAAGAAGAAAGACCGCTCCAAGGACAAAAAAAGGTCTGCAACATGGTGTTTTTTGACCCCATAGTTGAAGAGAAAATCCTGTTGGGCACCAGATCAGGGAAAGCTTACCTACGGAAAGTTTTCGAGACTCAAGAAAATCCTGCTTCTTCTTCTGAGTCCGCTCCAGTGCAACCTGCTTCTACTGAAGACATCCCTTCTGCATCCTCACCGGTTGTAGTACCCGTTCCCCCCAAGCCGACGGTAGTCGACAAAGACAAACAACAAGTCCGCTTCGACAAACCTTTGAAGAAGTCATCTCCTTCTGGACTTGAAAAGCCTTATAACTTTGATATCTTGGCTCAACTAGCCAATACACAGGCCATGCTGTCAATTTTCGAGCTCTTGTGTCTCTCCAAAGAGACTCGAAAAACTCTGAGTGAAGCTCTAATGCAGGCAAAAACCTGTCTAACCCTTCTAAAGAAGCCGAAGGCAGAGCCTGTCTCTTGTCTCCATTGTCACAGTGTGTTGGAGTTAATTCCAAATATTACTTTCACACATGATGATATGCTGATGGAAGACAATAGGCATGACCGTCCTCTATACTATACAGGATATGTCGACTCGATGAAAGTTGATCGTATTCTGATAGATCCTGGGTCAGCACTCAGTATCATGCCGAAGACAATGCTGGATGCACTGAAGATTCTAGTACATAGTCTTTCTGGCACAATCACCACCATCTTGGGGTTCAACCAAGGAAGAAGTGAACCTTTGGGCAAGATTCGCCTAAAACTCCAAATGAGCAATCTTCGCACAAAGGTGACCTTCTACATCATCGACAACTATGGTTGTTCTTACAATGCTCTGTTGGGAAGACCATTCCTACATGAACACAATATTGTCCCTTCCACTCTCCATCAATGTTTCAAATATGTTGATAACAAAGGAGAAGTTCAAAAGGAGGTTGCAGATCTCTATTCCTTCAAAGGTGTCGAAGCGTACTGCAATGATTCTCGTATGTATAAAGATGAGTTCATGAAGGTTGTACTGTCTCTGGACACTGAAGAAGAACAAGAAGCAGTGCCTAATGACACTCTCATTATACCTGTCAAAGGGCGTATTTCTCGTCCTCAATCCTCCAAACCATTGGCTATTCACTTGCCAGTCCAAAAGCAACCAATCGATGGTGGTCAAGATCAAAGGGAGCTCACCTCTCATGAACCACTTGTTATTGACTTACGTCGTAACAAGGATAAAAGGCAGGTCACCTCTTCTGAGCCACTTGTTATTGATTTATCTCGTAACAAGGATAAAAGGGAGCTCACCTCCTCTGAGCCGCTTGTTATTGACCTTCGTCGTAACAAGTCCAATCCTCCTCCATGTTCTTCTTCTTGCCCTCTTGTAATCAATCTGACCAAGTCTACTAAGGCTACAGGTCCTGTTATAAATACAAATGTACAAATCAATAAAAAAAGCATCTCCTTTCCAGTATACTGATGTCATTTATCATGCTAAGTGCTATTTGGATATATTAGATAGCTTTCATTCATTTACATTGGGAGTTGTACAGTCTCTTCAAACAGAAGTTTCACTCGAACATCCGAATGACTCATATCGTGTTGTTCCTGCTCGAAAGAGAGGCGAGAGTCCAATACTTTTTAGTAAAGGACCAGAACAAAAATTCAGCTATACGGATGATAGCAAAAGTAACGACACGGAACATCTCCAACTTCGTCGTTGTAGTCAACAATCAAAAGATATCATCCGGAAGATGGTTTATGACTTCAAGAATGGCCTCAACTACGGTAAAGGTAGACGAACTCCTATCCGTACAACTGTTCCAAAAGGAAAGTCAGAGATGTATTAAAGCAGGACCAAAAGAGGTCTCGGATATGCTTCTCCTCCTGTCTTATCCCCTGTAGTCTCCGAATCCGATAGTAAGGAGCTCTCTAACTCTTCTGATTCCAGATCATAGGATTCTGACACTAGCATTGGTCAAGTTCATCGGCTGTTCGTATCTTCTAACATGGTCTTCGCCGAACTTCCAGAAGGCTATGATGAGGATATTGAAGAAAATTCTGAAATAGATTCTTAGGCTGAACGAATGGATACACAATGGGAACTCCGATTCGAACAACGAGAACCTCCTACTGAAGATCAATTAGTTCAAATTAACGTAGGAGAAAGCGGGTCCCCTCGTCCAATATTCATTAGCAAGAACCTTCCAGAAGCAGATAAGCAAGAATTAATTCTTCTTATTCAAGAATACATTGATGTCTTTGCCTGGAGCTATGAAGACATGCCAGGTCTAGATCCCAAAGTTGCTACTCACAAATTGAATATCTTGCCTAATGCAAAACCAGTCAAACAGCAACAACGATGCTTCAAGCCAAAAATAATGGACGCAATTGATGATGAAGTCAAGAAGCTCATCGCTTGTGGCTTTATCCGAGAAGAGCAATATCCTGATTGGGTAGCCAATGTCGTTCCAGTTCTGAAGAAAATCGAAAAAGTTCGAGTTTGCATCGACTTTCGGGATCTTAATGAAGCCTGTCCAAAAGATGAATTTCCTCTCCCTATCACGGACGTCATGATTGACAACACCTGTGGGTTCGAGCGAATATCCTTTATGGATGGATTCTCTGGATACAATCAGATTCAGATGAATCCTGAAGATGAAAAACACACTTCTTTTTGCACTCCTTGCGGAGTCTACTGCTATACCGTGGTGCCATTTGGTCTCAAGAACGCCGATGCAACTTACCAACGAGCTATGAGTACCATCTTTCGAGATCATCTGTGCAAGACTGTCGAATGCTATGTCGACGATATCGTCGTTAAAAGTCATCTGAAGGAATATCACATCCAAGACTTGAGAACAATCTTCAATCTCATGCGCCAACATCAACTCAAAATGAATCCTACCAAGTCATTCTTGGGTGTCTCTAGTGGTAAATTTCTCGGCTTCGTCGTTACCTCTAAGGGTATACATGTGGATCCCGAGAAGATAAAAGCCATTCAAGAGATGCGTCCTCCACGCAACCTAAAAGAGCTACGAGGATTCCAAGGTCGACTTGCATACATCAGGAGGTTCATTTCGAATCTGTCTGGACTTTGCAGACCATTTACTCAGCTAATGAAGAAGGGTGTATCTTTCATTTGGACTGAAGAATGTCAACGAGCATTTGATGACATAAAGCGACATCTTATGAACCCGCCGGTCTTGGTGCCACCAATCTCAGGCATACCATTCTTAATGTATGTCCGTGCTATGGATCATTCATTGGGTGCTTTACTTGCCCAAAAGAACAAAGAAGGTTACGAACAGGCCATCTATTATCTCAGTCGTACTATGATTGGTGCTGAACACCGTTATAGTCCGGTCGAAAAAGAATACTTAGCTCTTATGTTCGTTGTCCAAAAGACTCGGCATTACATCATTGGCCAAACTATTCATGTTATATCCCGAGTGAACCCTCTTCGGGTAATGATGAAGAAGCCTAGCACACTCAATTCTCGGCTGGCTATATGGGCCATTCTGCTAGCCCAATATGACATGGTATATGTTCCTCAAAAGTCTGTTAAAGGTCAAGCACTCGCTGACTTCTTAGTAGCTCATCCTGTTCCAGAGACATCCAAACTTTATGATAAAATTCCAAACGAGACATTGGAATCAAACATGATCTCCGAAGAATTTTCTACTTGGCGTATATTCTTTGACGGTGCATCCAGGATTGGACCCAATGGTGCCATTGTCGCAGGAGTTGGAGTTGTCCTTGTTTCTCCAGATGGGTCAACCATTCAAAGAGCCTACCCCTTAGATGAACCTTGCTCCAACAACGTAGCAGAATACAATGCTCTACTCATCGGCCTTCAGTTAGCTAAATAACTGGACGTCGAATATCTTGAAGTTTATGGCGACTCTAAGCTGGTTGTTAACCAAGTGAGAGGAATCTATGAAGTTCGCCATCAAGATCTAGTGCCTTACTATGAAGCGACAATCAACATGGCTACATCATTCAAAGCCTTCTTCATCGAATATGTCCGTCGAGCTTGCAATACTGAAGCAGATGCTCTGGCTAATCTTGCAGGACTCCTGGCTATCCCTATCAAAAGACAGCAAGTGGTGGTTATCTCCAACAGGGAATTGTTTTGCATCGAAAATAATCGTAATATTGAGTTCAGTAATCTAACTAAAGCCAATGTTATCGATGAAGATTGGAGAGTTCCTTTCATCGATTTTGTAATTCATGATATACTTCCTGAAGATCCCAAGGAAGCTACGAGTATTCGTCGGCGGTCTCTGTGCTTTTATTACAATCAAACCACCAAGACTCTCTATCGGCGGACTTATGATGGCCTACTCTTGTGCTGTCTTGCTGGTGATGAAGCAAAACAAGTATTGCATGAAGCTCACGACGGCGTTTGCGGAGCACATCAACCCAGTCCTAAGCTACAAGACCGTATCCGACGCATGGGTTACTACTGGCCCTCTATGGTATCGAATGCCGTCGAATATGCAAAGAAATATCGAGCTTGTCAAATCCATGCAGATTTCATTCATCAACCATCGGAATTCCTTCATCCGACTGCCATTTCCTGGCCTTTTAAAGCTTGGGGCATGGATATTATAGGTCCCATCAATCCTCTTTCTTCTAGAGGACATCGGTTCATACTAGCAATAACCGATTACTTCTCCAAATGGGTTGAAGCTATACCTTTGGCTGAAGTCAAGACCAGCAGTGTCATCAACTTCGTTAAACACCATGTCATCTACAGATTTAGTGTACCTCGAAGGATCATTCATGACAATGGACCTCAATTCATCAGTCAAAAGTTCACAAGGTTCTGTGACGATCACCGGATTGACAATGTCGCCTCGACAGCTTACAATCCTGCTGGTAATGGCTTAGCCGAAGCATTCAACAAAACTATCATCAAGCTCCTCAAAAAGTTTGTGTCTACTAACAAACAAAATTGGAGTAAAAAGCTTGGAGAATGTCTATGGGCCTATCGCACTACGGTCCGCAACCCTACAGGATGTACTCCTTTCTCTTTGGTGTACGACTATGAAGCAGTTCTACCCCTGGAACTTCAAATTTCATCTTTAAGGATTGCCATCGCTAATGAGCTCACTACAGAGAACAACGACCTTCTTCGACTTCAAGAATTGGAGGCGCTCGACGAGAAAAGGCTATTGGCTCAACAACATATTGAGTTATACCAAGCCCGCATCTCGAAGACTTTCAATCGCAAAGTTAAAATCAGAGCCTTTCAGAAAGGAGAGCTCATTCTAACCGTCAGACGTCCTATGACTATGACTCATATGAGCAAAGGCAAGTTCGATACGAAGTGGGAAGGGCCTTACATTGTGAGCAAAGTCTTTTTGAATGGAGCCTATCAACTCTCAGAGCTAGACGATCGAGTTGCAATGATGCCCATCAATGACAAGTTCCTCAAAAAGTATTATGTATAAATGTAAAAGAGAGTGCTTGTAATCATCAGAAAAGTTCATAATAAAATTTGATTTTATTTCATCATGAGTGATAGTACATAATATCAAGGAAGGTCACTATCATCCTTCTCAAAATTGGAATGCGGGCCACTGCCGTCCTTATCGAAGACATGGTCGGCAAAAGAGCCGAGAACATCCTTGCTCGAACCCACCAGAAACTTGCAAGCAGACATCCTCATGGCCTCTTCTTCTTCAGTTTTCCCTGGTTCAAGTAGGAATTCCAAGATGTCCCTTGGCGGCTTGGGTGCAGACGAACCTTCGCCTGCCTCTTTCTGCTTTGGCTGGGCCGGCTCGACTGGACGTTCTTCAATAATCGCTTCAACCTTCGGGGCACTCTCAGCCTTCTTGGATGCATCTCCAGACGACATCTTTATTTTGAAAAGTGAAAGTGATCATTCCATCTGATGTTTTGTTTTATTTATAGATAGAGATTCATGAGACAATAAAAAGACACTTTCATCCGACGGTTTGCCCGTTCATCACATTCATCTGACGGTTCGCCCGTTTATCACATTCATCTGACGGTTCATCCGTTCATCACATTCATCTGACGGTTTACCCATTCATCACATTCATCTGACGATTTACTCGTTCATTACATTCATCCGACGGTTCGCCCGTTCATCACATTCATCCGACGGTTTGTCCGTTCATTACATTCATCCGACGGTTCGCCCGTTTATCACATTCATCCGACGGTTCGCCCGTTCATCACATTCATCCGACGGTTTGCCCGTTCATTACATTCATCCGACGGTTCGCCCGTTCATCACATTCATCTGACGGTTCATCCGTTCATCACATTCATCCGACGATTTACTCGTTCATTACATTCATCCGACGGTTTGCCCATTCATTATATTCATCTGACGGTTTGCCCGTTCATTACATTCATCTGACGGTTCGCCCGTTCATCACATTCATCTAACGGTTCACCCGTTCATTACATTCATCCGACAATTCATCCGTTCATTTCATCCATCCGACTGTTCACCCGTTCATTCCATTCATCTGACGGTTCACCCATTCATTCAATTCATTTGACGATTCGTCCGTTTATCCTGACGATTCATTTCGTTCACACATCCCGATGATTCATTTCTTTCACACATCCTGACGATTCATTTCGTTCACACATTTTGACGATTCATCCATTTCGTTCATATCAGCAACTTGTCTTGTATTTGTTATCTTTGATTAAGTTGTCTACTGAAATAATGATATTCAACAAATTATATTCTGCCATGTCCACATTACCTCTGAGCAGATATAATAAATATAATTATTTTCTAAATCAAGAAATATATCATGTCTTGCACCTCTGAATATATTTTCTATCGCTATTATTTATATCTGAATAAGATATGCAATAAATAATAGAGCCACAAAGAAAATATCTTTTTATTGATCAAAATTAAAAGACATTACAAAATTACATGTCACAAAAATTGAAGATACAAAAAGTCTTTCTCATTCCGCTGGCGGGGTCATCAAGCTAGTCATCTGCTGCTTTAAAGTTTGCAGTTGCTCCTCACGAGAATCCATCACTCGCCTCCTAGCTTCTTCCATTCCAGACTTATCGTCGAAAGTCGGCATGGTTACTAGTCTGCGAGAGATTTCAGCTTGATGAGTCGTGACATATTCATCTCTTTCCTGGGTCAGGATATCCAGCTGCTGAACTGTAGTTTGATGTTGTGTGGCCTCATCTTCTAGAGCAAGCTGAACAAGTCTCAACTCTTCTTGAAGACGGCAGATGCTGCTTTTAGTTCAGCAACTTTCTTCCCCTTCTCCTCGGCAGCAGATGCTATTATCTCTATTTGAGAGTTATATTATGAGGACTTGGCAGTGAAAGTATCTAAGATAATCTGGAGGTCAACTTTTGTAACTGCAGCCTCTTGAGACATCTTCTCAAACTCAGCCTGTACCAAAGGCTCCACCTCTTCCCGATTCAGATTTTTGTAGATCTTAACCGATTCTTCCAGCTCATCCAATATGTGTTCAAGGTAAGCAGCTTGCGCTTCATCACCTTGACTCCGGATGGCAGCTATCAAATAAGAGGTTGGACCCCTAACAATTGTAAAACCAACCTCTTCTTTATCCATTACCCTCTTTACTAAGGGTCCTAAAGAATTGAAGAAAAGATTGGTGAAGGAACCGATTATGAATCTGTTGGTGACAATAGCACCAGGAGTAGCAGCTACTTCCATGGATGTCGATACAGCAGGTACCTGTGCAGATAGATATTCAGCTTCTTGCACATGGGTGGAGGTCTCTCTGGATAATGGAGCCATGGTAGAGCTAGTAGTTCCTCCCAGGTGTTCCTCTGCAAAATCAAACAAATACTATCAGTTGGCTGTCATTAGCAAATATCGAGAAAAATCAAAAGTAAGAGCAATCTTACCATTGCTGGGTCCAGGGACAAGTTTGTTCTCTGCTGACACGAGTTGCAACCTCGCAGAAGTAGCCTCAGACATTACTGCCTGGCTACTACCTGCTTCGGAGCCGCCCAAAAAATGTCTGCTACCGCTGGCTATCTCCTTTATTGGCACTATGTCAGTGCATGTTAGAGGAATTGGAGAAGATTCAACTTCTGCATCGAAAAATATAGATGTCAGCCATTTAATCTATGAAAAGAAGATTGATAATATCATTCAATACCTTTAAGATCAGCAGTAGTAATTTCCTCAGCTGCTACTTCTCCACCCACATTTTTTTCTGGAGATACATGCACATCAACATCCTCTGCCGGATTCAATGTGTCATCAACAGCTTCTGGGGATATATGGACATCAGTGTCCTCCTCTGGATTCAGTGTATCATCAACAGCCTCTGCTGATGAAACTTCATCACTTGTGCTTTCCACTTGTGATCCACTATCAGTTGTTGCGGTCGGATCCACATCATCATGGAGGCCGAAGTCGCAGTCATTCAGAGCATCGATCATTAATTGATCCTCTTCATCACAAAGTGTTCTCGGTGTAGCCGAAAGCTGGGTAGTCTCCACTGCAAGTGTAGGAGATCGTACCACTTCATCCTCTTTCTCCACGGCTTCCTCCATGGTCTCTACATCCTCACCCCTCCTCTCTGGACTGAAAGCTTCAGGTTCAGGGGCGGGTGTAGGAGACGACATTGTAACTCCGGCGATAGCACTTGCCATGACCGATAACAGGATTTGTCTCGGAGGAGTGACTACCTTCTTTCTTCTGAAGACCATTTTCTTTCTATGTAGAGGTCTCACTGGACTCTCTACATTTATGACATTTTCTTATCGTTGAATAGAAGTTGGGGTGGTCGCTTCTTCCCTCTGAATTGACTTGGCCAGCTGCCGAGATTGCGATCGAGTGGTGACCTTTTCTGAAGGTTCCAAGATAAGCTTCTTCTTAGCAACTGGAGAAGAAGGTTCATCTATCCACCTCTTCCTCTCCTTGGCTGGAGATTTGACAACCTTCAAGGAAATTCGCAGTGGCTCGTTGACTTCTTCAGGGAAGTTAGCTTCCCTCGAAGCTTCCAACGGGGCATCAACTGGCTCATGCTCCTCGTCATTACCCGGAGCCGACATAACAGTTGCTCCCTTCTTCAATCGCGTTGCTGTCATGAAGCTATCTACGAGGCTGAAGTTCTCGGCAAAGGTATTCGCTGATGTGTAGAAAAGCAAATATGTGTACAGCATCCGAGGACCATGGTCGCTCTTCGTCGGCATCGAGAATATTGTTCTTGTGTCTCGAGCATTATAATAAGCCCAAGCCCGGGCGCCATCGATCAAATAACCTTTTCCTTGCAGGCACGTTATGGCGTTGCCTACGTGGAATTGGTCATAGCCGAATTGGCGCGCAAAACGGCTGGGAAGATAGGGTTCCAAGTAACATTCATCTTCAAATCTGTAGACCAGGTGTGACGGACGGATCATCTTCAGCCAATCAAACACTGCACGACCCAAAGGCTGCCTCCCAAGATCAACCAGATTTGTAGACATATGTTCATAGCCAGTTGGAGGGAGAACGCAGTAGAAATTCCACCCCTTCCCGAGATTCAGAGTACGTCTGCAATCTCTTAGACTGGTGTATATCTATTTACTCTTGGAGAATCTCCGCAAGAAGCTTCCGCTGACCGTCCCCATATCGGGGTTCATCAATGAAGGATAGTGCAAAAGCAACCATCCGAACAAATAAGTATAGGGAAGCTCCAGCCGAGGAAAGTTCCCTTTCTCGCCTTTC
This sequence comes from Iris pallida, assembly GCA_029216955.1. Lineage (NCBI taxonomy): Eukaryota > Viridiplantae > Streptophyta > Magnoliopsida > Asparagales > Iridaceae > Iris > Iris pallida. The sequence continues at coordinate 3,564,401 of JANAVB010035419.1, read as the reverse complement.
CCCTTGAGCATTGAATCAACAAAAAGGCGGAGACCAGCGTTCACTCTGCAGGTCATCGCCGACAGCAGATCCATCCGGTAGCCAAAGACTAAACGGACGGCAGCAAAGAGCACGCCGCGATGGAAACGATCGACGGTGCTGGCTCCAGGGACGACAAATCGTCGAAGCCAGTAGGTGAGGAAACTCGCCAGCTGGGCTTCCTTTGACATGGGCCTATAGCCCATCCTCATAAAACTTTCAATGATATCTCCTGTCTTGAAAGGAGGATATTGAAGTTCATCATCAACCTTGATGTCCATCTCCTTGTTCTCCTCCATCAATCCTATCACCTCACTATAGCTGAGTGGTCTGAAGAAGTTAGGGTTGCACTTATCGTGCTCCTTAGTTTTCTTCTCCATGATGTGGTTGAGAAAGAGATAGGGCAACCACTTTGTCGAGTAGCAAGTGCCAGAGGAACTACTCTTGTAACACAAGAAGCAGATCTTATAGTGACACAATAGTTCTTCAAAAACGGCCACCATATCAGCATTCTCCTGACGAAGTCAGTCCAACTCGTCCTTGGTTGGAACAAATTCTTCGTAGGAGAATTCCCCCATCGGCAAGCTTGAGATATACTTCATCTCATGAAGAGCCAGTCCAATCTCTCCACAGGACGTCATAAAAGTCCATGTCCTGAAGTTGTACCTCTCCGCCAATGCGAGGAACAGATGAGGATTGGGGTAGAAGCCGTAAACAGTAGAGTATACCGCCTGGTACAGTTCAATCTCCTTGAGCCTCTCTTCGAACTGAGCCAATATCCAATTGGCTATGCAGTTCCATCTTTTGTTATCTGGATTCACCAGACCTGTCAATCGGATGTCCTGATCCGGATATCTTCCCTCAACCTTTGTAAACTTATTTGCAAAGATCGTCGTTCTAACTGGCAGTAGCAGGGAGGAATTCTCTGGTGGGATGCACCCAGGTTTCAGTCCTCTGAGCAAGGAGCTGTGACGCTCCGAGGAACTGTAAAACATGTCCTTATTATTTGGTCCTTTCTTCACACAAATGGTTCCCGTTCTGGCTTGTTGAAGAGGATTAATATCCCAGTCCATCTTCCTGGGATAGCTCGCATGAGCATAGCGAGATAGGGGAAGACACCTGGAAATTTTTGGTAACAGTATCCTTTTCTCACCTCTCTGAAAGAGTCTCTGTTCAACTCGAGGTCTCGGCTGAGAACTCTTATCAAGAGCCTCGCCAAATAGAAACAGAGGCTTCTTATGAATAACAGCATCAGCAGTTTACAGAGGTTGCCCGTTCATCAAACTCAGCAATATTTCATTGTCTTGTGCTATTAGGATGGCTTGCCGAGATGACGGCAGGGCATACTGAGGAAATGTTACATGGGACAGATCCTCCTTAAACTCAGGTTCAGCCAGAGTCCCTGCAAAGACTTCATAGTTTGGATCTTCCCTGATGTTAACTGCATCAAACAAAGACATAATTCAGTACATGCAAAATCAAAGATTCTGTTCAAAAGATCAGCAAATTGTGCAAGCATCAGATTGCGCTATATACATAGCATCAGATTGCGCTAACGTAGTCTACATGCGCAAAATATCCAATTGCGCTAACACATCAGTTTGTACAAGGTATCAGATTGCGCTAAGCCACTTGCACAAGACATCAGTTTGCACTGGACATACTTGCGCAAATCGGTAGATTGCGCTGAACATTTGCCAGCACTTTTCAACCGATTGCGCAAGAAAATAGTTTTCATAAAAATGAAAACTATTGTGTGTGTCCAACCAAACCCTAAACAGGGCGGCGCAATACAACTAAATCTCTAAAAAGAGAGAGGTTTGAAGGTTCGACAATGTCAAAGAACCCTAAAAAGGGTTTTTGATCGAGTCCATCGTCTACCTTGCAGCGCAGGGTGACCGACTTTGTGACGAAAAATTCGGGGCGCAGCCCGAGTCAAAGACTCAGCGGGGGCTTTGCCTTCTCGGCGGCTAATCGTTTCGGGGCCATTGATGTCGATGGAGACGAAGGAGAAGAGTCGGAGTTGGCACAGGAGTTTTTGTCTCTCGAACAATTGGAAACAAGTAAAAAATGACAGAAAGAAGAATGAGAACTATTTATAGTTTTTCAAAAGTAACAGTCACCTCCGATTGCGCCGAGAACTTAGGAGCTGATTCCTCCAAACGCACAGTCAAGGCATCACTTGCGCAACTTGATTTTAAAATAAAAAATTCAAAGTATTTCGAAACTTTGAATACTTTCAAATTTTGAAAACTTTAAAGGGGGTCTTGTAGGTCCTAAAAATCAAGTTGCACCCATCAAAAAAGTAATGAAAATCAATTGGTACACCCTTCAAATGAACTGCGCAGGAGAAAGATTACGCAATACCTCAATTGTGCAAGCTGAATTGCGCACCCATCCAAGCGCGCTGGCTGACGTGGCTGCATCATCATTATCTGACAGAGAATCAGATCTTCTGACAGCTAACAGCCCGAAGAACGAGAAAATTGTTCGTTTCTCGTGCAGCACAGCACTCGAGGACAGCTGTACATGTAGCACAAGCTACCAGCCCAATCAAAGCACAGTTTGCCAAATTTCCTGCAGCGCAATTCATTCCCAGCGTAGTCTGAAGCCAGCGCAGTTCATGTGGCACATTCCATCAAGACAATTGACATTTTGTACGTGGCATTCATGCCATCAATTGCTCACCATGTGGCAACCGTCTGTATACGATCATGCACATTTCAATCAAACAATGCCACGCGTCCCGTACAGTTGGCCCACGATCAAGTAACTGCCAGCACAGTTCGCTGCTTGCGCAGTCCAATGTCTGCACAATCCATCCTGTGTAATTCAGAATAACTAAAAATTAGTTATTTCCAGAACTCTATAAATAGAGTTTTAATTCCTTCATAGAGGAGATCAGATCATTATTGTCACCAGAGATCAGGAGTTCTTGCCCAAGTGCTGCTGCATTCTTCAGAGGCTACTGCCTTCAACTTCAGAGGCTATCATCTTCAAAGTTTACATCGTCCAAGGGATAAAGAGATCGTCATTCAGATCGAATTCCTACAGTTGTACTTTCTCAGAATTCTATTGTAATCTTATTACAAAGTTTGTGAAATAAAGATCAACTTTTGTTTTTGCAAACAGTGACATGGACAACATTGGCCACCCAATCCGGATGCTGCTCTTTACGAATGAACCCGCAGCTCAAGAGTTTGTCCACCTCTTAATCGGTAGCGTTCATAATATCAGGACGAAAACGTCGTTGTTGTTGCTTTACAGGCTTAGCATCAGGTAAGATGTTAAGTCTATGCATCGCGATATGGGGATCAAGTCCTGGCATGTCTTCATAGCTCCAGGCGAAGACGTCGATATATTCTTTGGCTAGTTGGACTAAAAACTCTTGGTCTGTTCCCTTTAGACTCTTGCTAATGAAGATGGGTTTGAAAGGGGATCCATCCCCAAGGTGATCTGTTCGACCTCGTCTTCAGTAGGGGGTTCGCGTAATTCAAAACGAGACTCCCACTGCGCTCCTAGGCGTTGAGCCTAAGGTTCTTCTCCAGGGAATTTCGACGTTTGATTATCGCCTTCATCCTCTTGAGATTGTGCAGATGTCATGTTGACTGATAGCACCTTCCTGAAGACTGAGCCGATACTGGTATCGGAATCCCAAGTTGATGCTTCGGACGAATGAGAGTGTTCCACTTCTTCTGCCTCCGAACTCTCTGGAGTTGTCGGCGACGTGACATAGCCCACCCCCCGTCGAGTACGATGATAGTAGTCCTGCGGCTTTCCTTTAGGCGTTAGGAGCCGGAGAGGAAGACGCCGACCCTTGCCGTAGTTCAGGCCCTTGTTGCTTTTTAGATCGTAATCCATCTTTTGGATGAGGTACTTTGCCTTGTCCGTGTACCGATAGACTTGTATTCTGCCGGTATCTAGTTCTGGCTCGAGTGGCGAGGGTTCTTGATGACGCTCAACTTTGCCGAAGATGATAGGTTCTTCATCCCTATTCCGCGGTGGGACTATAAAACAGACTCCTTGGGATGGGACTACTCAATTTATATGACTGACAGTCGTTATTTATGTTTGTAACGACCGTAGAGCGTTATCTAATGTATACATGGCATTCCAATGTGGAAGACTAGAATAATTAAAAGACACTCTATTATTGATAAAATACGAGATTTGTCCCGCGGGATTACATTGTCAAGAGAAGGTGCATCTATATCAGCAGATATGTATTCCCCTAACTCTTCATCTGTAAGCACTGGGGCTAGTTCGGGAGAGCCCACCGCAGATTTGACCTTGGGGTCTGAGAGGGCCATGTGGGGCTTCTCTTGCAGCTTGAGTGAAGCGGACGATTGCGGAGGCTTGCCTTTAAGATGCACCTTCAGGGGTGCCTCAACTGCGCCTTCAATGACATGTGCCTTCCCCTGTAGTTTTGCCACCAGGGGAGCCGACATTTGAGGTGGTTTTACCTTCAGCCATATCTTCAAGGGAGCTTTAGTGGGTGTTCTACCTAGAGAAGTCGGTGATTTTCCAGGCAGCTTGATTGCCATGGGAGGCAGCATCTGAGGCGGTTTCCCTTTGAGTCAAATTTTCAAAGGAGCGTCGGGAATCATCTCTGGCTCCATGTCTGGCTCCGTCGTTGTTTCTGCTTCGTCGTCAGCATCATTGGCTTCCCCTTCATCGAGCGATTTATATAAGCTAGCATCGATGAAGTAGGCTTCGACCCCCTTGAAAGGGTCGATGTCCGTGAACTCCGTCCGGATGATATCGTTAGTGGATACGTACTTCATACATTGGTGGAGTATAGATGGCACCACCATATACTCGTGCAGCCATGGGCGACCCAGCAGGAGGTTGTAGTTGACGTCGGCGTCCACGACATAGCAAGTCACTTCGGTTTGGAGATTACCGATATGATATTTTAGCCGTATTATACCCAGCGGTTCACTTTTGCTGGCATTGAAACCGCTGATTGTAGTGTTAGAAGGCGCCAGACAGTACATCGGGATCCCCAGTGTTGAAAGCAGAGTCCTAGGGATGATGCTGAAGGAAGACCCTGGATCAATCTGAATTTGCTTCACCTTGACGGAACCCACATACCCTGTGTATTACAGTGGCCTGTTGTGCCGGTTGTGCTTGAGTAGCATGTCTTGTTGGATGAAGGTTATGATGGGGATGACCTTATCCGCACAATGGTAGTGCGCACATGTGGTCAGGGTATCCACAGGCTGCTTGACCTGACTGATGAAGGACTCAGCGTCCTTCAAGGCTTCACAGAGAGCTTCGCGGGTGTCTTTGGAAAAACGAAGAAGCTCAAACAGAGATAAGCGGGCAGGAGTACAGGCAAGTTGTGCCAGTATGTCGAAGTTGTGGGGCTTGGCTAGCCCCGAAGCATTTTTCCTTCGTAAAGGCTTATCGAAACGGGCCTCTATATGCTTCTGTTTATTGGCTGCTGGAGGTCTGGATGGGCCCTCTTCCTGGGTAGCAGGGGCAATGCAGGAAGGCACCACCTCGACGGCAGCTTCGTCAGGTTGGACGTTCTGCTGCGAACACGTTTGTACGGGAAGTGCCTCTTCCGCAGAGGAAGAGACCATGCGGCAAGAGTTGATCTTCTTACCCTTGGTTTTGGAGGCAGAGCGTACCCCCGGTTGAGTAACTTCGGAGACGATATCTGGGTAAACCCATAAGATCTCTTCCCGAGATGTGGTGAGTGGGATGAGTCCACTCACGTTGTCACGGGTCGGTGGTAGATTGACCACCTCCATTATCGCCTTTGGGATGGGGACGACGCCATCTTGTGCTGTGGTTGGCGGCAAGGTGCCGAATTGGAGCGACACCAGGTTGGCCGAGACTGTCTTCTCCTCGTAATCGACGGAGATGACATTCGCATTGATCATGCGCTAGATGTAGTTCTTGAGGACGTAGCAGTCCTGAGTTGGATGTCCGACAAAACGATGGTAGTGACAGTACCTCGGATTGCCCACTCTCCCAACCTCGTCGGGACGCTTTGGGTCCGGTAACTTAATCTTGTCACCCTGCTTCAACATCTCAAATAGTTGCAAGGTGTCTTCATCATTGAAAGAATAGACCTCCTTTGGTCTCGGTACAAGCGGAGGCTTCTGAATAGGCACTTGTGCGCCTTTAGAGGCACTGACAGTCAATGCCTGCTTCCCCTTCGTCTCGCGTCCAGGGTTGTTGGCAGCAGGCCGTTTTCCCTTGTCTTCAAAGGCAGGAATACTGACTCCCAGAAGGCAAGTATTGCATGCCTTCTTTTCAGCTGCTTCGGCCTCAATAATCAATGAACTCCAGTCAGGATGAGGAGTGGAGTTGAGCCAGAGCTTAACCACGGAAAGCATGTTCATGCTGCAGGAGGAGAGGAGTGCATGTTGTAACGCCCCAGTCCCAAAATACGTAGGACTAGGAATGAAGCATGCCAGCTGCATATATACGAGATATACTCCAATATATGGAAATCTCAAATATACACATAAGCTGTTTTGTGAATAATAATAACAGACAGTCACAGGTAAAAGCTAATCTCATCCACAGTAAATATAAAGAAAATGTAATCTCATACTGGTTGATCGGGCGGAGACAAATCTACTACCGGCACTAGAATAAACTGAAAGAAAATAGAGTCAAAACTCTAAGATAAATAGAATAAGAAATGATGACTAAATAGGCTCCTCGACCCAATAGGGACAGTTGTGGTCAGAAGGTACGACTCGTTCGAGCGTGAAGGATGATTCTACACCGGAGCCATACTCCTGCGGAAAGTCCTGCACACCTATACCTGGAGAGGTCACCAGGTCTTCAGAGGGACGTATAGATACCAAAAGAACATGCCACATAATCTGAATAAATACTGCTCAATAAGAATAAGTAAGATCAGATCATAACATGGTCCAATACACATCTATTGAACTAGCTTACCATCCCCCCAACCAAACAAGGACAGGAGATGGTAAACTAATTCACGATGACGTATCTTTTCCATGCTATGAATCTAATATGGTATCCGGACCCCAACAAGGTTCAATACCTTCTCATCGTAGTAGTAAGCCACACCTACAACCAAAGAAGGACAAGATGTGAAGAACTAATCTGTGACAAGTTATTGTTCCAAGCCACGGTCAGATACAAGTACCCAAACCAAAAGTACTCATATCTAATGGATAAAGGTGCCAAACAGTTCTAAGTGAAATGTAGTTAAGAACAATCCTTCCTGCGCATGGGCCCTGGCTAAATAGGATCGGCATAGTCCCCCCTTGGGGCACCAGAGGCCCAATCAATAAGAGCATAACGTTCCGCAGAACGTCAGTGGCCGTCAGTAATCATGGGTAATCTGACCCGCGTCTCCGGCGGAGCTCACGGGTTACAAAAGGGAAAGTACATCGAAGTCCATATGCTAAGGAATTGTCCTCTCCGCTCAATGCCTACTGTGTTTTATCTACAACACAAAACCTCTATTAACTGCTATGTCAAATTAACATGCAACCTCTATTAGTGGTTAATCCTATCGCACGACTTATACGTATCGGTGGCCAGCCGATCACGCATGTCCGAGTACTATATGTGACTCATAACTTCATGGTACAAATGTGTCAAGGCCTATGGATGCAACACACAGGGTGGTCCCTTAACTCTAAGTTTAATATGTAAGAAAATAATACATAGCAGAAAATATAACTGAATAGTAAGTTCTAACAAGTTGTGCCATGTATCACAGTTTATTTTGCATAAAAAAATAATGAATAATGCATGAAATATGAGCTAAAATAAATAAACAACTGGTGGCAAGGTATCTTGCCTGGAGGTAGTGTGCAGAATGGCGACGCCTGATGACTCAAATCGTCAGAATAGGGAAGATTGAAAGCCAACTTTTACGAAAGACCTCGGATGCTAAAATAAACATCACGAACAGATTTGGCATAAAAGAAATACCTAGGAAATGCCTGTCCAAAACTCTAATTCTGGAACAGGGGGAAAATTGTAATTTCGGGTCAAAATGATGTCCGCCGTTGGACCCGCTTTGCACCGAAACGCGTGCCAGAGTCTATGGTCTCTAAATTCATCAAACTACATGTCTACGGATTCAATTTGAGGAAACGAACCCAACCGTATGTCCAAAGTTGGATTCCGGCGGGCCGTGCACAAAATCGCCCGTTAGAACGGGTCGCGGGCCCGTCAAAAAGGCGTTCCGATTTGACCTTCTCAGAATCGGACCAAACTTGGCATACAGGACCAAAAAAATGATACGGTCCTAATGGCGTAAGTTTTATCTCGATACGACGAACGTGCACGAAGTTATGGGCTAGTTTGCAAAACATCGATACGGGGGTATTTCGACGGATACGCACTGATTTCGTCGCGCACACACAACGAAATCGAGTCCTGTCAGTTCCCACACGTCCGTAACATCCATATGCGCCTTTCGATGGGTATAGTGCACGACCACGTCGCCCGGTTTGTCGGGGCGCACGCCGTATCGGAAAGTTTTGTTAAATTTTGATGTTTTAAAAACTGATTTTTCATAAACTTTGGGTTTAAAAATCTTTACATACAGGAGAAGGAAAATTAAAATAAAAGAAGAGATTTGAAGTTCTATATTTTGGCTAAAATTTTGTTCAAAAGTTTTCCAAAACTCTCTTCGGGATTGATCAGAATTAGACATCGAACAGGGGTGGTTGGGCTGTGTTCAAACTGTGCAGAAAACAGTTTTCTCGGGTTTTTCGAGTCGCCTTTCCGACTCGATGGGTGGATATGTCGGGGTGCTACTAGATGGATCGTCCAGAGGGTCATATGGGCTCTCTAATGCCACTCGCGGTTTCAAAAATCATCAATTATGCACGCAGAATTTAGATGATGAAGTGGGTACCTCTTCCTGTGCTTCGAAACGGGACTTCTCTGTTTTTAATGAGTTTCCCGGCGAACTACGGCGATTAGGGCGGTCGACAGCGGCGAGGAGGGTCGCCTGGGGGTCGGGGATCACCTCTAGGATTGAGAGGGTTGTCCACGAGAGGGGGATTGATGTGGAGGAGTTAGGGTTTCTCGGCCAATTGGCCGTTCGGCTAAATACAAAAGGGGGATCGGGTTTTCCTTGTTCTGGGCTCTGGGCTATCAGCTCTGGTGAACAGTACCCGCGGGTACTGTTCACTAGGGGATTATGATTTGTTTTTTCTTTTTCTTTTTCAAACCCTTAATAATTCACATAATACTCATAAATTTTTTTATAAAATTTTAAATAAATACTAAAAATATAAAATATTTTCTAAAACCTTACTAATATATTTTTGCACATATTTTTAATAATTATTGCCTATTATTAAATCAACAATCGACTTGGAACAACTAAAATAATATTAATAATGATAATAAGGTAATAGTAATAATAAAAAATATAATAAAATTTGTAATGAAATAACTTAGCAAGGTTATAGTAATAATTAGGAGAGACTACATATTATTACTAATATATTTTTTTTACAAACAATTAAAAACAAAATATTTATGTATTAAAATAATAACAAAAATCCTCCAAAAATTTTGGGGGATTACATCCTACCCAACTTATAAAAAATTTTGTTCTCGAAATTAAAATAAACCTCATCTAAAAATATGACAATAAATCTGAATAAAAATATATAGTGGGCTGAATACGAAGGGAGAGCAGGTTGTCATTTCGTAACTTGGTCTCTAGAAAGAGGGTGGAGATAGTCATAATAAAATTCGAACTGCCACCATTTTCTACAAGATAGGGCATTCTTAGTCTTATAATGGATAATGGGCATCCAGTTGTTTGAGGGATTGGTTTGGTCTTGCATGGTTAAAAAAATCAAGTGGGATGAGAATTTCATCCGGGGTTGTTCTAAGGGTTAATAAGTCGCGCACGAGGTGTAATTGAAACGGAGCACAAGATGGTGTGTTAGTGTGGAGCCTGTGAGTCATGTGTGCAGGGTGGTTTGTCTAGTTCGTGAGGGGGGAATTCATTGTAAGGCATGGCTAGTGTTGTGCTCCGAAATTTCGAAGCCATGGTAAGGTATCGGAACGATATGCGTAGAGATTGGGTGATTTCCTCACTTTTAAAGCATACGAGTGTTGTGACGGAGGCACAAGTTTTTAAGGCACGCCATTCAAGAATTCTAACGAAGAAGCCAAGAGTTCTATTTATAAGCTTGCTATAGTCATGATATTTCTAATGGCGTCGAAGGTAGTGCTCATGCATGATGACCAAGCTAAGGAATGTATTGCTCAAATGCTAAGCCATAACTTTAAATAAAGAATAATGGTATAAATAGATGATTACCTATCAGATCTCTAATCTCAGGATGGGGGTCTATCACGGCCATGGTAAATGCTTGCTCTTGCCTAGGCGGCTCGGGACAGTCGATAATCCTGTGTTGTTCTGATCCGCACCTCAAGCATAAGCCAAGACGAATCTGACATCCATCCCGAATGTGACCCTTCTTCCCACAGTAGTTGCAGGTGGGCTTCTGATAGGGTGTGGGCCTCTGCTGGTACTGTCCTATAGGCCTCCTGGTTGGTCCACCCTGAGTCGTCCTAACTGGTGCAGCTACCGGTGTGGGGCGTCTCTGTGCCTGCTGTTCCTTGCGAAGAAGCTCCTGGGTATGTGCTTCCAACATGACAGCTGCATGAGAGACTCCAGACTGTGTAGTAGTAAAAGTCTTAAGTTCTGGTGCGAGCCCCTGGTGGAATCTTCTTGCCTTCTCCAGCTCTGTCGGGATTAATTGTAGGCCTCAAAAATGAAAGTCACGCTGAGTTGATCAGGACAAAGTCTAAAAGTCACGCTGAGTTGATCAAGACAAAGTCTAAAAGTCACGCTGAGTTGATCAAGACAATGTTTAAAAGTTACGCTGGGACAGCTCATCATTTGTCAGAGTGTCATTATGACTGACAGCACGACAGTCAAAGAATGTCTTCTCGTATGCCACGTATGCACGAAACTCGAGAGATCACAGCCGACTACTGCGTGACTTTCGAAATCTTCTTCCACAAGACTCAGCCTTCATCAAGTTGGCGTACCAAAAGAGCTTATTGTCATTTAATGCGACGAACAAAAGGCAATCAATGTCAGAGATTTTGTGTCAGTCGAGGCACGTCGAATCAAGACAGCTGGCAGTTCTGACTCAAGTCTGCGTATATTTTGAACTTCTATGTTCCTTCCTCAAGCTTGCGTGTATTTTGAAGCTTTCTGCACCAAGTCTGCGTGTATTTTGAAGCTTTCTCCACCAAGTCTGCGTGTATTTTGAAGCTTTCTGCACCGAGTCTGCGTGGATTCTGAAGCTTTCTGCACCAAGTCTGCGTGAATTCTGAAGCTTTCTATCCAAAGTCTGCGTGGATTTCATCCTCAACAAGTCTGCGTGGATTTCATCAAATTAGAGTACGTGGCAGCCATGCCACCGATCTCTCACCTGCGTGTCCTGTAACTTGCACACGACTCATGCACGATTGCCATGTGTCCAACAGTTACAGGCCACGTCCAGTAACTGCTCATAACCTTGCGTATGTTAAATCCTGCGTAATTTTTAACTATGTACAGGTTGTGAAGACAGTTATCTTTTTAGTTATTTTTGACTCTATAAATAGAGTTCTTTTCTCATTTATTGTACAGATACATAGATATCTAAATTGCTGTTGCATTTTTGAGAGCTTTTCTTCTTCGCATCGTCTAAGGGATAAAGCGATCGTCTTCTAGATCGGATTCCTACAGTTGTAATTTTCTCAGAAACACAATAAATAAAGTGAATTTATTTATGGAAAACAAATTGGCGACTCTGCTGGGGAAAACCATCTCCTCTTCCGAGATGGCAACAACTCAATGCGACACTTCGTCAGTCGGCTCGACGAATAAGGTGATATCGATCCAATTCGATCAACTCGCCTACGAAGAAATGCAGCGGGCTAAGGGTGGCAAGCCCACTTCAGCCTCCATCACTACTGCCAAGTCGAAGAGACGATCTGTCTACGTCCCTAAGAATTTGTTGGCAACCAATGGTGAAGTTTCTGCCACAGTGTCTACTCCTAACACTGGCAAGGACTCTACTGCAAGCACGCACGCTCTTGTGTGCTCGAAGTCGACGGCAGTCAAAAGTCACGCTGATAGCACTGGCTCCTTAGCCAAATCTGTTCCAGCGTACAATCTCAAAGTCAAAAGTCACGCTGACAGCACTGGCTCCTTAGCCAAATCTGTTCCAGCGTGTATTTCACCAAAATCTGGCCCTTTAGCCAAGACTTTATACGCAGACAATACTAGCTCCTTAGCCAAATTGTCACCAGCATACTCTAAGAAGAATAGCTCTGTAGCTATCTCTTTTTCTTTGCCAAGTTCTACTAGAACTGGGGGTGGTCTTGCTAAAACTCCTCCACAAATGGCTCACAAAGTCCCTTCGAAAAGAAATAACTCTTAAGTTGTTTCTTCTGCTCCTGTAGTGTTTTCTTCAGGAACAGCTTTGACTGACAGTTTTGTTAGTCAAAGAAAAGAAGATGGTCTTTTGACTACTCTTCCTTCCGGACATTCTATGTCTCAAAACTTGAATAAGTCTAAGAAAAAACATTTCTTAATGTCTTCTTCTACGACTTCTTCGAATTGGGATCAGAATTTGTCTATAAAAGAGGGTCTGTTACCAACTCCTAATCAAGGGAATGGTTCAATTCTTCCTTCTCTGCAAATATCCAGATCAATAGAAGGAAAACTCCAAGTTTCAAAAACCAATGTGTTGCCTCCAACTGATCTAAGAGCAAAACTTGATCAAATCCGTTTAGGAAGCACTTATGGTGTCAAAAAACCATACCAATCGGGAACAAAAGCAAGAGATCCAGATGCAGAGTATGCTAGAAATTATGTGGCTCACATTAATCACTCTCTATATAATCAAGAGCCATCAAGACCCAAGAACCGGAAATATATTCCTAAAAATACACAAAGAATGTTCTCTGATGTACCTTAATCTTCACAGACGGATTTACGAGAACACCTTCAACAGAAGAGAAGGAATAATTCTGTGTCAATGGATCATGACCATGCTGATCATGAATGTGACTTCCAACCGAGAGTCACAATGCAATACAGGTGTCAAAATAAACGACAATCTGTCTTCAATCGGATTCAGTGTGAACCTATGCCTGATGAAGATGAATCTCTGTTTGCTTCTGTCAACATGACCTCTCGGGATACTGGGGGTAGAACTGATAGTCCAGATGGAGTATATAGAGGCACCAGATCAAGAATCATGGCTTCTAATCAAAGAACTTCGGTTTCTGAAGATTATTCTGAATTTCTTGGAGAATTTAACTTCCCACCTCTTCCTACTGGGGGTAATTCTCCTACAAATGACTTTGATACACAAAGCAGTGATTCAAAACATACAACATCCACTAATTCATCAATAATCCCTCGTACAGTCACAACATATATGGTGGATGGGAATACTGAATTGAACAATGAACCTTCTTCTTCAATGACTCCTCAAGACCAAAGGATTGCTTCTTTGGAACAGCAAATGAAATCTATGGCTGATACTATGAAGTCGATGTATGAACTCATGGCAACCCAGCTGCAAAATCGACAGACTGTACCAGATGCTATACCAATTGACACTGGTGTAAGTCCAGTACATGTTCCTCCAGCAGTACAATCCAATACTCCTGGGCAAGCTCAACCGGTTCCTAGTCACCCTGGAGCTGGGGGTAGTGCTTATAATGCTGTTCCTCCTCCCACCTATTCTCTACAAGCTACAACTCTACAATCCTCCGGAGTTGTTACTGAAGAATTGAGGAATCTCCGAACTCAATTTGAGGCATTCAAACAGAAGGATGGTTTACAAAGGTTAGGCATCAAGCAACCTTATCCGATAGAATGGAAGCAAGTATCGTATCCTCCTAAATACAAGCCTCCTACTATCTCTTTCTACGATGGAACCACTTCTCCGAGTCAATTTATTAATCACTTTGAAGTGATGACTGACCAGCTGCAACCAAGTGACGCCCTCCTTACTCGGGTGTTTGTCGGATGTCTCAAAGGAACGGCTTATGAATGGTATAGAAGTTTCCCGGATGGGTGTATTACCTCATTTGCCGGTTTCAAACAAATGTTTCTTGAACGGTTCTATGAAGGGCTCAATGACATGACTATGTCTGCTCTTATAAGAATCAAGCAGAAAAATAATGAAACTACAGAAGAATTTATTGAACGGTTTCGAAGAGAAGCTCTGAAGATGCCTCTTGGAACTCCTGATGCTGTCACCATCGACACATGCAAATCAAATTTGTTGCCAATTATCAGCATGTGGACAGGATCTACTCAATTTCAAGATTGGCCTTCCTTCATAGTTAGTGCCAAAGCCGTAGAAATTAGTGCTGAAACTTTCAAAGGTTTAGGAGTACAGATGACTCCCAAAGAAACAGGTCAAAGTACTAACAATAATGCTAAATCCAATACTCGCAAGGGAAAAGAAACCCTTGAAGTTAATCTTCAGAGTAAAGATGCATCGACTGTTCAAACTCCTCCTGCCTCTACAACTCAACAACCAAGAGCACCTCGCCCCAAAGAAGAATACTCTTTTGATGACGATGATGTCCTTGGTATCTTTGAATGTCTGCTGAAAGGTAATAAAATACAATTACCTGAAATCAAGAAACCTGATGAAGCTGGCAAGACGGATCATCCTAAATACTATCCATACCACAGAATGTTGGGTCATACAGTTCGTACATGTTATGTATTGAAAGGAAAGATCCAGGAAATGATTAAGTCTGGAGCTATCACTCTTACTCCGAAAGAGAAGACCGTCACCTCTAACGTCGTCTCTATGCAATTCGGAGATTTCCCTCCTCAACTTCTTGAAAGCGGGATCGTTCCTATTCCCAAGGCAACTCTTGAAATAGTGAATATTCCTCCTCCACAATCTGAAGGATTAGTACCAATCACTATGGAAACAGGAGAAATCATATGGATTCATCCTGATCTAGTGGTAGATTTTGAATCTCCTCCTCTTCAAAAGACTACTTCCCGAAAATCTAAGAAGGCTGGGAAAACTAAGTCATGTCATATGACTTCTTTCGAATCTACTTCCGACACAGAGCCGAAAGATAAGGAAAAAGCACTTGCTGGTGCTACTCGAACAGGGAAACCTTATCTGAAGGATTATTCCAAGAGTCCTGAGGATACTCCTGATATCCCTCCTGTTGACAAAGATGCTCCTAATGTTCCTTTTGAAGAAAAATCATCCACTGCACCTGTTCCTTTAAATGCACCGGTTGTACCTACTCCTTCCAAGCCCACAGCTCTTGAGAAAGGCAAACAACAGGCTCGATTTGATAAGCCAATCAAGAATTCCCCTCCTCTTGGGCTTCAGAAACCTTATAACTTTGACATTCTAGCTCAACTTGCTAATACTCCAGCTAGAATGTCCCTCTTTGAACTTCTACGTCTTTCTAAAGAGACTCGGGAGACGTTAAGTGAAGCACTTCTTCAGGCTGATTCTTGTCTTGCACAATTAAAGAAGCCAGATGAAGAACCTGCCACTTGCTTACATTACAACAGTGTATTGGAGATTATCCCAAATATCACCTTTACGCAAGATGATATGCTACTGGAGGATAATCGACATGATCGGCCTCTCTACTACACCGGTTATATCGATACGATGAAGGTATATCGTATCCTCATTGACCCAGGGTCTGCTATAAGTATAATGCCAAAGAGTCTGTTGGATGAACTAAAAATCCCTCTTCACAAGCTTTCCAAGACGGTTACTACTATCCTGGGATTCAATCAAAGCCTAAGCGAGCCTTTGGGAAAGATTCATCTGAAACTTCAGATAGGCGATTTCAGATCCAAAGTCACTTTCTATGTGATCGAGATCGTGGGATCTTATAATCTTCTTCTGGGGAGGCCCTTTCTTCATGAAAATAATGTGGTGCCTTCTACTCTTCATCAGTGTTTTAAATACATTGATAACAATGGAAGAGTACAAAAGGAAGTTGCTGATATAAATCCTTTCCATGGGGTTGAAGCTTATTTCAATGATTCCCGGATGTACAAAGAAGAGTATACAAGGGTGATACAAGCCATGGAGAAAGAGGATCCGCAAAGTGAGACCTTGATAATTCCGGTTAAAGGTCGAACTACTCAGCAACAATCTCCTAAACCCTCTGGAGAAGGTTCTTTCAATATTCCAGTGAGCGGACGGATCTCTCCATTACCTCAGTCGTCTACTCAAGATACACTGATCATTCCTGTCAGTGGGCGTACTACAGCTCCTGTATCTTCACATATAAAACATGATACTCTGATAATCCCTGTTGGAGGGCGGACCACTCTTCCATCTCAGGCTTCAAGGGAGCTCACCTCTTCTGAGCCATTTGTTATCGATCTTAATCGAAACAAAACTCCTTCTAATTCTTCTTATCCCCCTTTAGTCATTGATTTGGCTAAAATTTCTAAGGTTCAACCTCCTTCTAAGGTTCAACCTCCTTCTGATGTAAATACTGCTACTTTTAAATTTAATGAAAAGTCTCCATCTTTGCAGTATATTGATGTGTGTAATCATGTTCATAGTTATTTATATTTGTTAGATGACTTGAGAACAATAACCATAGAAGTTGTACAGACTGTTCATACAGACGTATCCCTAGAATCAGTACAAACTTTATACTTTCTGGTTCCTAGTAGAAAGCCAGGAGACATTCCAATATTCTTCTACAAAGGGCCCCAGAATCCTTCTGATTTAGAAGATGATGACAAAAACGATGATACTGGAAGATTACACTACGTCGTTATAGCAGCAATCTAAAGACATCATTAAAAATATGGGTTATGACTTCAGAACTGGCCTCAGTAATGGGAGAGGAAGAAGAATGCCTGTTCAAATTCCTCCTTTAAAATATGGTAGGACAAAATGCGGATTAGGTTATATTGCTCCTACTCCTTTTATCAACACTGTCCATGAAGATCCCGAATCTGACGAAGATAAGAGATCTGATTCTTCCAGTACTACCTCTTAGGATTCTGATACAAGTATCGATGACTTCCATCGTAATATCTTGTCTTCCAACATGGTTTTCGTCGATGGTTCTGAAGAAGATAATGAAGACGAATTTGAAATCTCACCTGAATCAGAACAATGGGCCCAAAGGTTAGATAATCAATGGGAGTTCCGATTCGAGCAAAAAGAACCTCCGACTGAAGATAAACTTGTTCAAATAGATGTTGGTGAAGAAGGATCCCCCAAACCAATATTCATTAGTGAAAGTCTTTCAGAAACTGATAAGCAAGACATGATCAAACTTATTCGTGAATACATCGATGTCTTCGCTTCGAGTTATGAAGATATGCCAGGACTTGATCCACAAATTGCAACTCATAAACTCAATATCATGCCGAATGCTAAACCGGTCAAACAACAACAGCGACGATTTCGTCCAGACATTATGGATGCAATTGAAGCTAAAGTCAATAAACTCATGGCCTCTGGGTTTGTTAGAGAGGAACAACATCCCGATTGGGTGGCTAATATAGTTCCTGTCCTTAAAAAGACTGGCAAGATCAGAGTATGCATAGACTACCGCGATCTCAATACGGCATGTCCTAAAGACGAATTCCCTCTACCAATTACTGATGTTATGATCGATAATACCTGTAGGTTTGAACGGATGTCATTCATGGACGGGTATTCTGGGTACAGTCAGATTAAAATGTTTCCAGATGACGAGAAACACACTTCCTTCAGAACACCGATCGGTACATACTGTTATACAGTGATGCTATTCGGTCTCAAGAATGTAGGAGCAACTTATCAACGAGCCATGAGCACTATATTCTGTGAACATTTACGAAAAACAGTCGAATGTTACGTTGATGATATTGCAGTCAAAAGTCGACAAAAAGAGGATCACATCCAAGATTTGAAGACTATTTTTGATCTAATGCGTAAGCATCAATTAAAGATGAACCCTACTAAGTCCTTCTTAGGCGTCTCTAGTGGCAAATTTCTCGGCTTCGTCATTACCTCGAAAGGTATACACGTTGATCCTGAGAAGATCAAAGCCATCCAAGAGATGCGTCCTCCACGCACCTTAAAAGAGTACGAGGATTTCAAGGAAGGATCGCTTATATCAGGAGATTCATCTCTAATCTTTCAGGACGCTGCAGACCATTCAATAAACTTATGAAGAAAGGTGTTTCTTTTGTCTGGAATGATGAATGTCAGAAAGCATTCGATGATATAAAACAATATCTGATGAGCCCTCCAGTATTGGTACCTCCTATCTCAGGAATACCGTTCCTCCTATATACCTGAGCAATGAGTCATTCATTGGATGCATTGCTCGCTCAAAAGAATAAAAATGGTCATAAACAAGCCATTTACTATCTCAGTCGTACTATGACCGGAGCTGAACCTCGATATTCACCGGTCGAAAAAGAATGTCTAGCCCTGATGTTCGCTGTCCAAAAGACACGACATTATATCATTGGCCAGACTATTCATGTCATTTCCAGGATCAATCCTATACGGGTCATGATGAAGAAACCGAGTGTTTTAAATTCTCCAATGACTAACTGGGGAATTTTACTTGCTCAGTATGATATGCACTATATCCCTCAGAAATCAATCAAAGGACAAGCTTTACTAATTTTCTAGCTGCTCATTTAATTCCAGAAAATTCAAAACTCTATGATGAAATCCCAGATGAAGTCTTAGATTCAAACCAAATTGCTGAAGAAGATTCTACTTGGCGTCTATTCTTTGATGGAGCTTCAAGAATAGGTCCTAATGGTGACATTCACTGGGGTTGGAATCGTCCTTATGTCACCCGAAGGTCTTGCTATCCAAAGAGCTTATTCTCTCGATCAACCATGTTCAAACAATGTAGCTGAGTACAATGCACTGCTTATTGGTCTTCAACTCGCTAAACATCTGAATATTCAACATTTGGAAGCGTATGGAGATTCTAAACTCATTGTCAATCAGATAAGGGGTACTTATGAAGTTCACCATCAAGATCTAGTTCCTTATCATAGATCGGCTATATCTATGGCTTCTTCATTTGAAGAGTTCTTCATCGAGCATGTTAGGCGAGCATGTAACACAGAAGCTGATGCTCTTGCTAATCTTGCAGCGGTGTTAGCTATTCTAATTAGACGTCAACAAATGATTGTTGTCTGCAATCGAGAATTATTTCATCTCGAAAACAATCTAACTTTAGGACTTCCAGTTGACATTGAAGAATCAATATCTCATGATGTCAATGCAACAAGAGGGTTTGGATTAAGTCGTAAATCATTATCATCTTCATCTGATTCTAGTATGGAGTTCATCTTCAGTAATGCAGCTGAGACTCAGAATACGGATAAAGATTGGAGACTTCCTTTCTTAGATTTCGTATTGTATGATATTCTTTCAGACAATCCGAGTGAGGCAGCATCTATCAGACGACGATCACTCAGATTCTATTACAATCATACTACAAAAACCTTATATCGTCGAGCTTATGATGGTTTACTTCTTCGATGTATTGCCGGTGATGAAGCTCAACAAATTATTCGCGAAGCACATGATGGAATTTGTGGAGCACATCAGCCTGGACCAAAACTTCAAGACCGTATTCGACGTATGGGTTATTATTGGCCCACTATGGTATCAGATGCCATCGAATATGCAAGGAAGTGTAAAGCTTGTCAAATCCATACGAATTTTATTCATCAACTCTCAGAATTTCTACATCCAACGGCAGCATCATGGCCCTTCGAAGCTTGGGGCGTGGACATTATCGGTCCGATCAATCTGCCGTCATCAAAAGGTCATCGGTTTATTCTCGCAATAACTGATTATTTCTCCAAATGGGCCGAAGCTATTCCTTTATCAGAAGTCAAAACTTCCAATGTCATCAATTTTATCAAGCATCATGTCATCTACAGATTTGGTGTTCCCCGACACATTATTAATGATAATGGACCACAATTCGTCAGCCAGAAATTTACTCGATTCTGTGACGATCATCGGATCAATAATGTGGCTTCTACCGCATATAATCCGACAGCTAACGGATTAGCGGAAGCTTTCAATAAGACCATCATCAAACTCTTAAAGAAGTTTGTTTCTACCAATAAACGTAATTGGAGTGAGAAACTCGGTGAATGTTTGTGGGCTTACCGCACTATAGTTCGTAATGCTACTAAATGTACACCTTTCTCCCTGGTGTACGGATGCGAAGCTGTTCTTCCGTTAGAGATTCAAATTCCTTCGTTAAGGATAGCAATCGCTAATGAACTTACTATCGAGAATAATGATCGTCTTCGACTTCAGGAATTAGAAGCTCTAGATGAAAATCGATTATCTGCTCAACAGAATATCGAATTCTATCAAGCTAGAATCTCAAGAGCTTTTAACAAGAAAGTCAGAGTTCGAGCATATCAGAAAGGAGAACTTGTTCTAACTGTCAGACGTCCTATGACTATGACTCATATGAGCAAAGGCAAATTCGACGCAAAGTGGGAAGGTCCCTATGTTGTGAGCAGAGTTTTCTCAAATGGAGCATATCAACTCTCAGAACTGGATGGTCGAATTGCTATAATACCTATTAATGGCAAATTCCTTAAAAAGTATTATGTATAAATATAAATACTTGTAAATCATCAGACAAAAGTTCAGGTTCATGAATAAAATTCAAATTTTATTTCATTATATGATAGTACATGATATTAAATAAGGTCACTATCATCCTTCTCTACATTTGGACGCGGATCGCTGCCGTCCTTCTCGAAAACGCGATCAGCAAAAGAGCTGAGAACTTCTTTGCTGGAACCCACGAGAAATTTGCAAGCAGCCATCCTCATGGCTTCTTCTTCTTCAGTTCTTCCTGGATCAAGCAGAAAGTCCAGAATATCTCATGGTGGCTTGGGTGCAGACGAACCTTCGCCTGCTTCTAATTCCTTCGGCTGAACTGGATCGGCATGGCGTTCTTCAGTGCCCTTCTGAACCTTCGGAACGATTTCAGCCTTCTTGGATGCTTCTTCAGACGACATTTTTATGTTGAAGAGTAGAAGTGTTCGTTCTTGTTAGATTTCTGCTATATTTATAGGCAGAAGTTCCTCAAATAAATGAAGCGACATATTCATCCGACGGTTCGCCCGTTCATTAATGCTTGACGGTTCATCCGTTCATTTATCATATTCATCCGACGGTTCGCCCGTTCATTAATGTCTGACGGTTCATCCGTTCATTTATCACATTCATCCGACGGTTCGTCCGTTCATTAATACCTGACGGTTTATTCGTTCATGAAAAATTGAGTTTAAAGATATTTTTATGTCTGAATTCTATTTTTTCCAATCAGTATTAAACTAAGATCATTTCTGGTTTAATATCATCTGATAGAATAACAAAAGTTTGTTTGTATATTCTATTCTGTTGAAATGTGTCATGTATTATTTACCTCTGAACATATTTTCTATGAATATATCATTACCAAAATAGCAAAACCAAAAATCAGATCAAGAATTCTCATTTGTTTTCATTCAGAATCAAAACATTGAATACAAGTGAAAATGAAAAAGATTCACTTATTAGAAGTTATTAACTCCCTGATACGATCAAGAACAGCATTCATTTTCTCTTCATGAGCTTTTTGAACTCTTTCTGCTGCTTCCACTGTGACATTTTGTTCATCAAAAATGATAATAGCAGATTGGAGACGGTTAACTTCTTCAATTTGCTCTGTCTGCATCTGCTCTCGCTCCTTTTGAAGAGTTTCACAACGTTCGGCTTCAAAAATATAAGCAGCAATGACCTCAGCTTGCTCTGTTTCTATGACAGCAATTCGCTCTTGAAGACGAGCTAACTCCTCTTTCAACTTCTTCAGCTCTTCAGCTTTGGATGCTTTATCTTTCTCCAGAAGCTCTACTCTCTGACGAGTAGCTAATATTTCTTCACCCTTTTCTACTAATTTCTCAGAAGAAGAAGCAAGAAATGCTTCTAATGCGGCTTGCTGGGACTGGGCTTCATGCTCTAGTTGACTAATCTCAGCCACCGTTAAAGAATGAATGTCTTCCTTCTTAGTCTCCCAGTATTTTCGGATAGTTATTTCCAACTCATCCAGGAGATATTCGAAGAAGATGCACTGAGATTCGCAACCAGCATGTCGCAACGCCATGAGCGGGAAATTGATCATAGTTTGAAGCTCAGAGAAGGGCATAGCTTCGTCCTTCAAGAAACGTCTGGAGTATGTATCTAGATATGAGTAAATGATCTATGAATACATTCCCAGAGTTCTTACTAGTCCAGTCTCAAATCCAGGAGTCGCTGTCATCATTGAAGAAGAAGCTTGAATGTTCTCTATCCTGGGAACGGAAGTATGTGCCACTGGAGAAGTTGGCAAGTGCGAACTCCCTTCATCAGCATCAGCCTGGATAAGTGGAGCATGAGTCGAACTCATTGCTGCAGCAGTTCCTGTTAGTCAAAGAAAAAAATAATCAACATCTGAAGAAAAAGAAGCAGTAAAAACAGAATCTGAAATAAAATTATACCAGGCTGAGGTTCATATTCTATGTGGTGAGGGAGTCTTGCGTCTTCTCGTAGCCGGTCCATGATGGTATCCGACACCTGCTTCATGTGGCTGCTTCCAGCTCCAGAATTACTGGGTGCTGGAGCGTTGTCCGGAGATTGAGCAGGTTCGGGGCTGAGTTCCATTCTATTCCCTCTGACTTTGTCTTCATCATAAGGAGTAGAAGTCCCAGTAAGCCAATCCTCTCCATCTTCAGCTTCTTCTTCTTCAGACTCTTTTTCATCCCCGGCTTCAAGATGAGTCTCTGATCCGGAGTCCATGATGTTCATATCTTCATCTATTTTTTGAGATAGATGAATCTCAGGAACAGTAATGATAGCAAGTTCAGTATTGACTGCCGGTTCAGTTTCCCCTGAAATATCAGTTCGAAGAACGATGTCTTTACAAACATTCTTCAACAAGTCATCAGCAGCTGATAGCTCGGACGTTGGCACGTCTTCATCGCCTCTGGCCAAAGAAATATTTTCTTCCACCTGAGTTTCTGGAACTTTTGATTGTTCCATAACTTCTGCCGGGGCTGGTTCTTCTTCAGAATATTCAATCTGGTCATCCAATGCCTGGATGACGCCCTCTGTCCCATGCTCAAAAGGGATCATCCTCATCTCTGAGGGTTCAGTAGCTACTCCACTTGTTGTCGGAGCAGTCGTTTCCTGAGCTTGAGTGGACTCTACCTCAGTTCGTTCAGCTGAAGTTGCTGGACGATGAACATAATCAGATTCTATTTTCTCAGTGGAAGCCGCTTCATTAATCTCTGGCAAGACCCCTCCACTCATAATCGTTTCTAGGAGATCATTGCCCTTCATTTTGCCGACGGTCTTCTTGACATACCTGTCTCTCGACCTCCTTGTTATCAAAGGAGCATCGTCTTTATCGGTTTTTTCATCTTTATCGGCGGCGTCATCTTCATCAACTGAGATTCCACCTAAAGATGAAGTGGCAGTTACTGAGACCCCTTTCTTCTTCTTCTTAGATGTCTGAGACTTAGTACTCGTTTTCGAGACTGTCTCAGATTCATCACTTCTCTTCCTCTTAGAAAGGGATACAAATATGGGAGGAAGAACTTCATCAGGAAAATTTCGCTCTTGAAATAAGTCATACAGGGGCTCAACCTCCGCTGTCTCATCTTCCGGTTTCGGAGAAAATCGTTGAATAACGATCTTCTTCTTCGACCTTTTTGATGGAGCTGGGTCGTCTTCCGCAACAAAAGTTTTCAGATGGAAACTCGACATAAAGGTGCTCGACGAAACATAGAAGCGAGCATATGTGTAAAGCATCTTCGTCCCCGTGCTGGATAAATGATTAGGCATAGAGAATACAACTTTTGTATCTCTAGCCGCAAAATATCTCCAGGCCCGAGCTCCATCAATAAGCCCTCCACGAGCAGAAAGGCAGGTGGTGGCATTCCCAACATGCAGTTGGTCATATCCGAATTGTCTGGCAAATCGGCTTGGTAGATACGGCTCCAGGTACGTCATTTCTTCATGACGGTATACCAGATGAGAGGGCCGGATTCTCTGCAACCACTGAAAGGCTACATCATCTAGCCTGTTCCCTTGATCTCTGTCTATCATATTTAAGGGCATGCTTTCATAACCCAGTGGTGGAGGTACACATTGAATGGACCAATGCGACGCTCGATTCAGAACATTTCTGCATTCTGGAAGAGTGTGAACCTTCCAGAAAGTTTCCCCAGAATACTTCTCCACGAAGAGACTGTCACTCCCTCCTGCTCCTGGAGGTATCAGACCATCATGATGGAGAAGAAGCCAACCATATAGATATGTGAAGGGCATCTCTATCCTTGGGAACTCATCGGTCATCCTCCTCTGATCAGATAGCATGTTGGTTACAAAATTCCGAAGACCTGCGTTCAGTCTACAGGTCATTGCTGATAACAAGTCTATCTTATAACCATACATAAGGCGCACGGCTACAAAAATAACGCCTCTATGTATTCTGTCTAGAGAACTGGAGCCAGGAACGACGAATCTTCTTAACCAAAGAGATAGGAATCCGGCTAAGTGACCGTTCCTTGATAGAGTCTTTCCACTCTGTCTCACATACGAGCTGAAGGTGGTTTCAGCCTTAAACTCGTACCAGTCTTCATCGATCGTGAAATCCTTGCAATCATACTTCTCTAGTAGATAAATGATTTCACTCTCAGAGAGAGGCTTGAAAGAGTTAATCTGGTACCATCTCTTCTCGTTTATCTTTTTCTCATCCTTTTCACGGTTCATGAAAAGATAGGACATCCACTTCTGGATGTGGTTGTCGGTTTCTTCCTTAGTACTCTTGTAATACCGAGTACATGTGCCGAAATGGCACATCATCTCTTCAAACAGGTGTACCATTTCAGGATTCTTCTCTGACAGAAAGTTTAGCTCTTCTGTCGTAGGTACATACTCTTCATACGGCAGCGTGCCTGAAGGCAGATGCGAGATGTATTCCATCTCATGAAGGGCAAAGCCTATTTCCCCTTTGGGAGTCATAAATGTCCCCGTCCTATAGTTATACCTCTCAACCAAGGCCAGGAACAGAAAGGGATTGGGTCTGAAGCCGTATGATGAATTGATGATTGCGTCATAAAGGTTTATCTTCTTCAGCTCACTCTCGAACTTCTCCAAAGCCCAATGCACCAAAGTTTTCCACCTCACGTTCTCTTGATTCATTAAGCCGTTCATCCTCGGCGTCGAATCAGTGGGGTAAAATGCCTTCTCGTTTGCCATGAATTCGTTTATGAAAACAGGCATCCGGAATGGCATCAATATTGATGAGTCTTCAGGTGGTACGTATCCCGGCTTCAAACCTCGGAACACGGACACATGATTCTCTGGGGAACTGAAGAATCCTTCTTTCCTGTAAATGATACGGCTCGCCTTTGCCTGCTGATATTCTGTCAAGTACCAGGACATCTTTCGGGGATAACTAGCATGCATGAGTCTCATGATAGATAAGCCCCTAGAAACCTTCGGCCAGTACATAGGTTGTCCTGCATCACCTTCGAAATAAAAGCAAACTTTCTCTCTGATGCCCTTTGGCTGTGATTTCTGTGCTATGGCATCCCCGAACAGAAATGCTATTTTCTTATGGAAAACCAAATCAAGGCTCTGAAAGGGTTCACCATTCATCAAACAGAGTAGAGTTGTATGGTCTTGATTTGCCAACAACGACAGTCTGTCTTCTGGAAGGTCAAACTGAGGAAATTTCACATGAGATAAATCATGTTTAAATGAAAAACTCAGGTGCCCTTCATAATCTGCCTCTTCACTTCTGATGTTCACTACAGAAAATAAAAGAAGACAAGGTCAGATGTGTTTTCTATGTCTACGAACCATATGCGTGTATAGCAGTGTTCGAAAGAAATTTTATAAGTCACGCAGACTTCAGACAGATATACTATCAAAAATCACGCAGATGACTAATTCACGCAAAGTCCAGACAGATTAGAATGAAAAGTCACGCATCATTGCCAGAATCACATTTAAAGTGAGAATGACAAAAATACGCTGACAGATCAAAGACTAATCTATCCAGAAGATGACTCTCAGAAGCTGCGTGAATAATTCAACATGGACATTTCTGCCAACATATGAAAAATCACGCAGAGTCATGAAAGATGCATGAATAATTCAACATGGACATTTCTGCCAACATGTGAAAAATCACGCAGAGTCATGAAAGCTGCGTGAATAATTCAACATGGACATTTCTGCCAACATGTGAAAAATCACGCAGAGTCATGAAAGCTGCGTGAATAATTCAACATGGACATTTCTGCCAACATGTGAAAAATCATGCGGAGTCATAAAAGCTGCGTGAATAATTCAAACATTGAAATCCCTGCCAATACATGAAAAATCACGCAGAGTCATGAGAGCCATGCTCATTTGCGTGAAACACAGAGCTTCATAAACACGAAGATGTGAAGTATGGCCGACCCTAAAGAGGGGGCATACTTTGTTAGTATTCTTTGCCCTAAGAAGGGGGGATATATTTCTGAAGTTCATTATTTGTTTTAAGATCCTAAGATTTCTATGTGGAGTTCATCTTCATCATAGTCATCTTCATCAAGTCGCCATCAACAGTTCGTATCTCCATTCATCACTTACGCTGCATAGGAGGATGCGTGGCTTCGCGTCGAGGGAGTCTATCAGTGGTGGCACGCGAGAAAGTCGCAGGAGCTTTTCCTTTGGCCTGAGCGTCGGTTTTCTTGGGAGCCATTGCTGCTGAGAAGTCGGGAAAGATGAAGTTCGTCGGGGAAGACGAAGTTTTCTTTTCTGTGGATTTTCTCTATCTAAAAGCAAGTAAAGAATGAAAGAAGTGGTTTATGGCTTATTTATAGGCTCATAAAGAATTCCAAACGGCAACATCATTATTTGCCTCGATTTAGGAGCTTTGCACGGGATCCTAATTGCACAGAATCCCAACAGTCCAATCATTTCGGAGTAAATCTCTCTTTAAAGTCATCTCAGCGTGACTAAATTTATTTTATCATCTCGATTTCAAAGTATTTCAAAATAATTTATCATTTTTTGAAAACTTTGAAGGGGTTTTGTAGGCCTCAAAAATGAAAGTCATGCTGAGTTGATCAGGACAAAGTCTAAAAGTCACGCTGAGTTGATCAAGACAAAGTCTAAAAGTCACACTGAGTTGATCAAGACAATGTTTAAAAGTTACGCTGGGACAGCTCATCATTTGTCAGAGTGTCATTATGACTGACAGCACGACAGTCAAAGAATGTCTTCTTGTATGCCACGTATGCACGGAACTCGAGAGATCACAGCCGACTACTGCGTGACTTTCGAAATCTTCTTCCACAAGACTCAGCCTTCATCAAGTTGGCGTACCAAAAGAGCTTATTGTCATTTAATGCAACTAACAAAAGGCAATCAATGTCAGAGATTTTGTGTCAGTCGAGGCACGTCGAATCAAGACAGCTGGCAGTTCTGACTCAAGTCTGCGTATATTTTGAACTTCTATGTTCCTTCCTCAAGCTTGCATGTATTTTGAAGCTTTCTGCACCAAATCTGCGTGTATTTTGAAGCTTTCTGCACCAAGTCTGCGTGTATTTTGAAGCTTTCTACACCGAGTCTGCGTGGATTCTGAAGCTTTCTGTACCAAGTCTGCGTGAATTCTGAAGCTTTCTATCCAAAGTCTGCGTGGATTTCATCCTCAACAAGTCTGCATGGATTTCATCAAATTGGAGTACGTGGCAGCCATGCCACCGATCTCTCACCTGCGTGTCCTGTAACTTGCACACGACTCATGCACGATTCCATGTGTCCAACAATTACAGGCCACGTCCAGTAACTGCTCATAACCTTGCGTATGTTAAATCCTGCGTGATTTTCAACTATATACAGTTTGTGAAGACAGTTATCTTTTCAGTTATTTTTGACTCTATAAATAGAGTTCTTTTCTCATTCATTGTACAGATACATAGATATCTAAATTGCTGTTGCATTTTTGAGAGCTTTTCTTCTTCGCATCGTCTAAGGGATAAAGCGATCGTCTTCTAGATCGGATTCCTACAGTTGTAATTTTCCCAGAAACATAATAAATAAAATAAATTTATTTATGGAAAACATTAATGTCTCACCAAATCTACTCAAACGGCTGAACTCTGTATCGTACTCATCTACCGACATGTTCCCTTGCTTCAGATGAAGGAACTGGTCATAGATAGTGTCTCGAACATGGATGGGGAAAAACCTCTCATAAAATAGGTCATAGAACTGCTTCCATGTGATTCCAGTGCCCAGTCGCCTCTCTTCAGCCTTCCACCAGTGATGAGCATTATCTTCTAAGAGTAAGTCGACTGCTGTCATCCAATCATATGCTGGCAACTGGGATGCCTTCAAGTATTTCTCTGTGCTGATAAGCCATGCGAAAACTTCTAAGGGACCTTCGGTACCCTTAAATTTCTTAGGTCCCATGTCGATGAAGTCTGCAATGGAGCCCAAATATGGTTGTGAAGCTGGAGTTGCATCTGGTACCGGGGCTGGTGGTGGAGATCTAGCTAAGTAGGTCATCATACTCTGCCTCAACAGTTCCATTTGTTGCCACTGAGATTGTAGCATAACATACATAAACTGGGTGGTCGGGTCCGCATTAGTCGAAAGTGGAGGCAGTTGGGGTCCGGGCTGTGGTGAAAACTGCTGAGGAAAAGGTGATGGTGTAGTCTCTCCTGGTGGTACTGTAGTAGTTTGCTCAACCTGGCTGACTAGGGGCACTTGGGCTTCCTGCGGCACCATCGATGGGTTCGTGGTATTCTGCTGTGGCTCTAGCTGATACGGAGTCACCGGGGTCATTGGGGAAACTTGTTCTTCCTGGGAAGTTGCATCACCAAAGGTGATGGCTAGGGTAGAGGTGGGTCTGCTGTGTAGAGTCATATTGCTGGCACGAAGATAAGGGAAATGTTAGAATAGATTTATATAGGTTTTGAGTCGAGCAATTGATAGAGAGGTTAATAAAGAATTCAAAATGTCAACAACTCATGGATAAGATCCTAGAGGGCAAATATGTTAAGCTAACCATATCTTAATCCACATAAAATCATACAAAAGGCAAACCAAATGCACTATGGTTGATCAGACCATAATACACCAGTTCTGATAAGACAATATATCCGTGGGCGCCCACAATAAAACATATGTCCTGAACAAGCTCGATGAGAGTGTAAGCTTGCAAAACTAGGCTATAATAGCAGCATTAGTCAAGGTAGTCCAATTACAAATACGCGAGATAATGATGAGAGAAAATATAAATAGCTTAAGCTACTTAAAAATCTAAGTCGTGTCTGGTATTCGTGCCTATGCAGTCGTCCTACTGTCTTCTTGTCTAAGGCCTTGGTTAAAGTCAAGGAAGTTAGGTTGTGAGGCATCCTACCCAACTTATAGGAGTTGAACTAGTAGTATGATTGAATGGTGGAACATGACGACCTAGGACGCACGATAGAGGGATAAAGGTTTACGGAAGAATAATTCAAGCAAGAAGCAATCAAGATAGACATTCGGAAGTTCGAATTGAAGGCGAGATAGAATGTCAGATATGTGGATGAGATCCTAAATTTCTAATCCTATACGCAGGCTTGCTTGGTACGGTAAAGTAACCAAACAATTTATCTTGACCTGCATGGGCCACCACAAAAACATATAACGCCCCAGTCCCAAAATACGTAGGACTAGGAACGAAGCATGCCAGCTGCATATATACGAGATATACTCCAATATATGGAAATCTTAAATATACACATAAGCTGTTTTGTGAATAATAATAACAGACAGTCACAGGTAAAAGCTAATCTCATCCACAGTAAATATAAAGAAAATGGAATCTCATAATCAAAGTAAATGTCAAAATATAATGGTTGACCGGGTGGAGACAAATCCACTACCGGCACTAGAATAAACTGAAAGAAAATAGAGTCCAACCTCTAAGATAAATAGAATAAGAAATGATGACTAAATAGGCTCCTCGACCCAATAGGGACAGATGTGGTCAGAAGGTACGACCCGCTCGAGCGTGAAGGATGAGTCTACACCGGAGCCATACTCCTACAGAAAGTCCTGCACACCTATACCTGGAGAGATCACCAGGTCCTCAGAGGGACGTAACAAGATACAAAAAGAACATGCCACATAATCTGAATAAATACTGCTCAATAAGAATAAGTAAGATCATATCATAACATGGTCCAATACACACCTATTGAACTAGCTTACCATCCCCCCAACCAAACAAGGACATGAGATGGTAAACTAATTCACGATGACGTATCTTTTCCATGCTATGAATCCAATATGGTATCCGGACCCCAACAAGGTTCAATACCTTCTCATCGAAGTTGTAAGCCACAATTACAACCAAACAAGGACAAGATGTGACGAACTAATCCGTGACAAGTTATTATTTCAAGCTACGGTCAGATACAAGTACCCAAACCAAAAGTACTCATATCTAACGGATAAAGGTGCCTAACCGTTCTAAGTGAAATGTAGTTAAGAATAATCCTTCCGGCGTATGGGCCCTGGCTAAATAGGATCGGCATAGTCTCCCCTTGGGTCACCAGAGGCCCAATCAATAAGAGCATAACGTTCCGCAGAACGTCAGTGGCCGTCAATAATCATGGGTAATCTGACCCGCGTCTCCGGCGGAGCTCACGGGTTACAAAAAGAAAAGTGCATCGAAGCCCATATGCTAAGGAATTATCCTCCCCGCCCAATGCCTACTATGTTGTATCCACAACATAAAATCTCTATTAACCGCTAAGTCAAATTAACATGCAATCTCTATTTACGGTTAATCCTATCGCACGGCTTATACGTACCGATGGCCAGCCGCCGATCACGCATGTCCGAGTACTATATGTGACTCACAACTTTGTGGTACAAATGTGTCAAGGCCTATGGATGCAACACACACAGGATGGTCCCTTAACGCTAAGTTTAATGTGTAAAAAAATAATACATAGCAGAAAATATAACTGAAAAGTAAGTTCTAACAAGTT
Source organism: Iris pallida (assembly GCA_029216955.1). Lineage (NCBI taxonomy): Eukaryota > Viridiplantae > Streptophyta > Magnoliopsida > Asparagales > Iridaceae > Iris > Iris pallida. The sequence goes on along the minus strand of JANAVB010035419.1, from coordinate 3,533,296 downwards.
GTGTCATGTATCACAGTTTATTTTGCATAAAGAAAATAATGAATAATGCATGAAATATGAGCTAAAATAAATAAACATCTGGTGGTAAGGTATCTTGCCTGGAGGTAGTGTGCAGAATGGCGACGCCTGATGACTCAAATCGTCAGAATAGTGAAGCAATGAAAGCCAACTTTTACGAAAGATCTCGGATGCTGAAATAAACATCACGAATAGATTTATCATAAAAGAAATACCTCAGAAATGCCTGTCCAAAAGTCTAATTCTGGAACAGGGGCAAAATCATAATTTTGGGTCAAAACAATATCCGCTGTTGGACCCGCTTTGCACCGAAATGCGTGCCAGAGTCTATGGTCTCTAAAGTTGTTAAACTACATGTCTATGGATTCAGTTTGAGGAGACAAACACAACCGTATGTCCAAAGTTGGATTCCGGCGGGCCTTGCACAAAATTGCCCGTTAGAGCAGATCGAGGGCCCGCCAAAAAGGCATTCCGATTTAACATTCCCAGAATCGGACCCAACTTGGCATACAGGACCAGAAAAATGATACGGTCCTGATGGCATAAGTTTCGTCTCGATACGACGAACGTGCACGAAGTTATGGACTAGTTTGCAAAACGTCGATACGGGGGGTATCTCGACGGATACGCACTAATTTTGTCGCTCACACACAACGAAATCGAGTTCCGTCAGTTCCCACACGTCGGTAACATCCATACGCGCCTTTCGATGCATATAGTGCATGGCCACATCGCCCGGTTTGTCGGGGCGGACGCCGTATCGGGAAGTTTTGTTAAATTTTGATGTTTTAAAAACTGATTTTTTATAAACTTTGGGTTTAAAAATCTTTACATACAGGGGAAGGAAAATTAAACTAAAAGAAGAGATTTGAAGTTCTATATGTTTGCTAAAATTTTGTTCAAAAGTTTTCCAAAACTCTCTTCGGGATTGATCAGAATTAGACATCGAACAGGGGTGGTTGGGCTGTGTTCAAACTGTGCAGAAAACAATTTTCTCGGGTTTTTTCGAGTCGCCTTTCCGACTCGATGGGTGGATATGTCGGGGTGCTACTAGATGGATCGTCCAGAGGGTCATATGGGCTCTCTAATGCTACTCGCGGTTTCGAAAATCATCAATTATGCACGCAGAATTTAGACGATGAAGTGGGTACCTCTTCCTGTGCTTCGAAATGGGACTTCTCTGTTTTCAATGAGTTTTCCGGCGAACTCCGACGATTGGGGCGGTCGACGGCGGCGAGGAGGGTCGCCTGGGGGTCGGGGATCACCTCTAGGATTGAGAGGGTTGTCCACGAGAGGGGGACGAATGTGGAGGAGTTAGGGTTTCACGGCCAATTGGCCGCTCGGCTAAATACAAAAGGGGGATCGGGTTTTCCTTGTTCTGGTCTCTGGGCTATCAGCTCTGGTGAACAGTACCCGCGGGTACTGTTCACTAGGGGATTATGATTTGTTTTTTATTTTTTCTTTTTCTTTTTCTTTTTCAAACCCTTAATAATTCACATAATACTCTTAAATTTTTTTATAAAATTTTAAATAAATACTAAAAACATAAACTATTTTCTAAAACCTTACTAATATATTTTTGCACATATTTTTAATAATTATTGCCTATTATTAAATCAACAATCGACTTGGAACAACTAAAATAATATTAATAATGACAATAAGGTAATAGTAATAATAAAAAATATAATAAATTTTGCACAAAAATAACTTAGCAAGGTTATAGTAATAATTAGGAGAGACTACATATTACTACTAATATATTATTTTTTTATAAATAATTAAAAACAAAATATTTATGTATTAAAATAATAACAAAAATTCTCCAAAAATTTTGGGGGATTACACATGTTCTAGCACACCTGGGGGCAGTCTGAAGCAGGCTTGTCGGAAACGTTCGATGAATGCTCGAACCGTCTCTTTCTCCTTCTGACGTACCTCTATAAGGGACGCCATCGTCATGTCTTTTCCTCCGTCGTAGAAACGATCGAGGAAGAGACGTGTCAAGTTATCAAAGAAGGATATGGAGTTGTCAGAGAGACTGCAGTACCAGTCGTAAGCCACTCCTTTTAATGCCCCGACAAATAGGCTAATGAGCAGTACGTCTTCCTTCTGGAGATGTCCCATTTGAGACTGGAAGTACGTCAGATAACGGCGTGGAGAGTCCTTCCCGTCGTATGCCGTCAATGTTTGCGGTTTATACTTGGGAGGATAAAGTACTTTGTTCCATTCGAGGGGGTATGGTTGTAGGATCCCCATTTTCTGGTGCTCCTCCTGTCTGTTCTTTGACTCGAAGCACTCACGCAAGTCCCTGATCATCTCAACCATGTCTTCTGTGGAGCTGGGAGTCGGAAAAGATGGTATGGTCTGGAGTTGTACATTCGAAGGTTCCGATACCCAAGGTGCTTCGCGGTAATCGGTATTCAAGGATGCCCGTTAAAGGGGCACACTTGATTCCCTGTTGACTCCTAGGTCCGGATTGGTGGAAGGTGCTCTGGCCAAAGCTGACCGTATCTCGAACACTGCTTGAGTCAGTGTTTGCATGGAGGCAAAGAGGATTTTGAGTCCCCCCTCCAAAGTATCCATTCGCTGAACGAGGTCTGCTGGTGGAGCATCTGACTCCGTATCACCACCTCCCGTCATGTATACTGTCATGACATGACTGGAAGTGGATGGATCGGTTGAAGATTCGCTTTCAGCCTCGCTCTCTTATATAAGAGGAACTTTCCCTGGAGCTTCGTCTTGGCTACCCCCAGCTATGTTCTGGGGGATATCTTCGTCTTCGGGATGAAGATAAGCAAGGGCTTGACTACCCCCAGCTATGTCCAGGAGGGTATCAAGGGCTTGACTACCCCCAGCTTCCTCTGAGATCTTTTTTCTCCTCCAGGTGCCTTCAAACACTCCTGAGGATGGGACATTCGTCTTGGTTTTCCTCGGCGGGCTCTTGGATGTGGACGAGGTCGAGGAGTTGCCAGTCGCCTTTCGGATTGATGAGGAGTTAGAGATTACGTTGCAAGAAGCAACTTCTAGTTCTGGCTCCTCTTCAATCGATACCTTCTTCCCGAGGCGACGTTTGAGGGGTGTTGATGATTGCAGCTGCTGGAAGACAGACTGCCTTTGTGGTGGGACTGCTGTCTTGCAATAACAGTTGATGGTGACTACAGCACAGCTGTACCCTATGAGGGGAGCATTGTGCTTGTCAATCGACTCTCCTGATCGACATTTGTGAATGATCACATTACGCAAATCGTTAGAGGAGAGTGCCACCTTCACACCCCCATCAGGTGCATGGCAAGGCCAAGCGCCAGGGTGGTCAAGTGAATGCTGCACCCCCTGATCCGACGCAAAAGATGTGCCCAGATCAATAGTGGGGAAGCAACATTTAGAGTGGCTTGAACCAGCCTCAGACGTACAACCAATGTAGGTACGGGGGTTCAAGACCATAGAGTTTGCCTTACACGACTTGGTTGCAAATACAGCAGATGCGCCCAAGTGTGACAAGGACTTTGAGGGTCGGCTCGTTTTTGGCGCAAAAGCACCTGAGTCAACTTTGTATAGCTTATCATCAGCAGCGTGCATGATTGTGAGCGCATGCTTCTGGTTTGCCATTGCCATAGCATGTTTGAGGTGCATGGCCCGTGCTGCCTTGGACTTCTTCGTACCAGCCCGCTGGGGTGCATAGTACTCAGAGCCCAAATTCTCCTCGCCATGACAGCGAGTAAGTTTGTCAAAGACAGAAGCCTTCTGCGGCACATCAAAGTTCATGCGCAGGGTGTTAGATGCGCCCCTGCTCCGTCGATGCATCTTTCTTATCTGAGAAGGAGATGGTTGGGGAATGTGGTCAATCCCACATTTTTCCGAGAGATGTGCTGCACCCGCAGGCGCATCCTGGCTGCTGAGGACGTCAGCGGGAAGGGTAGGCTGCATCGACGCATCCCATTCGGTGATGGTGCCAGGGGCCTCGACCTTGCGCACCCAGACTTGGTGAGTCTTCTTCGGCTTTGGCAGCCGCTTCGAAGGACTTGCGCTGCCTTCAGAGATGAACTCCTCATACGCCTGTTGATTGAGGCATACGACCAGTGTCTTGTGGGAGGAGCCCACCTTCACGTCGTCAGATTATGATACAGCTTTCTCAGCGGAGGAGAAAGAGGTCCCTAGCAGAGTCGCCAGCTTGTTTGCCATTAAAATCTTTAATTACAATTTTAATTACAAACAGAACAGTATTATAATGTAGGACTTCGATATAGTCCTAGGAGTACACTTTTGTTTTTATCTGGGTTATGTGCCGATGGAGCGAGTGGTAATACGTTGACTCCGTTGAAGATCTGACGACAATTTTCGGCTCTTTGAAGGTCTGGGTTGCTCTGGATGTCAGAGCTTGCGGAGGGGAAGAAGACGTTGAGTGTCTCTTCCGATCTCTGTGGGTGATAACTCTGATGCCCTGGTTACGTCTGTCTTTGGCTGTGCGTCTATGTATGTCTGTGTGTGTGTAGAAGAAGGAAATGATCCCTCTATTTATAAGCAGGTTGGGCTGCTCATGCGCGCATATGTAGGATGCACCTGTACGTGGGAACGCCACGTGGATGGAGCTATGGGCGGCGCATAGAGGATGTGCCATAACTTGTGGGTTGAATCTTTCATACTGCATTTGTGGGCTGGCATGTAGCAGTAGAGAGGATCTTTCGGTTGTTGAGATCTTAGGTGGTTAGCACCCCATCATAGGCTAAACTGAGTCAAAGGACACGTGACGCATGTCCATAGCTCAAAGATCTCAGATTTGGTAGAGAATGATCTGACAGGATGCGCCTGGGATTGGACGCATGAGAAGACTTTGGCTCGTAACCTTCAGGAGTCACGAAACTGGTCTGGGCGTACGGCTTTTGAGGCACGTACGAGTCTTCGGGCACATGACTGCGGAGGCGCATGCGAATGGTCGATCAGCTATATGGCTTGTTACCGCCAGAGGAGAGTAAGGAAAATGCTGACGTCAGCGGCGCTTTATTTTCTGTAAAAGCTGTTATTGCTCTGTCATCGAGACATGGCTGCTGTCGTGTCAGACTTCAGCATTTAATGTTCTGGACGGGTGATAGGCCTTTGAGTGGGCACATTGATCTGTATTCCACTAGGCACATGGAGACGCGTGGGGCGCATCCCTATGAAGCGCTTGGTGCTGGTGGGCACATCTGTATAATGCGCGGTCTGACCGGTACATCTGTTTGCATGACGTATCTTCATTGGTCCGACTGTTGAGTTCTTCGAGTGCTTTAAATAGCCATTTTGACTTGCCTGAATTCGAAGAGGCAAATTCATCATCGTAAATGCAAGTTCGTTGCATTAACTTCGGAAAGGTTGCCACTTGGCGCATGGGTTTGATTTGCCCTGGCCTATAAGTAGCAACAATTTGAGAGAGTTTTGTTGTGTCTCCCTTGACTTCTCGACGAAGATGAATTCCTTTGCTCGAGTACATTCTGTTGCCGAGACGCTCCCCAGGGTGAAGATGCATCGAGTCATTTTCGTATGCACTCGTGAAGGTGACTGTTACATCCAAAAGTCGGGATCGCGGGCTCCCAACGCAGGCCGAAGGTGTCTGTTTGTAACCCCTCTCCCCGAAATTTTTGATAATATTTTTTTATTTAATTATTTGAAGTAAAATGATGATTTTTTAGAGTTTTATAAATAATTATTTAGTTAATTATTACGGTAGATGATTTTAGCCATGATGGAGTTTTGGAGTACACGGTGATTAGAAATCGTGACGCGGATAGTGCAATGACGCGCTTTGACTCGTGTATTAGCCCCGGTAGGGGAAGGCCGAGCCATAGTGATGTCCTAACTAAGAAAACCAGGCCAAGTTATAGCATGGTCGGTATAAATAGTTTAATTATTTATTATTAAATTTATTGATTTCGTAGCGACCGGGTTGTACCGAAAAGCCCGAACTGGACCCGTACCAAGCTCAAGCCTAAGCAGGCATATAGTGGGACCAAAAACGTCCATGTAGGTAGACAGAAGTGTATATACGTACTGGCAGTCCATTTATAGCCTAGTGATCAATTATATAGCGAAATATTTAATATTGCATATTAAGTATTTTATTTCTGATATTATTATTATTATTGCTATTAATTATATATATAAATACATAGTTATTACTAGCTGTTTCCCGTCTTCTAGCAAATGAATATAGAAAGAGAATTAGTAATTTAAAGTAGATATATATATATAGAGAGAGAGTAGATAAATAAAAATATATGTATATATTGTATGTGCGTATTTATGTATATATATACATAAATGTTTATGTGTGTATGCGTATTTATATACAAATATAAATATATTGTACATGGGTATTTGTATATAAATATATATTATGAATATAGGTATAAGCGTGTATATATATATGTATATATATACATAGGTACTTATGAGGGTATATGTATAAATATATATTATATAGGAGTGCATGTATACATATAGATAAAGTATATACGTATATGTGTATGAATACCTAAATATGTAATTGTGTGTATATATATATATATATATATATATATATATATATATATATATATATATATATATATAAAGTATACGTATATACGTATACATATATATATATATACGAATATATATATACATGTATATATATTAAAGAATGAAATAGAAAGAAAAAGAAGAAGAATGAACAGCAGTGGCACCGGCCTGCCATATCAGGCCAGCCCAAAGTCGGGCCCAACCCGACCCCATAATAGCTCAGCCGAGCTACTCCCAGAGACCAACCCATCACAGGCCTTGCGAGCAACCGAGCCCGAGCCCTGTTTCGATTATATATATACACAGAGAGCGCGAGCAAGAGAGGAAGTTGTGATCGCCAAACCCTAACCTCGAAACTCCCAACCACGCCGCGTCGACCCCTCAGCCTGGCGACCATGTCCGGCCTCCGCGCGCCGCTGACGGCCACCGCCGGCCGGCCACAGGCCGAGAACAGCGCGCGCGCGCGTGTTTGAGAGACAACAGAGAACGGCAGCAGCAGGAGTGCGAGGAGACCAAATTCACGATCACTTCTCGTCGCGCTCGGTCGACCAATGGTCGAACCGTCTTCGCAGGTAATCTGACAACATAACCCACTCCGACTCCCTTCAAATAGTTCGTTTTGTATTGCGTCATGTGCATCGGAAATCGAGTCCGAAGATTGACGAAAATCCTGTCCAAAACAGGACGTAAGTCGGTCCAAACACCCTTGTTGGGAGGCGAATCATCGTCAAACCAACGACAGTTTAAGAAAACTGTTTGAACAACTTTTTAGACAACATGTAGGGCTTCCTAACCTAATTTGTAGTTTCAATTTTTATCAACTGTGTGTGAAGAAATCAACTTTCAAAGTTCAACAAAAACCTGTTTTCAAAACTTAGAAAACGCTCCACATGACGTGCGTCACGCCAATCGGGACGACGTGGTCGCGAACCGAAAGCATCGAAAGCTGCGTAACGGCTTCGTGGTCGTGTGGGCTTTGACGGAATTCAAATTGGTCGCGTGTGCGCGACGAATTTGATGCGTATCCGTCGAAATTCTCCGTATCGTGCACTTTGCAAATTCTCCAATTACTTTGTGCACGATCGTCAGATCGAGACGAAACTTGTGCCATCAGGACCGTATCGTTTTTCTGGTCCTGCATGCCAAGTTTGGTCCAATTCTGAGACAGTTGGATCCGACGTCGTTTTGCGGGCCCCACGGTCCGACTCAACGGACGATTTTGTGCACGGCCCGCCGGAATCCAACTCTGGATATACGGTTGGGTTCGTATCGGAAAACTGGATCCGTAGACATATAGTTTGACGACTTTAGAGACCTTTGACTCTGGCACGCATTTCGGTGCAAAGCGGGTCCAACGACGGACATCGTTTTTGCCCGAAATTACCGTTTTGCTCCTGTGTCCAGAATTGGACTTAAGGACAGGCAATCCTAGCCATTTTGACTATTCTGAGATCATTGGTATTATCTATTTCAGCTTCCGGGGACTGTTGTACGGGTTTTGACTATTGTGGTATATTGAGTGATTTGGATCGTCGGTTTCACCAGCACAGGACCACAGGCGAGTACAGTTTATTGTTTGCATTTCGATATTGATCTTGACTATATTTCATTGATTAGTCATTGGTTATGTGATTTTTATACTTTATTATAAATTGTTGAGTCGGGAATGAGAAGTACCAAGGATGTGTGATCCGACCGTAGATCTCGTAGATCTCGTAGACATTGTTTATTTTTATGCAGTAGATCTTGTAGACATTGTAGATCTCGTAGACATTGTTTATTTTTATGCAGTAGATCTCGTAGACATTGTAGATCTCGTAGACATTGTTTATTTTATGCAGTAGATCTCGTAGACATTGTAGATCTCGTAGACATTGTTTATTTTTATGCAGTAGATCTCGTAGACATTGTAGATCTCGTAGACATTGTTTATTTTCATGCAGTAGATCTCGTAGACCGTGCGGTGTAGTATTCCAGACCGATCACATGTCAAAGGTACTTCTAACGGTGGAAAGTATATTGGTCTATTTATTACTATTGATTTTTCTTACGACTTTACTGTTATTTTCAAAATTCATGATTGATGTCTAACCTCTGTCTTATAGTCATTTTCTTTATTTGAAATTGCATTCGGTGAATTGTGCTCGTTCCATTCCTGACTGGAAACCAACATTTTCAGGTTAGCCGTGGATTCACTTAGCTTGGGGAGTGACGGGAATACTTGCAGCCAGAAGCCTAGAGACTAGCTAGATAGTTGAGTTGGAGTCATTCTATAATTGTACAAGTTTATATTTTCTGTAAATATAAAACTTGTGATCTTTATAAATTAAATTAATTTTGTGAATGAGCATTATTTGTGATTTTGATCTTCATGGCCATGACAGCGTTCTACCGCCGACACTGCGGCGTAGGCTGGCTTGGACACGTCTCGTATCCGTTTAAAAAAAAATGGGTGCGGGTCGTGACAAGTTTTTGTGGTGGCCCATGCAGGTCAGTCTTCGCAAGTCATGCGAACTCGTGATAGTACTCAAGTTAGTTGTACTATTGCGAGCCTGCGACTAGAAATGCTCATTCACGAATTAGAAATTAATTTAATTTACGAGAATGACTAGGACTAGGAGTCCCCTATACAAATTTACCGATGGGTAGTCTAGGCCATGCAATATAGATAAGGAGTTATTAATTTTGATAGTTTATCAGATCCCCATAGGTACATTATCATCTCTTGAAATGACGATGTAATCTAATTTGGATGGATTATTCCCTTGGTAAGGCAGGGCTTCATAGAATTAATGATCTAGCCTTGATAGATTATTCAATTCATTCTCTTGCCTCTTAGATATCATCCTCATATCTTAGTCAAACTGCCTATTTAGTTTCTATTTGCCCTAGGAATTAATATTTTGTATAAATTCTGATTATTGTTATTCCCATACGAACCTCGAGTTAGTTTCGATTCAAGTTTTCCTCAAAGGCTTGAATACACATGGAATAGTTAGAATGTTTGAAATTCTTTTGTCCTCGGATTGTTCCTCCTTGTTCAATCTTTTATTCCAAGGGTTGTGACTAATAGGACATATACTTACGCTTTATGGTTACCTTGTTTGAATCCCTAGAAGCCTATGAATTTTTGCTGAAATAGTTAAAGGAGTATTAGTTAACTCATAATGGCAGGACAGCAGCGCACTGTCGCCATTTAATTGAATTTTGGAGACTATGGATACACTGCAGCCAGCAGCGCACTGGCGAGACACGACCCCTAGAGTTGGAATTTGTTTAAGAAATATAGGTTATAGAATGTTATTAAAAAACTATGGCTAGTGGTCCTCTTTAACCATAGTCAGACTGGTGTCAATATAAAGTAGAGTATCGGATAGCATGTCACGTCTGAATCACGAAATCAAGGATTACCACAGCCCGATTTTACGGGCGAGGCATAGTCCTCGGTGAAATGACCTCAGACGCGATTACAAATTAAGGATACTATAGAGGATAGGACAGTGCCCTGTGCGTTCCATAAGATCCGAAGCCAATATTGGTGGAAGTTTTGTAAGTTGGATAGCACGTCTCCCGATCTAGCATTCCGTGGTCCTTGTGACCTATTGACGAGGTTATCGACTGACACTAATAGGTTTACCTAGAATATGGAATTTAGAATGTCCATAACCCACTAGTCGACCAAGACCTTATAGATAAGAAGATAGTAGGAAGACTGTATGAACAAGAACACCGAGTAAGGTTGATTCTCACAAAACTCGAATTACTTGTGTCTTCTTTCAAAAATTTCGCATAATTGTATTCGACTATCTTAACAAACGCTGCTGTTACAGCTTAGTTTTGCAAGCTCACTCTGTTTTCGAGCTTGATTCGAGGCATATGTTTAGTGGGGACGCCTGCTAACTTATTGTCTAATCAGAATCAGTGTATTATGGTCTGATCAACCATGATGCATTTGGTTCGCACCTTATTTAAATTACCCTACGTGGATTGAGATATAGATGTCTCTAGGGTCTCATCCACGACTGCATTGACAATTCCTCTTGAATTATATGTTCGCCCTTGAATAACAAAATTGTATTCAGTAACATCTCCCTTGAATTCTTTATTGTCTTTATTTTTCACCGATTTGGAAAGACGAAAGCTCGTGATGGTAGAGAGATACAGAGTATTCCCATGGCTATGATAATGGCAGGCACAAGTGTAGCTACCAACGGCCAGTCCTGTGATTGAGTTACTCGTTCTCCTCTCGACCCCAAACTGTTATCGGGACTTTCAAGCCATCTGAATTTAAGAATGATTAAGGTTTTACCCTTAGTCGTAATGCCAACCTAGGAGACTACCTATTCCCAAGAGACCAAATTTTGTGAACCTCTAACCATCCTTTGAAGCTTGCTTCAACTAGAACCCGTGTGACAATAGTCTGGCAGATTCGACACAAATAGAAATACATGACTTGGTCGTTAGAAATCTTTCATATGATGTGCCCTAGAGTTGGTTACCCCGTCGATAACTCTAGTATACTATAGACGAGTAGATCATCCTATTTTATCGACCATGTGTCATTGTACACACTCGTTCTCCATTTATTGAGGAACGACCCTCGACTTAACTTATATCAACCGTATCCCGTTACGCCGTGCCTCATTCTTTATCAGCAAGAGTCGGGGTACAGTATCCGGACTTTGAATTTCTTTTGACCTCATTATCTCTAAAACCATATCCTAAATCCTAAGGTGGGTAGACTGTAAGCCTTCTAGAATTTTTGGGGTATGCAAGGATTACCGATTAATTAGAATGATTTCCATTAGGATGATAGCTAGTGTCTCATTGGACTCCCACTTTTCATTTAGGTCATTTTGTGTCCCTGGCCGTGTCATTAATATTCGGAGCACGAGACCAACTGTTACCTTCCAACAAATTTCATATACAAAATTTAGACAGGTCCACCTTTATCTAGGTATATCATGTCCCACTCAAACCCGTCCCCTTGTACTCTATTTTGATGTACGACTTTCAGGACAAAAGGACGAGTTATAACCCTTACCATAATACCGGTAAACTTTCCGACTACAATTAGAGACTCAATCTCGACTCAAACCTTTCGACCCAATATATGGTTGTGATCTGCTCGAAGCCCACTACGCGCATGCCACTAGTATGCCACCCAATTGAGGCCTCATGTGCTACTTAAACACCAAAGTCACGAAAGGCACATTTTGGGGTTTTAGCATCCTAGCTAACCACCCGACTGGCAACTAGTTCAACCACTTGGGTTGAAATCTATTCTAGGTTACCTTAGCCTAGTGGAAATAGTTCTATCTTTGGGATCTTGTCCAGTCCATATAGATTGCAATCCAGGGTTCATCCAACCGACGATTGCTGTCCAATCAGGAAGTCCATTAAAAACCAGTAAAACCTATCCATGCATACCACTATTGTTAGACTATAAAACCGAACTATTTGAGATAGGTCCCTATACCGATCATGCGGCCTCCATCTCTTAGAATATGGTGTCATTCGTAACCATTATTCCGTTTACCGGGAAGTCACGATATGATCTTGTATTACATTTTATATTCCTTGCTCGTGTGTTTAAATAACCACGGAAAGGATCACAATCTTGATTTCCCAGATTTCGTTCTATTATGGATATTGTTTAGAATTTCGAGAACGAAACTTCTATATTGCAAGGATTGCAAGCCCCTCTAAGAAATGAAGGGTTCTTGTTTTAGCAAGTGACTGGACTAGAGTAGCCCAATCTAGTAAAATAGGTCAATGGCTCATAAACTTTCCTTCAGTCTGTACCATTGGGGATCCTTTACTGCTCTAGAAATTTCTTATTCGCCCTTGATTATTTTTTTATTTTTATCTTCCTGTCTTTCTCATTGTAGAGTGACGAATGGTCACGCTTATTAGAATTCAGCAATATTCTTAGCTACTTGTGTAAATTGGTTGCATGTTAGATTTTGGGTTGCTTGATAGATAAGAGATGATTATGGTGGCCATAAGTAGTAGATACCTATTGGTAGCAAATTTTAGCAAGTAGTTGGAAGATTATAAAGTTTTAGAGACATGGAGATTGAGGGAGTAGTGTGACCAAAGGTGGGTAGAAGTAGAAAATCTTCGGAGTTTCGTTGTTACAAAATGGCTAGGAGGAGGATATAAACTGTTTTTGAGGGATTAAGATCCAAGGGAATTAAGGTAATGGTGGAGCTTCTTTGAATTTAAGGAATAGTTACGAATTAGAATTTCGAGGACGAAATTATTTTTAAGCTGGGTAGATTTGTAACCCCTCTCCCCGGAATTTTTGATAATATTTTTTATTTAATTATTTGAAGTAAAATGATGATTTTTTAGAGTTTTATAAATAATTATTTAGTTAATTATTACGGTAGATGATTTTAGCCATGATGGAGTTTTGGAGTACACGGTGATTAGAAATCGTGACGCGGATAGTGCAATGACGCGCTTTGACTCGTGTATTAGCCCCGGTAGGGGAAGGCCGAGCCATAGTGATGTCCTAACTAAGAAAACCAGGCCAAGTTATAGCATGGTCGTTATAAATAGTTTAATTATTTATTATTAAATTCATTGATTTCGTAGCGACCGGGTTGTACCGAAAAGCCCGAACTGGACCCGTACCAAGCTCAAGCCTAAGCAGGCATATAGTGGGACCAAAAACGTCCATGTAGGTAGACAGAAGTGTATATACGTACTGGCAGTCCATTTATAGCCTAGTGATCAATTATATAGCGAAATATTTAATATTGCATATTAAGTATTTTATTTCTGATATTATTATTATTATTGCTATTAATTATATATATAAATACATAGTTATTACTAGCTGTTTCCCGTCTTCTAGCAAATGAATATAGAAAGAGAATTAGTAATTTAAAGTAGATATATATATATATATATATATATATATATATATATATATATATATATATATATATATATATATATATATATATATATATATATATATAGAGTAGATAAATAAAAATATATGTATATATTGTATGTGCGTATTTATGTATATATATACATAAATGTTTATGTGTGTATGCGTATTTATATACAAATATAAATATATTGTACATGGGTATTTGTATATAAATATATATTATGAATATAGGTATAAGCGTGTATATATATATGTATATATATACATAGGTACTTATGAGGGTATATGTATAAATATATATTATATAGGGGTGCATGTATACATATAGATAAAGTATATACGTATATGTGTATGAATACCTAAATATGTAATTGTGTGTATATATATATATATATATAAAGTATACGTATATACGTATACATATATATATATATATATACGAATATATATATATACATGTATATATATTAAAGAATGAAATAGAAAGAAAAAGAAGAAGAATGAACAGCAGTGGCACCGGCCTGCCATATCAGGCCAGCCCAAAGTCGGGCCCAACCCGACCCCATAATAGCTCAGCCGAGCTACTCCCAGAGACCAACCCATCACAGGCCTTGCGAGCAACCGAGCCCGAGCCCTGTTTCGATTATATATACACAGAGAGCGCGAGCAAGAGAGGAAGTTGTGATCGCCAAACCCTAACCTCGAAACTCCCAACCACGCCGCGTCGACCCCTCAGCCTGGCGACCATGTCCGGCCTCCGCGCGCCGCTGACGGCCACCGCCGGCCGGCCACAGGCCGAGAACAGCGCGCGCGCGCGTGTTTGAGAGACAACAGAGAACGGCAGCAGCAGGAGTGCGAGGAGACCAAATTCACGATCGCTTCTCGTCGCGCTCGGTCGACCAATGGTCGAACCGTCTTCGCAGGTAATCTGACAACATAACCCACTCCGACTCCCTTCAAATAGTTCGTTTTGTATTGCGTCATGTGCATCGGAAATCGAGTCCGAAGATTGACGAAAATCCTGTCCAAAACAGGACGTAAGTCGGTCCAAACACCCTTGTTGGGAGGCGAATCATCGTCAAACCAACGACAGTTTAAGAAAACTGTTTGAACAACTTTTTAGACAACATGTAGGGCTTCCTAACCTAATTTGTAGTTTCAATTTTTATCAACTGTGTGTGAAGAAATCAACTTTCAAAGTTCAACAAAAACCTGTTTTCAAAACTTAGAAAACGCTCCACATGACGTGCGTCACGCCAATCGGGACGACGTGGTCGCGAACCGAAAGCATCGAAAGCTGCGTAACGGCTTCGTGGTCGTGTGGGCTTTGACGGAATTCAAATTGGTCGCGTGTGCGCGACGAATTTGATGCGTATCCGTCGAAATTCTCCGTATCGTGCACTTTGCAAATTCTCCAATTACTTTGTGCACGATCGTCAGATCGAGACGAAACTTGTGCCATCAGGACCGTATCGTTTTTCTGGTCCTGCATGCCAAGTTTGGTCCAATTCTGAGACAGTTGGATCCGACGTCGTTTTGCGGGCCCCACGGTCCGACTCAACGGACGATTTTGTGCACGGCCCGCCGGAATCCAACTCTGGATATACGGTTGGGTTCGTATCGGAAAACTGGATCCGTAGACATATAGTTTGACGACTTTAGAGACCTTTGACTCTGGCACGCATTTCGGTGCAAAGCGGGTCCAACGACGGACATCATTTTTGCCCGAAATTACCGTTTTGCCCCTGTGTCCAGAATTGGACTTAAGGACAGGCAATCCTAGCTATTTTGACTATTCTGAGATCATTGGTATTGTCTATTTCAGCTTCCGGGGACTGTTGTATGGGTTTTGACTATTGTGGTATATTGAGTGATTTGGATCGTCGGTTTCACCAGCACAGGGCCACAGGCGAGTACAGTTTATTGTTTGTATTTCGATATTGATCTTGACTATATTTCATTGATTAGTCATTGGTTATGTGATTTTTATATTTTATTATAAATTGTTGAGTCGGGAATGAGAAGTACCAAGGATGTGTGATCCGACCGTAGATCTCGTAGATCTCGTAGACATTGTTTATTTTTATGCAGTAGATCTCGTAGACATTGTAGATCTCGTAGACATTTTTTATTTTTATGCAGTAGATCTCGTAGACATTGTAGATCTCGTAGACATTGTTTATTTTATGCAGTAGATCTCGTAGACATTGTAGATCTCGTAGACATTGTTTATTTTTATGCAGTAGATCTCGTAGACATTGTTTATTTTCATGCAGTAGATCTCGTAGACCGTGCGGTGTAGTACCCCAGACCGATCACATGTCAAAGGTACTTCTAACGGTGGAAAGTATATTGGTCTATTTATTACTATTGATTTTTCTTACGATTTTACTGTTATTTTCAAAACTCATGATTGATGTCTAACCTCTGTCTTATAGTCATTTTCTTTATTTGAAATTGCATTCGGTGAATTGTGCTCGTTCCATTCCTGACTGGAAACCAACATTTTCAGGTTAGCCGTGGATTCACTTAGCTTGGGGAGTGACGGGAATACTTGCAGCCAGAAGCCTAGAGACTAGCTAGATAGTTGAGTTGGAGTCATTCTATAATTGTACAAGTTTATATTTTCTGCAAATATAAAACTTGTGATCTTTATAAATTAAATTAATTTTGTGAATGAGCATTATTTGTGATTTTGATCTTCATGGCCGTGACAGCGTTCTACCCCCGACACTGCGGCGTAGGCTGGCTTGGACACGTCTCGTATCCGTTTAAAAAAAAAATGGGTGCGGGTCGTGACACTGTTGCATCCAAAGATCGGGATGCTCGAGTCCCGTCTCCGTTATGCCGGAAGAGCCGTAGATCGAAATTTCGGTGCTCTCCTCTTTATTGGAATTTGGAGAGCTCTTCCTCCTGCTAGAGTGGGGTTGATCGTCCGCTCTTGTTATGCTCAAAGCTGCTCCTTTAGCCGAAGCACTTGATCGGGTCGAAGCAGAGCGCATATGATGAGACTTCGTAATGCGCCTTAACTGCGACGCTAAAGAGACGCGCCTGACTGAGACGCTGAAGAGACGCGCCTGTCTGATGATGCGCCTGGCATGGGGCGCATGGTAGTTTGCTGCGTCTGGCTATAGTCTTAGGATCTTTCTTTTTGTAGAAGTTCTCCTTTGTAAAGCCTTTTTTTTAGACATGTAATAGACTTTTATATGAAATAAAAATCCTCTTTTGATGTCTATACTTTTGCTGTCCTTTGCTGTTCCAAGTACTTCGTTTGAGCTCCCTGGCGCATGTTTGTTAAGCGCATAGGAATTCTGGCCTGTAGATGCGTCTGAAATTCCATGCTTCTACATTATCGAGCTAGTATTATCACATTTAATAGAGGTGTAAGTAGAAGATATGCCATAGTCTACAAGTGTTTGTGACATCTAAAGAATTTGTGCACAACAGCATCCGGTCGCTATATACTCGGCCTCAGTGGTTGAAAGAGCAACAGAGTTTTGTTTTTAACTAAACCACGATATCAAGGATTTTCTAAGGAATTGACATGTGCCGCTAGTGCTTTTTCGGTCAATTTTGCATCCGACAAAATCTGCATCCGAGAAGCCATGAAGCTCAAAGGATGAAGATTTGGATACCAAAGGCCCATATTAATGGTGCCTTTGAGATATAAAAAAATACGCTTTACAGCACATAAGTGTGATTCCTTTGGATTTGCTTGGTATCGTGCACAAAGACATACACTAAACATGATATCAGGTCGGCTAGCAGTTAGATAAAATAAGCTACCGACCATACCTTGATACTTACGAATGTCGACCGAAGTGTCATCTTCATCATTGTCAAGCTTTGTCGTTGTTGCCATAGGAGTCCTTATTGATTTGGATGAGTCAAGTTCGAAACGTTTGAGGAGATCCTTTGTATATTTTGCTTGATTGATGAAGGTTCCTTTGGGTCCTTGTTTGGTGCATTATTAGTAGAACAAAAAATAATGTCATCGACATAAATTTGAACTAATAAAAGAGTGCCATTAAAGGATTTGATGAAAAGTGTGGTGTCGACTTTGCCTTTAGAAAAATTGTGTGAAATAAGAAAGAAACTAAGGCGCTCATACAAAGCACGAGGAGCTTGTTTGAGGCCATAAAGGGCTTTGTGTAGTTTGAAAACGTGATAAGAAAATTGAAAATCTTCAAAGCCAGAAGGTTGTTTAACATAAACTTCCTCTTTAATAATACCATTTAGAAAAGCACTTTTAACATCCATTTGAAAGAGTTTGAAATCATTAAAGCAAGCAAAAGCACATAGCATACGAATGGATTCAAGACGAGCAACCAGAGCATAGGTTTCATCGTAGTCAATGCCTTCCTCTTGGTTATAGCCTTGAGCAACCAATCGGGCTTTGTTACGAGTCACTAACCCATCTTCATTAAGTTTATTGTGAAACACCCATTTTGCTCCAATAATGGGGTGGTTGTTAGGTTTAGGGACAAGTTCCCAAACCTTGTTTTGCTCAAATTGATTTAGCTCTTCTTGCATCGCTATCATCCAAAATTCATCATGAAAAGAATCATTAATATTTTTAGGCTCTATTTGAGAAATAAAAGCCACGTTTGCACAAAGACCACGAGTGGAGGATCTAGTACTTATACGTGAAGAAGGATCCCCAATGATAAGCTCCTTAGGATGATTTGGGACAAATCTCCATTCCTTTGGGAGATCCTCTTGAGGAGGCTCGAGTGGTGGAGAATCTTTTGTTCGAGGGGTTACAATTTTATTGTTAGATGAAGAAGGATGAGGATCTCCAATAGAAGAGTTTTCCAAACCAAACGAAATGTCATCAATATCATCGGATGAGGAGGATGTAAAAGAGTTAAGTTTGTAATGACCATTGTTCATATTACGTATTTTGGAATACGTGTATGTATTTTGGACCCGTATTGCATGTCTCCCTGCTTGATTTATTTTGGCATTTCATTGATTGGTTTATCTTGGTTCGGCTTAATTTTGCATGGTTCGATTTTGCTTGATTTTATGTAAACCAAACCACTCCCACCAACCACCACCCTCTTTATTAAATATCCCACCAAACATTTCTCTCTCCACATTAACTCTTCTTCTTCTCCACCATTACTTCTCCACCAACCTGAGAGAGTGGAAGGTTTAGGCAAGTGCATCTTGCTTCATGGAGGAAGTCCATTTTTATTGTTCCATTGTCTTCCTCATGTGTTTCTAATCCACTTTAGTATTTAGCATTTTTTATTTCTATGGTTAAATTCTTGTAAATCTAGCCTTGTGGCATTTTCGATTTTTAGGGGTGTTGATCTATCCAACATACATATTTTTGCTATTTGATGGTTCCATGTTGCAGAGAATTCCATTCTACCCAAATTTTGCCTACGGGAGTTTGCTGGGCCGTATGAGCATTAATTGCCTTGGCCGCATGTACCAGCACTTGGCCGCATGAGCCAATTGCATGGCCGCATGTAAATATCAAAGTTGCTGGCCGCATGCATGGGAACAAAGTTGCTTGCATTATTTAATTAGCATTATTTAATGCATTGACATGGCCTTACATTGCTTGCATTTGTATGGGAACAAGTTGCTAGCCGCATATGGCACTTGGTTGTAGCCGCATAAGCATGAAATAATGCATTAGAATTTGCATGCATTAACTCATGGCATTAAATAATGCATGAGCCAATAACTAATGTGCTGTATTAAATAATGCATGGCCTTATCATTTTCAGCCGCAGATGGCTGTTCCTAAATAAGCCGCATAGCTTTATATAGAAGTGTATTATTTATTCTCCTATACATTTGCATTTGCTTGCAAATGCTAATTGTAGCCGCATGGGAATATGCTTGGCCACCTTAGCATTAAATACATGCACGTGGGAGCAAAGCTTAGCATTAATGCTTGGCCACATTATCATGGCTTAGCATTTAATGCTTGTACCCATAGCATTGCATGCATCAGCATGCATGGGAGAAACCATTCTTGGCCGCATGGGGACCATTTTCAGTCGCATGAATTGGTGCAACACATAAATGCATACAAACATGCATCAGCCGCATGCCATCACACATCTAGTAGGTTAATGCATACATTAAGTATTAATGCATTACATTAAGTAGTGGTGCAATATATAATTGCATGCATTTAGTATATTAATATATTTATATTAATGTACTTAATGCAATATATATTAATATAATGTACTTAATGTATTAATGCATTATACTAATATAATATAATTAATGCATTATATTAATGCATTATATTAACGTATTAAATGCATGCTTATATATTTAGCATTGGCCGCATGGCCCAATTCATTAGCTTCAGCCGCATACGCCCCCTCCAATTATTTGGCGGAGCCGCATATGGCCCATTTCATACATTTTTGCATGCATTGTCCGCATGCAAATTTGCATGTGCTTGCATGCTTAAATATTTATGTCTGCATGGCCACTATTTAATATTTATGGCCGCATGGCCTTAGCATTAATTATAGCCACATGCACAATTAATATTTAATTCCTAAACGTATGTTGGTGCCATATTAATTTCATGTATGTTTCCTGACACGATGGTGACCCGTTGTGGTGCACTCTTGACATGACGTGATAGTGGCCCGACGTGGCGCACTTCTGACAGTGAACATGACATGATATATATATTTTGAAGGTTGTTGCGACGGCTAGTATGTCATGACAAGATTGAATGGCTTGGACACCGTGGTTGAGTGTGTTTGTACAAATGGAACTGGTAATGTTTACATCATGTCTAGGACATGGATCCCTGAGTACCACGGTCAGGGATACCTACTGTAAATGGCTAAGGCTAATAACTAGAATAATTCAGTAGTCATGAGAGATTTTTTTCAGCTACAGGCGATCCCGTTATCCCGGCCACCATTGTGGACTTGCAGCCTGCCGACGAGTAGGTCACAAGTCTAGATTCACTGATATATGGAAAAGATCGAGGCACTGCTAATGAACCCAAGTCGCCTGGATAACCTGGATTAGCTGCAGGGCTTGTGACTGGAGGAACATCTCACTGCATGTTGTGATAACCCTAGTTAACTAATATAAAAAGCCGTAGTCACTGATTGGCCGGGAGCGATTGTATGGTGTAGTTTCAGTGCTCGATTATTGCAAGCTTGATCGCATGATTGTCACTTTTAACAATAAAGATCAGGGGCTAAGTTCTGTTCGGACGAAAGGTTACAACTCCGGTCCTTGTTTGGTTTAAGGGTTGTAACCTGGCTCCCGGAGCAGTTCTGAGTCCTCTCTTCGTTTATTGTATTATCGTACCCTACGTCACGCTTGTGATGTTTTACCTTACCAACAGGAATTGAAGACGGAGTTCTATTCATGTGAAGGGTTATAACCCCGATCCTTGTTTAGTTTAAGGGTTGTGACCCGGCTACTTGAATGGTTCCCTCGTACTCTATATGACTGTTATTACTTTTTAACAGGCTCTTTTGTAACTACTATTAATATTTAATTCTGATATGCTGGGTTTAGTTCTTAAGTGAAGGATCCTTTGTGGTACTTGCTCTTTCTGGGATCTGACCCAGCTGGTTTTGTGTGGCCAGATTTCGGAGCAGCTTCAGAGGATCTACCGACCTTCCAGCCCGATGGTGACCACCAGGCGTAACCAGGACAATGAGTGGATTTATTTTTGTGCTCCCACTCTATTGTAAAATTTTTATTTTGAGGCGTTTTACCGGCGAGCACCTGTTAGCTCGTATTGCATACCTTATTATTGTTTGCCTACGGGCTGTGACATGATTGACAGATCCTAGGGTTGATTATGTATGACTAAACTCTTGCTAGTCCTCACATTTTGTAACGACTAGCTTCATGATCAGTTGGATATGTAATGTTTGGGATGCCTTACTATTGTATATTTGGTGATCTTACATATTGTAACTTTACTTGCTTGCTTGAGATTGAGACAATTAGGCTTGTATCGACCATAGGAGACTAATGGATTGTAGTTAAACCCTCATATATCTAGACAGCCGTGACCGTATAGTAGGGTAGATTCCATTTTATTATACGTAGCTGGCTATATATGCCCCCGTTCTCCAGTATTCCGGTTCTGGGGCGTTACATGGTTTAAGTGGTGGCCCATGCAGGTCTTGTAAATCGAGATATGTGAGGGTTTACCGAATAGATGTCTCAATCAATATTTGCCCTTGATCTCTGCCTGTATCTTCTAATCCCTGAGATTCTCGACCTGATCATATGCTTGTATCGTTGATCTGTCTTGGTCCTTCCTTATTGTTCCCTATGTCGTCTTCTTCAGCGGCATTGTTCCTGGACCTGCCGATCAGTAAGGCGACGCACCTCCCGTGGACCAGTAGCAACAAGAAGATCAGGCTCAGCACTCAGGAGCAGCCTCCCGGGTCATGCCTCCCGGAGATCTAGAACCCCCGGTGCAATCAGCCCAGCCCGCGAGGCAGGACGATGGAACCTTGGTTGGACTTATCTGGGAGTTGCTTGCATCGCAGGATCGTCGAGGAGATGCCTTGCATCAGGCAGTGGCAGATGCTCTAGGCAGAGGTGGACATCATGGGAATAGTACAGCGAACAATTTCAAGCGCCTGAACCCTCCATTCTTCGATGGCAGCGAAGACGCTATCGCTGCTGATGCGTGGCTTCAGGACACAGAGGTGATATTGGAGGCAGCAAAGACCCCTGAAGATGAGAAGGTGGCCGTAGTGCGCCTGCAGTTATTGGATCTAGCCCGCAGCTGGTGGACGGCACAGGCTGTTGGATTGGTGGCGCCTATTGCTTGGACAGTATTCTGAGAGAGGTTCCGGACCAAGTACTTCGATGCGGTGGCTCGGTACGATCTATAGACTAAGTTCACCAATTTGAAGCAGATAGGCAGGACGGTCGATGGGTATGCGGCCGAGTTTTCCAGGCTTAGTCGGTTTGCTCACACCTTGTGTCACGCCCCGATTCCGTCGAATCGATAGTCGTCCCCCGGGCGTGATGCCGTGCGAACCTAAGTTGCGATCGCACAAGGCTTAGTCATAAGGTTATCCGAAACACAACATCAATTTAGAGTACGCAGAGAATTTGAACAACACATTTGAAGTAGAAATAGACTTTTTTATTGATAATAAGAACTTTACATAGACTCCTTTACAATCATTGCCGCGCGGGCTACAACATGACTTCGACTTACAAAATGAACGCCGATGAGATAGTCGTTCCATACATTACACCCTTTTATACAAGCAAAAACCAATACATATTTCCATCTGCTATGGCGGGAAGTCGAGTCGTCATTTTTCTTTGGACTGATGTGCGGGTCTTCTTCAAAAGGAAATCCAGAAAACAAGCCTTCACACGGACAAGGCTTCAAAAGAGTTCATGCCGCCTTGATCTCTAGTTGGCACGCCCTTCGTGGTTTGGGGTACCTGCGTGGAGAGCGAGGATCAGTACATTACACTTTGTACTGGTGCGTGGCTATTTAAGTTCCAAGCTCTCATTTGGTTGAAGAGTTTATATGACTTAGAGTATGAATGTTTCTAACATCCTAATGGATTACAAACAAGTAATGACAAGCATAGTGAACTTTACGTTGAAACTTACCCCGGCGGACCGCGTCGCGCCTTATGAAACTTACCATGTTCTTCCTTTTCAATCGTTATCATTTTTCATACCGAGTGCATTATTTCGTGTGTTGGTCACTGACTCCCAGAGCCATTGTGGACTGCTCTAGCTTTTGTTAGACGGGGTCCTTTCAGCGTGAGTAGCGAGCCCCGCTGCAAGTCCTCGCCTAACCCGTGCCCAGCACAGCTAATTATTTGTTTCCATATGCCCGCAACGGTCCCGTGGCCTCGGGTTGCCGTACGGAGAAAACGCTCACCTTGTCGACAAGTTGTCCATGACCGTGCAAAGACATATTTTTAGTTGTTAAGACATAGCCAACTCTTTCTTTTTGAGAACTTGCTCATTCATTCGTGTTCGTGCACTTGCATTTATCTTTTCATTCGCAACAACACTATCGACTTTGCCTAAGAAGGGGGTCGAGAAGGGAAGGGTCAGCCACTCACCTTGAGTTTATCCTGGCGAGCGAACTTGTTGGTCGCGCTAGACGTCGCCTACGCGATTACCTGAAATCGCACAAGCAACCGATTAGAACACTGCATTGTTCAAAGAGTTCGATAGGAAATGCGAGTTCGAAATGCAAGCCATGAAAACCATCGAAAACATTCACGAAACGCATTCAGAAAACAAAGCCAAAACCAATGCAAGCGGCGTGAAAAGCAGAGCAACGGGAGGTCTCTCCCGACTCAACCGCAGAGTCAATCCTCGAGGCGCAACCCGCTGAATATGGGACTTGGTTCCGAAGAAGACATTCCATAACGAGGAATGGGTCTTAATTCAACCGTTCCCGTTCGATCGACTCGGCCGATCCCGACCTATCGGTCCCGACCGAATCGATAGCGACAGTGTTCCTTTCTCGCGCACCCCGTGGACAGAGTACGGGGCACGATATAGGGACGGGGCACTACACCATAACCAACTAAGAAAAAGTTTCGTCCTCGAAACTTAAGAATAGAACCTACCTCTATGAAAATAATGAAGGGAACTTTTCCCTCATCTCTGACTCGAGTTCCCATGTCGACTCCTCTGCCGCATGGTTCCTCCAGAGTACGCGGACGAGAGGGATCGCCCGATTTCGAAGTAGCTTATCCTTGCGTTCTAAAATTTGAACTGGCGCTTCGACGTAGGATAAGTCAGACTTCAGCTCTAGCTGGCCAAAATCTACCACGTGGCTAGGGTCGTGCACGTACTTCCGTAGTTGGGAGACGTGGAAGACATTGTGTACACCTTCAAGCGCCGGTGGTAGGGCAATCTTATAGGCTACGGGGGCGACCCGCTCGAGTATTTCGAACGGCCCAACGAATCTCGGACTCAGCTTCCCCTTCACGCCGAACCGAGTAACTCCACGCATGGGCGACACCTTCAGGAACACGTGATCGCCTACACAGAACTCAAGCGGTCTTCGATGGGTGTCGGCATAGCTCTTCTGCCGACTCTGTGCAGTCTTTAGTCTTTCCCGAATTAGCTTGACCTTCTGCACTGTCTGTTCTACCAGCTCCGGGCCGAGTATCTGCCGTTCCCCGACTTCATCCCAGCAAATGGGCGATCTGCACTTCCGGCCGTACAAAGCTTCATACGGCGCCATTTGGATGCTGGACTGGTAGCTATTGTTATATGCAAATTCCGCCAACGGTAAGTGGACGTCCCAGCTTGATTTGAAGTCGATTGCGCAGAGCCGTAGCATGTCTTCGAGAATCTGATTAACGCACTCCGTTTGGCCGTCAGTCTGTGGATGGTAAGCTGAACTGAACTGCAACTTGGTACCCAGCGCCGACTGAAGGCTACTCCAGAATCGCGACATGAACCGTGAATCCCGATCAGAGACGATGGATACTGGAACTCCGTGCAGCCGTACGATCTCGTCAAGATAAATCTGCGCCAGCCGATCAACGCTCCAAGTAACTTTAATGGCAATGAAGTGCGCTGACTTGGTTAATCGATCGACGATGACCCAGATGGCGTCGCTCCCCCGTGGTGTCTTCGGCAGGCCAACAATAAAGTCCATCGTGACATGATCCCATTTCCACTCTGGAATGGCAAGGTTCTGCATCTCCCCGCCCGGTCGCTGATGCTCAGCTTTCACCTGCTGACAGGCCATGCATTGTGACACGAAGAGCGCCACATCTCTCTTCATCCCGTGCCACCAGAAGGTCGTGCGGAGGTCCTTGTACATCTTGGTACTGCCTGGATGCAAGGTATATTTCGCGTGATGCGCCTCCGACATAATCTCCTTTCGTAGTTCAGAATCATCCGGAACACATAGTCGGCCATTCAATCGCAGCGCGCCGGTCTTGTCTTCCGCAAAGTCGGTCACACTACCTGTTGAAATTCGTTCGCGCATTTTCTTCAGGTACGGATCATCCTTCTAAGCGGCCATGATCTTTTCCAGCAAACTCGGCTCTAACTGCAGCTGCGCCAACCGTATATCCCTGAATCGAACCCGGAGATCGATGCCCATTTCTTCGAGATCTTGTAGTAGTCTGCGGTCGATGGATAGCGAGGCAAGGTATTTCCGACTCAGAGCGTCCGCCACCACATTTCCTTTGCCCGGAGTGTAGTCGATCGTCAAGTCATAGTCCTTGATTAGTTCGAGCCAGCGCCGCTGTCGTAAGTTCAGTTCCTTCTGGGTGAAGAGATACTTGAGGCTCTTGTGGTCGGTATAGATTGCGCACGCCACGCCATATAGATAGTGACGCCACAATTTCAACGCGAACACAATCGCCGCTAACTCCAAGTCGTGCGTAGGATAGTTCTTCTCGTGCGGCTTCAACTGTCTGGAGGCGAAGGATATCACCTTGTTCCGCTGCATGAGCACACATCCCAAGCCCTGGCCTGAAGCATCGCTGAATATCTGGAAACCCTCTGGCCCATCCGGAAGTGCGAGTATGGGTGCCGAAATCAGCCGCTGTTTTAGCTCCTGGAATGAAGCTTCACAGTCATCCGACCACTCATACGCGACTCCCTTTTGAGTGAGGCGAGTCAGTGGCGATGCAATCTTCGCAAAGTCTTTCACGAAGCGTCGATAGTATCCCGCCAAACCAAGAAAGCTTCTAATCTCGCTAGCAGACGCAGGCCTCCTCCAATCAGCAACGGCTTCCACTTTCTTCGGATCGACTGCAATGCCTTCGGACGAGATGATGTGACCAAGGAAGGACACGCTGCTGAGCCAAAATTCGCACTTACTCCGCTTCGCATACAACTGGTTCTCTCGAAGTGTCTGGAGCACGGTCCGCAGATGTTCTGCATGCTGCGCCCTGTCTTTCGAGTAGACGAGAATGTCGTCAATGAAGACTACCACAAATTTATCAAGGAAGGGTCTAAACACCCGATTCATTAGGTCCATAAAGGCGGCAGGGGCGTTCGTCAGGCCGAATGGCATCACCAGGAACTCGTAGTGGCCGTACCGAGTGCGAAAGGCTGACTTTTGTACGTCGTCCGACTTGATCTTGAGCTGATGATAGCCTGAGCGGAGATCAATCTTCGAAAATACCGAGGCGCCCTGCAGTTGATCGAATAGGTCGTCTATGCGGGGCAATGGGTACTTGTTCCGGATGGTGGCCTTGTTAAGCTCTCGGTAATCGACGCACAGACGCATGGACCCATCCTTCTTCTTAACGAACAATACGGGCGCTCCCCACGGTGAAACACTAGGCCGAATAAACCCTCTGTCGAGTAATTCTTGTAACTGGGTTTTGAGTTCCTTCAGCTCGGCGGGGGCCATTCTGTACGGGGCCTTTGAAATCGGTCGAGTATCGGAGAATGTATCGATGCTGAACTCGATCTCTCGGTCGGGGGGCATGCCGGGTAGCTCGTCCGGGAACACATCGGGGAATTCTGCCACAACGTCGGTCTGACCTACGTTTGCACTATCCTGTCGCATGTCTCGGACGGACGCCAAGTAGCCTTCGCACCCAGAATGCAGCATCCTCCGAGCAGAGATTGCCGAGATCAACATGCAGGTCGACGACGCCTCACCACACGAAAAGCAGAATTCAGGCACTCCCGGTATGCGGAAAGTGACCGTCTTCCTGGCACAGTCTATGGTTGCGTTGCACGGCCCGAGCCAATCCATCCCCAGAATGATATCGAAGTCATTCATGTCTAGGACCATCACGTCCAGACCGATCTTTTGACCGCCGATACAGATAATCCCGTCGGTGCAAGCTGAATTAGTGAGTATTGGTGTGCCCGAAGGTGTGCTCACGCTAAGGTCGAGGTCTAATGATACTAACGGAAATTTGTGCTCGGCGACAAAGTCCGCCGCTATAAAACTATGCGAAGCACCTGAATCAAATAGTACGCGAGCAGGCACATTATTAAAACTAAGTATACCTGTCACGACCGTGTCTGAGGCAAGCGCTTCATCTCGAGTCAAGGCGTAGACGCGTCCTTGTGCATTCGGACGCCTGTCTTGATGGTTTGGTTGGGCAGGCGGAGCAGGTCGAGGCGCCTGCACTCGATTCTCCTGTCGGTTCTGTTGGGGAGGGGCGTTGCGGGTCCGACGAAAGCTTGGACAATTTGGAGCTGCATGACCCCTCTGTCCGCAAGCGAAACATTCAACGTTGCGGTGCCAGCAGTGGGTTTCACGGTGTCCAAGTTTTCCGCAATTGGCGCACTTAGGTATCGTTTTCTCACCCATGTAAGGACGCTTTGATGCGTCGTTGTTGCCTCCCATATGGCTAGGACGTTTGTGATTGGAGTTGCGCACAACGTCGTCAGCACTGGAAGGATGCAGGTTCTCAAGGCGAAGCGCGTGATTCAGAGCCTCGCCCGTGGTCTTGTACTCCGGGACGCCGACATGCGCACCAATAGATTGTCGCAGTCCCACTTCGAACCGTCGCACGCGGCACTCTTCAGTAGGCAGAAACGCACCAGCGAACTTGGACAATTTGTTGAACTCTGCGGCGTACTGCTGCACGGTCCTGCTCCCCTGCTTCAATGACATGAATTCGTTTTCCTTTGCTTGGCGAATGGCAGACGGAAGGTACTCGAGTTCGAAGGCCTTGCGGAACGTAGCCCAAGAGATCGGCGCGGTAGTATGGTCCGGTCGAATCGCTCGCTTGCGTACGGCCCACCAGTCGTGCGCGTTCAACCGTAGTTGAAGTTGTGCGCAGGCGACTTGCTTTGAGTCTTCGATGCCGAGGAGCTCGAAGTGGTCTTCTAGTTCTTCCAGCCAGTCAATCGTAATGGAAGGACCCTCGGTGCCGCTGAAAGAGGTGCGACACGCCTTCTTGAATTCTGACACTTCGAAGTTGTACTTCTTTGGTGCCGCTGGTTGAAGCTCGGGCTCCGCCGTGTCGACTTCAATGGGTGGAATCGCCGGCACGGTGGTAGCAGGTACGGTGACGGTAGGCGCCGTCGCAGAATTTCCGTTGGCCGCAAACGTCTGGACGATCTGCTGCAGGGTATCCATCTGCTTTTGTTGAAGTTTGATGTGCGCGTCGAAGCGAGCTTCGAACTGGGCCTGTCTTTCCTCTACTCGTTGATGTCGGTTCTCGGACTGGTTCCGCTGCGCCTCCATCATGCGCAGCATCCTTTCGATTGTATCGTTAGAAGGTCCGGCCTGCGGACGATGCGAGCTACTAGAGCCGCTGGAAGCGCTCTGTTCTTGCTCGGCCGTGGGTTCCGCCACTTCTGCGATACGAAGGCAACGCATCAGTCTCAAATTATTACGGACTCATTGTATGGAACAACTTATCTCATCGTTGCGTGGTCAAAGGTTTGAACTCTAGACGCGAGGCCAAAGGATGTAAAGCCGTGCTCTGATACCATTTATGTCACGCCCCGATTCCGTCGAATCGATAGTCGTCCCCCGGGCGTGATGCCGTGCGAACCTAAGTTGCGATCGCACAAGGCTTAGTCATAAGGTTATCCGAAACACAACATCAATTTAGAGTACGCAGAGAATTTGAACAACACATTTGAAGTAGAAATAGACTTTTTCATTGATAATAAGAACTTTACATAGACTCCTTTACAATCATTGCCGCGCGGGCTACAACATGACTTCGACTTACAAAATGAACGCCGATGAGATAGTCGTTCCATACATTACACCCTTTTATACAAGCAAAAACCAATACATATTTCCACCTGCTATGGCGGGAAGTCGAGTCGTCATTTTTCTTTGGACTGATGTGCGGGTCTTCTTCAAAAGGAAATCCAGAAAACAAGCCTTCACACGGACAAGGCTTCAAAAGAGTTCACGCCGCCTTGATCTCTAGTTGGCACGCCCTTCGTGGTTTGGGGTACCTGCGTGGAGAGCGAGGATCAGTACATTACACTTTGTACTGGTGCGTGGCTATTTAAGTTCCAAGCTCTCATTTGGTTGAAGAGTTTATATGACTTAGAGTATGAATGTTTCTAACATCCTAATGGATTACAAACAAGTAATGACAAGCATAGTGAACTTTACGTTGAAACTTACCCCGGCGGACCGCGTCGCGCCTTATGAAACTTACCATGTTCTTCCTTTTCAATCGTTATCATTTTTCATACCGAGTGCATTATTTCTTGTGTTGGTCACTGACTCCCAGAGCCATTGTGGACTGCTCTAGCTTTTGTTAGACGGGGTCCTTTCAGCGTGAGTAGCGAGCCCCGCTGCAAGTCCTCGCCTAACCCGTGCCCAGCACAGCTAATTATTTGTTTCCATATGCCCGCAACGGTCCCGTGGCCTCGGGTTGCCGTACGGAGAAAACGCTCACCTTGTCGACAAGTTGTCCATGACCGTGCAAAGACATATTTTTAGTTGTTAAGACATAGCCAACTCTTTCTTTTTGAGAACTTGCTCATTCATTCGTGTTCGTGCACTTGCATTTATCTTTTCATTCGCAACAACACTATCGACTTTGCCTAAGAAGGGGGTCGAGAAGGGAAGGGTCAGCCACTCACCTTGAGTTTATCCTGGCGAGCGAACTTGTTGGTCGCGCTAGACGTCGCCTACGCGATTACCTGAAATCGCACAAGCAACCGATTAGAACACTGCATTGTTCAAAGAGTTCGATAGAAAATGCGAGTTCGAAATGCAAGCCATGAAAACCATCGAAAACATTCACGAAACGCATTCAGAAAACAAAGCCAAAACCAACGCAAGCGGCGTGAAAAGCAGAGCAACGGGAGGTCTCTCCCGACTCAGCCGCAGAGTCAATCCTCGAGGCGCAACCCGCTGAATATGGGACTTGGTTCCGAAGAAGACATTCCATAACGAGGAATGGGTCTTAATTCAACCGTTTCCGTTCGATCGACTCGGCCGATCCCGACCTATCGGTCCCGACCGAATCGATAGCGACAGTGTTCCTTTCTCGCGCACCCCGTGGACAGAGTACGGGGCACGATGTAGGGACGGGGCACTACACCTTGGTGGCGACCAAGTTCGATAGAGTCCAACGATTTCAGCAGGGACTCCACCTAGAGATTTTGCTGGCGGTGGAGCAGTTTGAGCATCAGACTTTTGATACGGTATTGAGGGCAGCTAGGAGGCATGAGTATACCTCCCAGAAGATTGTTGTGAAACCCAAATTTTGTAAAGTAATTATTATTATTATTATTATTATTATTATTATTTATTGGCTTGGAAATTAATTTCAAAATTAATTCATGGCTTTTGTTTGCTGACCCAGACCCGAGCCCGGACCCGACTCCCGAACCCAGACCCAACCCCATTCTTTTGAAATTCTGAGTTCTTATTATTAAATAAATAAAAATATAACTCCCTTGGATCTGGTCCAAGTGGACCAGTCTCACCCCAACCCCACGTAAACCCATCCTCCATTTCCTATTCTTCTTCCCACATATTCCTCTACTCCCCACGTTCTTTCCCCCTCACACCTTAACAGCAACCACTTTTCCACCTTATAACTCCCATCCCCATCACCACCTGTCACTCCAACCCCCACTTCTTATTCTCATAACAGAGAATAATATTTACTCCTCCTCTACTTTCCTTTTTCCAAACCCTTCTCTCCAGAACTCCTCTCTCCAGACCCCCCTCCCGCGCGGACCCGAGCCGACCGCCGGCCTCCCCACGAGACAGCGCCCAGAAGCCCGCGCCCCGCCGTAGCCTACCTGAGCGCCCGACACCCTCCAGCAAGCCCGCGCCCCTCCCCGACCGCCGGCATCTCCCGCCCCTGGCTCCTCCAGACCGGCTGACCCCCGTGCCCCGGCTCTCCAGCACCACCGCGCCCTAGCCCGGCCTCCTCGCGCCCGACGCAACTCCGGCCAACCCCTCTGGCCGACCGACCGCCTTTCCGCGATCTTCCGTGCTGCTGTTCGGTCCATCCCGACCCCGATCTGCTGTTCCCGCGGTCCCGCGACAGCGTTGCTCGCTATCTACTGCTGTTTCGAGCCCCGATCCGCTGTTTTGTGGCTTTCCGTTTCTGGTCTGGAGCTAAGTTCCAGTTTGGATGCTGTCCCTGGGTTTGTATTGTTGTTCGGATCTCCATTTCTCTTCTTTATTAATCATCTGAGAGCTCTAGCCGAGCAACCCGAGGTATAACCCCTGTCCCGTCTCATTTTCCTCAGTCTATGATGAGAATGGTCCCCGATTCCCTCTTGGGAATTCGGTTTTAGCGATGTCGTATTTTTCGAAACCTTCGGAAAGGTTCCGTGGATTGTTTGGATTTTTCGGAACTTTTCGAAAATTGGATTTCGGAATATTTTGGCTTCCGGATATTTTCGGTAGCGTTCTATGACGTTTATGGTTGGATTCGGACTTCCAAAATTATTTCGGGTCGTTCCGAATTAATCTGTGGATTGGTTGTATTTATTTTATATATATATATTTTTTGGGATTCTCTGGTTTGGGATTTGCAGGAAAGATTATCGGCATATTTCCCAGTTTTTGGGTTGACCAAAAATAGAGGAAACGCTGCCGGATTTTTCCGTAAATTCAATTATATTTTAAAAATGGTTTCAAAATGGATTTCGGAATATTATATTTAATATTTGGATTTTGGGCGACGACCGTATCGGTCAATGGGCCCCGGCAAAGTGCAAACGAAATCGGCTTCGCCCGGACGTTGAGGCATTAGCCCAGTTGAAGATTGGACCATATCTGAGACTCGATAAATAATTATTTTATCTTTATTTTTATCATTTAATTTTATTCATATTTAATTTATTTAAAGTTTGGGACTAACGGCAGTTTTTGTCTTATTTCAATTTATGTAAATAAATTATAATGGGCATAAGCCCAGCTGGTTGTTGGTTCTGTAACTGTATTTTGGTAGCATAGGTTTTGGTTGTTGCTGATTTTGCGGGTTTTTGTAGCGTTCGAATAAATCGGATAAAAAGTATTTTCGTATAAAATTAACAAAGGTTTTCTCACCTAAAATCTACAAGTTTCTATATTAATTAACGATCATGTATTTCTCACTAAATAAGAAATTAGTTTTATATTTATAATTACGAAAATACAAAGTTTTAATCAATTAATCTGGTATCGACGAGTTTTCCAAATACAAAGTATAAAACGATCTATTCCCTCGTATTAAAATCAAACGCACAAATAATCGTGTTTTCGTATTTTGTTAAATAAGAACTAAAATGGATTAGGACACAAATAGAGATTTCAACTAGCGTAGCTAGATTGGTAACCCTGAAATCTGAGTCAATTTTTCGAATGTAGGAATTCGAGGACGATTCTGAATTCCCGTCTCGAAGTCTTCATCCTCTCCAGTCAAATCCATTTTGAGGCAAGTATAGTTTGTGTTAGTTTTACAGTTATTTTAATAATCGCTTTACTGCAAGTTTAAACCACGATGCAAACACGAAACTCTCTATGAGAGTACTGATTGTGACTACTGTACTGATTGGGGACTGGGGGAGTAGTGTAATGATTATGACCACATCCAAAACAATAACTTAGGCCAGTTTAGCCTACCCCTCATACACACGGGGATAAGCCGAATCGTATCAATAGGATACAACTGTACATCCCAAGCCGGTCATTTTTATTGCCTATTCAAATCACACTGTTTTACTGCTGAGAAAACTGTTCAATTTCTAAACTGTTTAGAAGTGCATGATTCTATTATTCATTTTAACTGTTTTAAATTAGCATGAATTGTACTTTGCTCCCTCCTGACTGGAGATATATTTTTAGGGGACTATGAGGATGATGAGCTGTTATACCACAGCTAATACGACCCTGTTTTGTACCCAGTAGTGCTGCCAGAGTCCCCATTGGAGGACGTTGGGACTGAGGCCGATGAACCGGCTGATTAGATAGTTTTTTTTTCTTTTTTCAGCATTGTTGTTTATTTTAGACTGTTATTTATTTCAGTTCATTTCAATTCCAGTTGTATTTCATTTCAAGTTAATAAAGTT
This sequence comes from Iris pallida, assembly GCA_029216955.1. Taxonomy (NCBI): domain Eukaryota; kingdom Viridiplantae; phylum Streptophyta; class Magnoliopsida; order Asparagales; family Iridaceae; genus Iris; species Iris pallida. The sequence continues at coordinate 3,499,878 of JANAVB010035419.1, read as the reverse complement.
TCATTTTCCGAATTTGAGTTGTGACAAATGTAGTTGTTGTTGTATGGTTACCTGCTAATGGAACAGCTTACTGTCGCCGTCTCAACAACGGTGCAGGCTGGGCATGATCTGGTTCGACCCAATTATTTGGGATCGGGTCGTGACATGTTTTTAGTGGTGGCCCATGCAGGTCCTACAACAACTTAGAAAAATATACCTGGAAACAATTAGAACACTAGAACATTGATTTGTCACAACATAGGTCCGAATTATATATACATAAATATTTTTGTTTGATTATAGACTGGTAGGATACCTCGCTTATGTTTGTACCTAAACCTTCCAGATTATGGCCAAAGGAAAGACTACCCGATTCGGTCCTGCTGATGATGAGGTGTTATCTCCTGATCACACCCCTCTCCCTCAGGTCTATTCCAATCCTTCTCCTTTGCAGCTCATCAATACCCCCTTTGCTGCACAAGTCCCTGGCACAGCTCATACTACAGCCGAACCTATTCTGTCCACGGCAATTCCACCATCTTTTGTTATGATAGTTACCCCTGTCGCCCCACCAGTGCCAGTAGATACCTCCCAAATGGTTGTCCTACTTCAAGGAATCATGGAGTCCCAGAAGGCCCAAGTCGAGGCCCAGCAGAAACAGATTGATATTACGAGAGATGTTATAAAGGATGTCAATGACGTAGCCTTAGCTATCTTAAACCAAGTTGGTGCGGAACCTCACCCTAGGAGGGGTATCCCTGAATCTAGAAGATATTTGGGTCCCATCAAGTACTCTACTTTTCGGCAGCCTTGTCGTAAAAGGCTTTTGACTTGTGACTACTGCAAGAGGCCTGGTCATCAGGCCGTTAGTTGTCGCAAGAGATTGGGACAATGTTTGGCATGTGGATCCGCTGAACATCGGGTAAAGAACTGCCTCTTATCTCCCCATTATACCAGAGCACCTATTCCAGCAACACCTGCTACGCCGCAACCTAGGGACTCTCTTTCTATCGAGCAGGTCTTGCCTCCTACACCCACCGCAGAAAGGCATGATGCATACTCGAGAATCATAGAAGAAGATGAAGCAGTTGGAGACTGCTCGAGCAAGAGCCAGAGCCATGAAGATTAGTACCTAGAACTGTTGAGTAGCATTATCTATTGTTTTAAGGAGTTGTAACAGGATGTCCTTAGAATAATCATAAGAGTCTTGATGTAATTCTCCAATATGAATAAAATTCTTGGTTACACCTTTATGGTAGATATCTTTCCTAAAGTCTTTCCCCTACGATACCATTTCAGAAAATTGTAATCTGAATGAGAAGGAATGTAAGACAGTATTTATCAGGGATATATTGGTTGGAAGAGTAGAATTTTGGATTACCAAAATATTAGTTGGTACCTATAACAATTGGAAGTGATGATGGCATGAGGAGTGATTTTGACCTTGACCAGTTTAGGCTGACTGTATGATGGTATATGTTACTACATATTTTATTTTCCTAGATTTTGTATCTTTTAGTGTCCCGTGATTTTCGGGATTATCTTCTTTCCATATCTTTAACAGGTTTTAGCACCCCTTAAGATCTATACTTTTGTTATTTATGGACCAATATTAGAACTCTTCAATCTCCTTCGTCAGCAGACCCTTTTTAAAACTTCTCCACTAGTCGATCGAATCTTTTTCTATCTTTAACGGGAGTCCAGACTCGTTCTCTATCTAGAGTTTTAAACTCTAATAACTCTTATCTACCTGAGATACTTATATGATTAGCATATCCAAACTTGATCTAAATTCTAAATGACTTCCTTAGAACGAATCCTGAACCAAATCCCTCTGGAACCATAAACCTCAATTATTACCGAAAGAATTGGTTCAGCCTAGTTAGTTCATGATTTTCCTAGAGAAGATATTTTCAAAATAACCTCAAATTTTGATTGTTATCTCCTAGGTTATTCCAAATATTTTATTATTGATTTCCTCCACTCAACTAGAAACCCTACTCTCTTTAGGCAACTTCTGGATCAATTCAAGGCCTGGAAAGCTTTTAAACTCAATGCTCGAGTATCGTGAAGTATGAACGGTCAGAAAATTGTTTCCATCCTATTATTAAATCTTCTTTAAATCATTGAAAAACTTTTTATGGTTGAGCCATCCCCTTGTTGGTTTTACTAAACCATTCTAACCTGACTTCTTTGAATCCATAAAGACATACTTCTTTTGTGTTAACCTTACTTATCTATCACATTCTCAAAAACTTTCTTTGGATAAGAAATTATTTCCTCAAATAATTTTGGTAAATGTCTGTATCCTTTAAGTGATTTGTCGGGAATATTCTCATTGACTTCTTCAAATCAACCCAAAGCTCTGATTCTTCTACCTTATCCTGTGTCCAACTCAATTAGTCATACTCAAGCTTGATCAATTTCTTCAAAATCAAATCTCTTAAATCTCAAAAGCTACTGGAACACATATTTATCCTGATAAATTTTCTTGAAACCAGTAGAACATACATCAACATCTTTTTTTCTATCATGAATAGAACTTTAGGACTTGTTTGAATTTTTAGAAAACTTCTTTGAAATTCTTATGGACAAAGTTGAGAAAATATCCAATAACCTAATACGACCTCGCACATTTGCGTTGTGGTAATTTGCTTGAATTATGAAAACTGCGAGTTTACTGCAGCCAGTTGCGCACTGGCGACGCAAAAGACTCTAAGTTGAAGTGATTTCGGGTGTTCATAGGTTTCCGGATATTATTGTGACTGTCCTAAATGCGTCATGTTGATCTTCTTTGTTGCTTAGCCACGAAATGGATAAAGTTAAAAGAGTACTCGGTAACCTAAAATTATTCAAGTTATTGGGTCAAATATTCACTGCAGTCAGGTGCACTCTGGCGAGGCATGAATCTGAGACAAAGTGACTTCAAAATATTTGGTTTCCGAATATTATTTAGACTATATTCATACCATGGTTGTCTTTGCACCATCAAATCATTCTGACTTTTGCCTGATTAAAGAATTTACATTTCTAGCGGTTGTCCATTTTTCCAGAAATCTCTTGTCATGTTAAGTAAGAAAGGATTTCCTATAAAATTCTACTTGATCTTCCTAAAAACTTATTAGGATCAAATCAATCTCTGCTACCTCAATCTCTTTTCTGTTTCAACCGTGGTACGTTGCACACCCATATATTCTTATATCTTATATATATATTCATTTATTTATTTATTTATTATTATTATTATTTAGTTGCAGATTTTGGAAGCTATAGATAGTTATCTTGTAAGTCTTTTCCCGTATATCTTATCTTCTGACCATTGAACAGCGAAACGACATACTTTCCATCCTCTTTGATCATCACTCGGCCCTCATTGGAAATATTTCACTCGATTACAATCATTATTATTCTAATCATCTCTAATATCCTTCTGTCGTACAACTTTTACCTTTCCTGAGTCACAAACCCTTGTACCCCATTCCAATTTGATTTGACATCATCTCAAATGATTCTATTTACTTTTGCATTCTCAAATACATTGTCGATATTTGCTTCTTTCTTGCCTTTCCTGTTTCTCGAGACCCCACTTGATTTTCTCCTATTCATGATCATAATTTGTACCTAGATTTTTCTCGTGTCCAAAATGATTTTTATCACCACAATATTCCAACCCTATCTCAGATCATATCTAGATAACGCTGATCATGCCGATAGTTTATCTTTGTACCTAGTGACCAAGTCTAGAATCCAATCGTGCTTGATGAATTTAAATTCTAAATTTTGTTTAAGGTTTGGTGATTTTGATTGTACCCGGCTCTATCCTTGAAATTTCGAGGACGAAATTTTCTAAGGAGGAAAGATTGTGAAACCTAAATTTTGTAAAGTAATTATTATTATTATTATTATTATTATTATTATTATTATTATTATTATTTATTGGCTTGGAAATTAATTTCAAAATTAATTCATGGCTTTTGTTTGTTGACCCAGACCCGAGCCCGGACCCGACTCCCGAACCCAGACCCAACCCCATTCTTTTGAAATTCTAAGTTCTTATTATTAAATAAATAAAAATATAACTCCCTTGGATCTGGTCCAAGTGGACCAGATCTCACCCCAACCCCACGTAAACCCATTCTCCATTTCCTATTCTTCCTCCCACCTATTCCTCTACTCCCCACGTTCTTTCCCCCTCACTCCTTAACAGCAACCACTTTTCCACCTTATAACTTCCATCTCCATTACCACCTGTCACTCCAACCCCCACTTCTTATTCTCATAACAGAGAATAATATTCACTCCTCCTCTACTTTCCTTTTTCCAAACCCTTCTCTCCAGAACTCCTCTCCCCAGACCCCCCTCCCGCGCGGACCCGAGCCGACCCCCGCCGAGCCGACCGCCGGCCTCCCCGCGAACCAGCGCCCCGAAGCACGCGCCCCACCGTAGCCTCCCAGAGCACCCGACACCCTCCAGCAAGCCCGCGCCCCTCCCCGGCCGCCGGCATCTCCCGCCGCCGGCTCCTCCAGACCGGTCGACCCCCGCGCCCCGGCTCTCCAGCGCCACCGCGCCCTAGCCCGGCCTCCCCGCGCCCGACGCAACTCCGGCCAATCCTTCTGGCCGACCGACCGCCTTCCCGCGATCTTCCGTACTGCTGTTCGGTCCATCCCGACCCCGATCCGCTGTTCCCGCGGTCCCGCGATAGCGTTGCTCGCTGTCAACTGCTGTTCCGAGCCCCGATCCGCTGTTATGTGGCTTTCCGTTTCTGATCTAGAGCTAAGTTCCAGTTTGGACGCTGTCCATGGGTTTGCATTGCTGTTCGGATCTCCATTTCTCTTCTTTATTAATCATCTGAGAGCTCTAGCCGAGCAACCCGAGGTATAACCCCTGTCCCGTCTTATTTTCCTCAGTCTATGATGAGAATGGTCCCCGATTCCCTCTTGGAAATTCGGTTTTAGCGACGTCGTATTTTTCGGAACCTTCGGAAAGGTTCCGTAGATTGTTTGAATTTTCCGGAACTTTTCGAAAATTGGATTTCGGAATATTTTGGCTTCCGGATATTTCCGGTAGCGTTCTGTGACGTTTATGGTTGGATTCGGACTTCCAAAATTATTTCGGGTCGTTCCGAATTAATCTGTGGATTGGTTGTGTTTATTTTATATATATATTTTTTGGGATTTCCTGGTTTGGGATTTGCAGGAAAGATTATCGGCATATTTTCCAGTTTTTGGGTTGACCAAAAATAGAGGAAATGCTGCCGAATTTTTTCGTAAATTCAATTATATTTTAAAAATGGTTTCAAAATGGATTTCGGAATATTATATTTAATATTTGGATTTTGGGCGACGACCGTATCGGTCAATGGGCCCCGGCTAAGTGCAAACGAAACCGGCTTCGCCCGGACGTTGAGGCATTAGCCCAGTTGAAGATTGGACCATATCTGAGACTCGATAAATAATTATTTTATCTTTATTTTTATCATTTAATTTTATTCATATTTAATTTATTTAAAGTTTGGGACTAACGGCAGTTTTTGTCTTATTTCAATTTATGTAAATAAATTGTAATGGGCATAAGCCCAGCTGGTTGTTGGTTCTATAACTGTATTTTGGTAGCATAGATTTTGGTTGTTGCTGATTTTGTGGGTTTTTGTAGCGTTCGAATAAATCGGATAAAAAGTATTTTCGTATAAAATTAACAAAGGTTTTCTCACCTAAAATCTACAAGTTTTATATTAATTAACGATCATGTATTTCTCACTAAATAAGAAATTAGTTTTATATTTATAATTACGAAAATACAAAGTTTTAATCAATTAATCTGGTATCGACGAGTTTTCTAAATACAAAGTATAAAACGATCTATTCCCTCGTATTAAAATCAAACGCACAAATAATCGTGTTTTCGTGTTTTGTTAAATAAGAACTAAAATGGATTAGGACACAAATAGAGATTTCAACTAGCATAGCTAGATTGGTAACCCTGGAATCTGAGTCAATTTCTCGAATGTAGGAATTCGAGGACGATTCTGAATTCCCGTCTCGAAGTCTTCATCCTCTCCAGTCAAATCCATTTTGAGGCAAGTATAGTTTGTGTTAGTTTTACAGTTATTTTAATAATCGCTTTACTGCAAGTTTAAACCACGATGCAAATACGAAACTCTCTATGAGAGTACTGATTGTGACTACTGTACTGATTGGGGACTGGGGGAGTAGTGTAATGATTATGACCACATCCAAAACAATAACTTAGGCCAGTTTAGCTTACCCCTCATACACACGGGGATAAGCCGAATCGTATCAATAGGATACAACTGTACATCCCAAGACGGTCATTTTCATTGCCTATTCAAATCACAGTGTTTTACTGCTGAGAAAACTGTTCAATTTCTAAACTGTTTAGAAGTGCATGATTCTATTATTCATTTTAACTGTTTTAAATTAGCATGAATTGTACTTTGCTCCCTCCTGACTGGAGATATATTTTTAGGGGACTATGAGGATGATGAGCTGTTATACCACAGCTAATACGACCCTGTTTTGTACCCAGTAGTGCTGCCAGAGTCCCCATTGGAGGACGTTGGGACTGAGGCCGATGAACCGACTGATTAGATAGTTTTTTTTCCTTTTTTTTAGCATTGTTGTTTATTTTAGACTCTGTTATTTATTTCAGTTCATTTCAATTCCAGTTGTATTTCATTTCAAATTAATAAAGTTTTATTTTCCGAATTTGAGTTGTGACAAATATAGTTGTTGTTGTATGGTTACCTGCTAATGGAACAGCTTACTGCCGCCGTCTCAACAACGGTGCAGGATGGGCATGATCCGGTTCGACCCAATTATTTGGGATCGGGTCGTGACAATTGTGGACAGGACCGGAGGTCGAAAGCGATCTCACGGCCAGATGAATCAGTCGTCAGCCCCAGCCCCGGCAGCTAGAGCTTTGACCATTGGAGCTCCGAGAAGGACAACTTCAGTTACGTCGGTTCAACAATCAACCCCGACGTATCCTCAGCAGCAGAAGCAGAAGCAGTCTTCCCCCATGGCTGCTCTTATTGTGGGAAGCCTGGACATGTTGTTTCAGAGTGTCGCAAGGCTCGAGGATTATGTTTGTTTTGTGGAGTGCCAGACCACAAGGTAGGGTCCTGCCCGTTCCGGACTGACTCATCACCAGCCCGGACCAGTTTATCAGTTAGGGGACCAGCCCCGGTACCAGTCCAGCAGCAGTTTCTATTCCCGAGGCCGTTGTCAACGCAGATCCAAGCTTTTCAGCAGCAAAGGCCTCAGCAGTATGCCCAGGCGCAAGTTCAGAATAGGCAGCGAGGATTCCAGCAGAGAGGGTCGGCACCCAGAGGACATGGTCAAGTGTTGGCTCTGACCATGGGAGAAGAAGGAGTGGCACCAGGTGAGGTAGTGGCAGGTACTATTCTCGTCAACACTTTTTCGGCTTCAGTACTATTTGACTCTGGTGCATTGCATTCATTTATGTCTGCACGATTCGCGACACGGATAGGACTGGAGCCCGAGTCATTATCAGTAAGGCTCAATATACTTACGGGTAATGGTCTTGTGGGAGTAGATAGAGTATTTTTCTCGTGTCGGATCGTGGTTAGCGGTAGAGAGTTTTCCGCTAGGCTGATAGAATTTTCGATGGCCGATTATGATGTGGTCTTAGGAATGGATTGGTTGAGGGACCAGTATGCTAGGATAGACTGCCATATTGGCAGAGTTGTTTTTAGCATTTCAGGCGAGCCGGAGTTTTTCTTTTCTCAAGGCGAAGTTGAACCTTCTCCTCCAGTATTGTGGATGACCGTAGCAGCGGTGCAGTTACCTCGGATAGTCGAGAAATTTCCAGATGTTTTCCCGGAAGAGCTTCCAGGAATGCTGCCAGAGCGAGAGATCGAGTTTACTATCGACTTGATTCCCAGGACAGCACCAGTGTCAGAGAGAGTCTACAGGATGGCGCCGTCAGAATTGGAGATATTGTACAAGATGATTGAAGAACTCAGGACCAAGGGATTCATTCGTGCTAGTGGATCGCCCTGGGGAGCCCCGATGCTTCTTGTGAAGAAGAAGGATGGTACGTCCAGATTATGTGTTGACTATCGTACCTTAAACTCAGTAACAATCAAGAACAGATATCCTCTCCCCAGGATAGATAACTTATTTGATCAACTCAGAGGAGCGGCGGTGTTCTCGAAGATTGATTTGCGGTCAGGATATCACCAGATCAGAGTCAGAGAGCAGGACATCCCGAAGACAGCTTTCAGATCTAGATATGGGCATTGGGAGTTCCTTGTTATGCCCTTTGGAGCAACCAATGTGCCGGCTGTATTCATGGACCTCATGAATCTCATCTTCATGCCTTATTTAGATCAGTTCGTGATCGTGTTCATAGACGATATCCTGGTCTACAGTAAGAGTGAAGCGAAGCATAAGCGACATCTCAGGGTTGTCCTCTAGATTCTCCGAGAGCACCAGTTGTATGCCAAGTTCAGTAAATGTGAGTTTTGGCTCGATCGTATTTCATACTTGGGTCATATCATCACCAGAGGGGGGTAGAATTGGATCCCCAGAAGATCGTGGCTATAGAAACATGGCCAGTGCCCAGCACAGTTGCAGAAGTTCACAGTTTTCTTGGATTAGCCGGCTACTACCGGAGATTTGTTGCGGACTTTGCTCGAATATCAGCGCCATTGACGCAGTTGACCCGCAAGGATGTGCTGTTTGCTTGGATAGCAGAATGTCAAGATTGTTTTGAGAAGCTGAAGCGAGGTTTGATGACGGCACCCGTTCTCACACTTCCAGATGGGACCGGAAGATTTTCAGTGTACTGTGATGCTTCAGGCAGAGGATTAGGATGTGTTTTGATGCAACATGGGAAGGTAATAGCATATGCGTCACGTCAACTTCGCGATCATGAGAGGAATTACCCAACCCATGACTTAGAGCTGGCAGCAGTAGTGTTTGCACTTAAGTTGTGGAGACACTACCTGTATGGAGATAGGGTGGAAATTTTTACCGACCACAAGAGTCTGAAGTATGTGTTCACCCAGAAGGACCTTAACATGCGTCAGAGAAGATGGCTAGAGATGCTTGTGGATTATGATGCCAACCTGCAGTATCATCCTGGAAAGGCCAACGTTGTTGCAGATGCATTGAGCAGGAGAGCCGGAGTTTACTTTCTGAAAGCGCAACCAGAGTTGTTAGCAGATCTTCAGAAGATGGGTATAGAAGTTGTCCTACCTACCAATGTGGCGTTGACGGCCAGCCTGTAAGTTCAGTCCAGTATAGTTGAGAGGATCAAGATAGCTTAGTCCCCCAATTTTAAGCTTCAGCGGCTTAGACCAGAATGTGAAGCAGGACGACGACCAGAATTATGCATTCATGAAGATGGTACACTTCGACATGGTAAGCGTCTTTGTGTACCCAGTGGAGATATTAGACAAGAGGTGATGGCGGAAGCTCACAGTTCTCAGTATTCGATTCATCCCGGTGGTACGAAGATGTACCATTATATCCGTCAGCACTTTTGGTGGAATGGCATGAAGAGGGAGATAGCTCGGTTTGTCTCTCGGTGTTTGGTTTGCCAACAAGTCAAGCTGAACATCAGAGGCCAGCTGGACTTCTTCAGCCCTGGCCAATTCCAGAATGGAAGTGGGAGCATATAACCATGAATTTCGTGACTGGATTACCTAGATCCCCAGCTGGTAGAGATGCTATTTGGGTTATAGTTGACAGGCTCACGAAGGTGGCTCACTTTCTTCCATTTAGAGTTGGTCAGTCGACAGCTCAGCTAGCAGAGATATATCTTCGACAAATTGTCAGATTCCACGGAGTACCAGTCAGTATCACCTCGGACAGAGATTCAAGATTTACGTTGCACTTTTGGCGTAGCTTGCAAGAGAGTTTGGGAACTCGTCTCCAGTTCAGCTCAGCATATCACCCGCAGACAGATGGTAAGTCGGAACGCACGATCCAGACTCTGGTGGATATGTTGAGATCTTGTACACTCAACTTCAGTGGCTCGTGGGAAGGTCACCTGCACCTGGCAGAGTTTGTCATGCCCCAGAACCAGAACACTGGAGAGCGGGGACAGACATAGCCAGCTACGCATAATGAAATGGGATCCACTCCACTATACGGTCACGGCTGTCTAGATATATGAGGGTTTATCTACAAGCCATCAGTCTCCTATGGTCAAATAATAAGCCTAGTGTCTCAATCACAAGCAAGTAAGTAAATATTACAAGATGTAAGATCACCAAATATACAATAGTAAGGCGTCCCAAACATTACATATTCAGCTGATCATGAAGCTAGTCGTTACAAAATGTGAAGACTAGCAAGAGTTTCGTCACACATGATCAACCCTAGGTTGCCAATCATGTCACAGCCCGTGGGCAGACAGTAAGTAAAAATGTACACGAGCTAACACTGGCTCGGCGGCTAAATGCCTCAAAAGAATAATTTTACAATAAAGTGGGTGAGCCAAAAATAATCCACTCGTTGTCCTGGTTACGCCTGGTGGTCACCATCGGGCTGAAAAGTCGGTAGATCCCCTGGGGTTGCTCCGGAATCTGGCCATACAAAACCAGCTGGGTCAGACCCCAGAAAGAGCAAGTGCCACTAAGGAGGCTTCACTTAGGAACTAAAACCAGCAAATAGCACAAGAGTATAATTACATAATAAAATACAGTAATTAAGGAAAAGCATGACAGGTGATATACGATGAGATAACCATGGGACTATTCAGATAACCAGGTTACAACCCGTAAACCAAACAAGGACCGGGGTTGTAACCCTTCGTCTGAACAGAACTTGACTTCTCCCACCATTTATCGGCAAGATAAATATAAAAAATCAGGACATGTAACAATCTTGTACAGAATTAAGACAAGAATAGACTGGTAAACTCCATCCAACATTTTACGGCCAAGCAATAAGTACGGTTTGATACTTTAACTAACTAGGGTTACGACAGGCCTAGTTACTAACAAGATACAGCGAGATTATTCCACAGCCACAAGCCCTGCAGACCATCCAGGTTATCCAGGTCGAATATTAGTACAATAAGGGTGCAACACATGACAGTGTGCTGAAAATGTGCCCTACTCGTCGGCAGGCTACAGATCCCAAGTGGGGCGCCCAGATAACAGGATTGCCTGTAGCTGGAAAAATCTCTTCATGACTATTGGATTATTCTACTTGTTAGCCTTAGTTGATTTCAGTGGGTACCCCTGACCGTGGTACTCAGAGGTCCCCGTCCTAGACATGATACAAGACAAGGCGGGTTCATTTGTACAAGCACAACATCCACGGTGTTCAGGTTATTCAATCTTGTCAAGTCGTGTTAGCCGTCGCAACAGCAATTCGAGAAGTATTATGTCAGGTTTATCATGTCAAGAGTGTGCCACGGCGGGCCACTATCAAGAATCATCATGTCAAGTTATCATGTCAAATTGTCAGATCAAGTTATCTTGTCAAGAGTGCACCACGGCGGGTCACTATCAAGTCATGTCATTTATCAAGGAGGGGAGAAATTTGTGCAATAATAATATAATATATATATATAATATATATATTCTTGAAGCCAGGGAGAAACTCTACAACTTTTATGTTGGGAGTGGGAAGAAATTCTGACCACAATTCAGACAAACAAAATATTTAAACAATCAAAGTGGACCCCATGCGGCCCAAAAGTGGGAGAACATACATGCGGCCAAAGAGAGTGGGAAGCCACCCATGCGGCTAGCCAAAGCTTATGCGGCCAGAAAATAACTGAAGGGGGCCATGCGGCCAAGAGTAAATGCTAACAAGAAATATTCATGCAGTCAGAAAAGACAGAGAGTGGGAAGTCAATAATTGCGAGCTTCTACTTAAACAAAGGAAAGGGCACGTGGCCAAACAATGAAATGATGACTGCCAGTAAAAGAGTGGCTCCCGTGGCCAAAATATTAGATAGTGGAGGGAAGGGAGCCTATGCGGCTCACCTTAGATTCCATACAAAATGCAACATGCAAATAATAATATTTAATGGCCAAAGGCCATGCGGCTCTGCATCAAGCAATTATTAATGCTATAAATATCCATGCGGCTCAACCTCACATTTGCTTGCATAAAAGTATAAACAAATAAATAAATAAATAAATAATGGCCATACGGTTTGCTTACATGAAATGCAAACAAGCAACTAATATTAATTAATTTCCTTATGCGGCTCCACTTTGATTTATGCATTAACGACAAACAAAAGGCCAAGCCTTATGCGGCTAGTTTGGAAAAAGTGTAAAACAATGCATTAGGAAATGCATTCAAAATGCATTAAGTAATGCTTGTTCCGTGCATATGCAGCTAGTTTGAAAAAAGTGTTAGGAAATGCATTCAATGCATTCTGAAGTAAGCATTTATTTAATGCATAAACAAAAAATGCATTTAATGCATTCTGATTTGGAAATGCATTAAAAATGCATTAATAGCAATCTGGGGCATTCTGGGGAAATACATTTTTAATGCATTAATAATGCATTAATAGCATTCTCATGCGGCTGGCTTTCAACAATACATTAAATGAAATTCTCATGCGACTGGCTTTCAACAATACATTAAATGAAATTCTCATGCGGGTGGCTAATAAATGATATCATGTCAGGAAGCAAATGATGCTGCCATATCCATGTGGCTAAGCAAGATTCTTGCGGCCAAAAAAATACAAGCTAGCAACAATTTATGTTGCCAACAGAGAAGATGCTCATGGAAATACCATGGCTTCTCTGCACCACCCAACTCTCCACCGGAGACCAAATTTGGACTTCCATCGGTCAAATTGGGTAGAAAGAAATTCTCTACAACATGAAATTATTGTTTACAAAAATAGATATGCAAGTCTGGTAGATCAAAACCCACAAAAACAAAAATACCACAAAGCTAGATCTACAAGAAATTAGCCATGGAAATGGAAAATGCTAAATACTAAAGTGGGTTAGAAACACATGAGGAAGACAATGGAACAATAAAAATGGACTTCCTCCATGAAGCAAGGTGCACTTGCCTAAGCTCTCTCTCTCTCCTGGTTGGTGAAGAGTAAAGATGGGGAAGAAGAAATGAGTAATGAATATTAATGGAAGAGAAAGAGTGGGATATATATTTATGGTGGGAGTGGTGGTAGGTGAGAGTGGTTCTCCACATAAAACCAAACCAAGCCAAACCCACTAAACCGAACCAAACTAAGCCAATACGATGCCACGATGAACCATGCTAATGCAATATTCAAAATAAAACCCAAGGCTAACTAATTATGACAAACCAAAAAATATGAATCCAAAGTACGTACACGTATTTTCCAATACGTAATATGAACCACGGACATTACAACTCTACCCACCTTAAAAGAATTCCGTCCTCGAAATTTAATCAAGAGGCTAGAGTGGCAAGGACAAGCTATACTAATCACAGGCAAGCTATACTAAGCAATCAATCATGCAATCATTCATGTAAGCAAGGAAATCGAAGGCACGAGAAAGAGGAAAGATATCCTGCTAGAAACCTCTCTGCCGGTTCTGAATCTGAGCTTGGACCAGGGCATACTGTTGGGGTCTCTGTGGCTGGAATACTTGGGTCTGAGGCGGCAACGGCCTCGGAGGTTGGTACTGCTGTTGCACTAGTGCTGGCACTGGTCCCCTTATTGAGGGACTAGTCTGGGCCGATGATGAACTGGCCCTATTCGGACAGGATCCTATCTTGTGGTCCGGTGCTCCACAAGCCAAATACAAACCCTGTGCTCTGCGACACTCCGAAACAACGTGTCCTGGCTTCCCACAATGAGTGCAGCCCATTGTGGAAGACTGCTTCTGCTTCTGTTGTTGAGGGGACGTGACCGACGTCACTGAGGCCGCCTGTCTCGGAGTTCCAATTGTCAAATCCTAGCTGTCGGGGCTGGTGCTGTCGACTGGGTCATCTGGACGTGAGATCGCTTTCGACCCCCGGTCCTATCTACGATCCTGTGGGAGGTATACTCGTGCCTCCTTGTAGCACCCAGTTTTCAAAATGAGGGTAATTTCAAAATTTTGTGTTTATAATTATTTTAATAATGATATTTAATTCATGATATGATTTTTGGTGATTTTAAATTATTTTAAAATTATTTAAATCAATGACTTGTGGTTTTGACATTTTGCTAGTGAAACCCTAGAGATTGTTTGACCTAGAGCCTAACCATGTGATTATGATATTTTAATGTCATTTCTGTCCTAAGGATATTTTGTATTTGACCTCTTTGAATTATTTTGATATTTATTTTATTATTTATGATATTGTTTTGGGGTTATTTGAGTCGGGTTCGAATTTTATCTCAATCCGACTTGTAACGGAGACCCGGGGTAACTTAGACTCTAGTTGGACCCATGCATTAGTTAGCCATGGCCCATATTTTAATTAGTCATGTTAGAAAGATTAGTCATAATCCTAATTATTAAGTTAACCATTTAGAGTTTTTTTTATTTGACCCTTTTACCCCCAAACCTTAACCAAAATTGTTTTAAATACTTGTAACTAAGGGAGGGGCAAACTTGTAATATTCAATGAAGGGGGGATATAACCATTGTGGCCGGCCCTAATAGGACTCCTATCTCATTTCCTTTCTTTGAGAAGTCTTCTTCCCCAAGTGCTCTCAAGCTCTCCCAAGGAAGAAGCCTTTCTCCTTGGATTTTCTCTCCTTTAGGTAATATTTTCTTCTCTTTTATTTCTCCATTTTGCATTTAGGAAAGTTTTAACTATAGGAATGACCCCCATTGTTGTGTCCCTATTTTGTGTCCTCTTGTGTCCATTATGTGTCCTTTAGGGATTTCTATTGTATTATTGTTGTGTCTTATGTTCATGGGGAAAACCCCCAAACTTGGACACACTTTATATTTAAAATATTGATTAAATAAATTAATTCATATTAAATCTCAGATTTGAATATGTAAAGATGTGTTCTTGAGTACTTTACATTTCATTCATGTATCTCTTATAGATGTGTTCATGTTACATATATAGATTTGTGAAAAATATATTGTAATGAGAGTGTACCTATATTTATATATGTAATAAATGGTTCATGATGATTATATAATCAAGTTTGTGAGTGTGGTTCCTCATATTATTATTGTCATTATTGTTGTGGATAATTAGGATATATATTGTGTATTCTTTTGTCTCAAACTATCTAAATCCGTCATGATTTTTATCCACGTTTTTAATTTCAGCCCTAACTTAGAAATGTCATAACTTCTAGCTCAAAGCTCGGTTTAATCTTCCGTTTTTTTAAAAGAAGCGTATTGAAGTTAGATTTCCAAAAACATATATTAGTAGGCCTAATTCTTTCTGTAACTTTCTGGAGAATTATTTGAGTGTCAGCTGTACGAAAGACAAACGCGTTCTCCGTGTTTTCGCGATTCCGGGAGTTTCCGGAAACGAAAACGCGATCCGTTTGAAGTTTCGGAAAGCTAACACATAGATCTATAACATACTTTAATCCTAGATTTTAATTCATGCTGAGATGGTACAGTATTGATTATTAGTAGGAGTTACTATTCGGCATATGTATTTTGTGCACCCTTGTGTGTAATATAATATTCTATTTGATGTTAACCCATGTTAATGTATATACATTATGTAATTAAATAGAGAATGCAAGCATGAGTAAATGGTTAAATAAATGATGTATGAGGTGTAAGTATCCTATCTAATGTAAGCATGTATAAGTATGGCTTGTAATGAATATGTAGGTTCCATAGTATGTAATGTATGGTGCATATAGTAGTGCAAGAGAATAAATGAATGATGAATGAATGCAAGCATGAATGTAATGTAATAATAGATATAATGTATGCAATATACAAGTTAATGAGATGTAATGTTCTATGTTAACACAAATCCTATATTACCTCATGTACCCCCTTACACTATATTGACACTATCACACTTGACACTTTGTTCACTTACACTTTGACACTCTTTGATATGTATACACTATGTATGCTCCTTTAACCCTCACTTGCCCCTTTGCCATGTTCACATACACACACATAGCCTCTTAAATAAGTATTTATGAATATAGTTAACTTAGCTATGTATGTATATTATATATATGTTAGCATATTGTATTGTAATATATAAGTTTATATAACCATTTGAAATGTCATGATTATAGACCTAATGTTGAATACCAATATATGCATGTGTATATATGTGTAGACATATATAGCTTAAAGTAATAGATTACCTAGTGTATATCCAATGTGAATTCTTGCCTCTATATAGAGTTGGGTGTATGTTGGCTTGTATAGCCTTGTATTGATGTGTGCTTGCTATCTTGGTTAGGCCTAATAAGACTTGCTGGGTTATGACATGACCTAGTTTGACCTAGTTTGACTAGTGCAGTTGACCAGAGTTGACCAAGGGTTGACTTTGGCCTAGTTTGACCTAGATTCATGTAGAATGCATTGTAGTGCTTTATATTACCCTTTTGGACATGTTGTGACTTGTGCTGTTCTAATTAGGAGTCAGACACCTCTCCTCGGACGGTATCTTTACCTTGGACATTCAGATATCAGGCGAGTACATTCTCTGATCATTTCATATCTTGTTTAGGATTATATTTCCTGCTTTAGATTACTTTACATGATGCTGACACGTTGGAAACACGGATTAGTACTATATGGATCTTGTTGTGCGATGTTATCCCCTTAGCGGATACATCGAGTATTCGTGTTCGTGTACTTTATCGTGAGCATCGTGTACTCCTTGTATTCGTGACATTCGTGTACAAATCGTATAAAATCGTGTATATTCATATATTCACATGATCTCGTGTGCGACTATACTTCGTGTGCAATAATATAACTTAGCTTGATCCTTGTGTATTGATTGGGGCGGGAGAGTAGAAGTGGTTATGTAATCAATCCAATAGATTACTCATGTACAACCTCTGTAGATTACTCGTGTACAACATCGTGCCGTTTACATAACCATCTTGTGCTCTGAATCACTAGTCACTGATAGTTCTCTATATATTGTAGCTATTTACTTACAGTCTCTCTCTTTTTCATCATATTATTTCTTCAGATCCTGTATCTTACTCTCTAGCATGTTTATATTTCCTAACCTGTTATGATATTGTTGAGATATACTGTACTCGCTCCTGTCCTGACTGGGCCCGTTGATAAATTTTACAGATAGCTTGGAGATTGCCTGCTAGCCTAGAGGAGACACATTAGAGGTTGTTTAGTTAGCTATTTTCAATTGTCTTGAGTTGTATTTACTTTATGGATTACTGTATCTGAGTTTGGAGATTTGAGATGTATTTTTGGATTTGTGTATCTTAGACACTTAGATTTCTCTCTGTTGTACCTCTTTTGGATTTCATGTTTTATCTATCCTTATCATGCTCTACCTTAGATGTGATTGAGTTTGTATCTGCTATGTTACCCCCATTTGGGGAGTATAAACTGTTTAGCCTTATACTGTTAGATGCATGAGACCTAGGACAGCGTTCTACCGTCGACACTGCGACGTAGGCTGGACGTACCCACTTCTCGTGCCCTAACTCTAGGGTGCGGGTCGTGACACTCCTGGCTGCTCTCAATACTGCATCGAAGGTCTGAAGCTCAAACTGCTCCACTGCCAACAAAATTTTGAGGTGGAGCCCCTGCTGGAACTGCTGGGCTCTATCATACTCGGTTGCCACCAAAGTGGGAGCAAACCGACTAAGCCTGGAAAACTCGGCCGTATATCCATCGACCGTCCTGCCCATCTGCTTCAAATTGATGAACTTGGTCTGTAGATCGTACCGAGCCACCGTATCGAAGTACTTGGTTTGGAACCTCTCACGGAATACTGCCCAAATAATGGGTGCCACTAGTCCCATGGCCTGCACCGTCTACCAGCTGCGGGCAAGATCCAGTAACTGCAGGCGCACCACGGCCACCTTCTCATTCTCAGGGGTCCTAGCTGCTTCTAGAATCACCTCTGTGTCCTGAAGCCACGCATCAGCAGCGATAACATCCTCACTGCCATCGAATAATGGAGGGTTCAGGCGCTAGAAACTGTTCGCTACATTGTTCCCATGACGACCGCCTCTATTCAGAGCATCTTCCACTGCCTGGTGTTAGGCATCTCCTCTACAATCCTGGGAAGCTAACAAGGTCCTGATGAGACCCACCAAAGTGCCATCATCGGGCTCTGCGGGCTGGACGGGCTGAACTGGTGGCTCGGGATCCCCGGTAGACATGACTAGGAAAGCTGCTCCTGAGTGCTGGGCCTGATCTTCTGGTTGCTACTGGTCTACGGGAGGTACTCTGCCTTGCTGATCGGCAGATCCAGGAACAATGCCACTGAAGAATACGACATAGGGAACAATAAGGAAGGACCAAGACAGATCAACGATTACAAGCATGTGATCAGGACAAGAATTTTAGGGATTCGGAGAATACGAACAGAGATCAAGGGCGAGTACCGATTGAGACATCTATTCGGTAAACCCTCACATATCTTGATTTACAAGACCTGCATGGGCCACCACTTAAACCATGTCACGCCCCAGAACCAGAACACTGGAGAGCGGGGGCAGACATAGCCAGCTACGCATAATGAAATGGGATCCACTCCACTATACGGTCACGGCTGTCTAGATATATGAGGGTTTATCTACAAGCCATCAGTCTCCTATGGTCAAATAATAAGCCTAGTGTCTCAATCACAAGCAAGTAAGTAAATGTTACAAGATGTAAGATCACCAAATATACAATAGTAAGGCGTCCCAAACATTACATATTCAGCTGATCATGAAGCTAGTCGTTACAAAATGTGAAGACTAGCAAGAGTTTCGTTATACATGATCAACCCTAGGTTGCAAATCATGTCACAGCCCGTGGGCAGACAGTAAGTAAAAATGTACACGAGCTAACACTGGCTCGACGGCTAAACGCCTCAAAAGAATAATTTTACAATAAAGTGGGAGAGCCAAAAATAATCCACTCGTTACCCTGGTTACGCCTGGTGGTCACCATCGGGCTGGAAAGTCGGTAGATCCCCTGGGGTTGCTCCGGAATCTGGCCATACAAAACCAGCTGGGTCAGACCCCAGAAAGAGCAAGTGCCACTAAGGAGGCTTCACTTAGGAACTAAAACCAGCAAATAGCACAAGAGTATAATTACATAATAAAAGACAGTAATTAAGGAAAAGCATGATAGGTGATATACGATGAGATAACCACGGGACTATTCAGATAACCAAGTTACAACCCGTAAACCAAACAAGGACCGGGGTTGTAACCCTTCGTCTGAACAGAACTTGGCTTCTCCCATCATTTATCGGCAAGATAAATATAAGAAATTAGGACACGTAACAATCTTGTACAGAATCAAGACAAGAATAGACTGGTAAACTCCATCCAATATTTCACGGCCAAGCAATAAGTACGGCTTGATACTTTAACTAACTAGGGTTACCACAGGCCTAGTTACTAGCAAGATGCAGCGAGATTATTCCACAGCCACAAGTCCTGCAGACCATCCAGGTTATCCAGGTTGAATATTAGTACAATAAGGGTATAACACATGACAGTGTGCTGGAAATGTACCCTACTCGTCGGCAGGCTACAGATCCCAAGTGGGGCGTCCAGATAACGGGATTGCATGTAGCTGGAAAAATCTCTTCATGACTACTGGATTATTCTACTTGTTAGCCTTAGTTGATTTCAGTGGGTACCCCTGACCGTGGTACTCATAGGTCCCCGTCCTAGACATGATGCAAGACGAGACGGGTTCATTTGTACAAGCACAATCATCCACGATGTTCAGGTTATTTAATCTTGTTAAGTCGTGTTAGCCGTCGCAACAGCAATTCGAGAAGTATCATGTCAGGTTTATCCGGTCAAGAGTGCGCCACGGCGGGCCACTATCAAGAATCATTATGTCAAGTTATCATGTCAAATTGTCAGATCAAATTATCTTGTCAGGAGTGCACCACGGCGGGTCACTATCAAGTCATGTTATTTATCAAGGAGGAGAGAAACTTGTGCAATAATAATATAATATATATAATATATATATTCTTGAAGTAAGGAGAAACTCTACAACTTTCATGTTGGGAGTGGGAAGAAATTCTGACCACAATTCAGGCAAACAAAATATTTAAACAATCAAAGTGGACCCCATGCGGCCCAAAAGTGGGAGAACATACATGCGGCCAAAGAGAGTGGGAAGCCACCCATGCGGCTAGCCAAAACTTATGCGGCCAGGAAATAACTGAAGGGGGCCATGCGGCCAAGAGTAAATGCTAACAAGAAATATTCATGCAGTCAAAAAAGACAGAGAGTGGGAAGTCAATAATTGCGAGCTTCCACTTAAACAAAGGAAAGGGCACGTGGCCAAACAATAAAATGATGACTGCCAGTAAAAGAGTGGCTTCCGTGGCCAAAATATTAGATAGTGGGGGGAAGGGAGCCTATGCGGCTCACCTTAGATTCCATGCAAAATACAACATGCAAATAATAATATTTAATGGCCAAAGGCCATGCGGCTCTGCATCAAGCAATTATTAATGCTATAAATATCCATGCGGCTCACCCTCACATTTGCTTGCATGAAAGTATAAACAAATAAATAAATAAATAAATAATGGCCATGCGGTTTGCTTACATGAAATACAAACAAGCAACTAATATTAATTAATTTCTTTATGCGGCTCCACTTTGATTTATGCATTAACGGCAAACAAAAGGCCAAGCCTTATGCGGCTAGTTTGGAAAAAGTGTAAAACAATGCATTAGGAAATGCATTCAAAAATGCATTAAGTAATGCTTGTTCTATGCATATGCGGCTAGTTTGGAAAAAGTGTTTGGAAATGCATTCAATACATTCTGAAGCAAGCATTTATTTAATACATAAACAAAAAATGCATTCAATGCATTCTGATTTGGAAATGCATTCAAAATGCATTAAAAATGCATTAATAGCAATCTGGGGCATTCTGGGGCAATGCATTTTTAATACATTAATAGCATTCTCATGCGGCTGGCTTTCAACAATACATTAAATGAAATTCTCATGCGGCTGGCTAATAAATGATATCATGTCAGGAAGCAAATGATGCTGCCATGTCCATGTGGCTAAGCAAGATTCCTGCGGCCAAAAAAATACAAGCTAGCAACAATTTATGTTGCCAACAGAGAAGATGCTCATGGAAATACCATGGCTTCTCTGCACCACCCAACTCCCCACCGGAGACCAAATTTGGACTTCCATCGGTCAAATTGGGTAGAAAGAAATTCTCTACAACATGGAATTATTGTTTACAAAAACAGATATGCAAGTCTGGTAGATCAAAACCTACAAAAACAAAAATACCACAAAGCTAGATCTACAAGAAATTAGTCATGGAAATGGAAAATGCTAAATACTAAAGTGGGTTAGAAACACATGAAGAAGACAATGGAACAATAAAAATGGACTTCCTCCATGAAGCAATGTGCACTTGCCTAAGCTCTCTCTCTCTCTCCTGGTTGGTGAAGAGTAAAGATGGAGAAGAAGAAATGAGTAATGAGTATTAATGGAAGAGAGAGAGTGGGATAGATATTTATGGTGGGAGTGGTGGTAGGTGGGAGTGGTTCTCCATATAAAACCAAACCAAGCCAAACCCACTAAACCGAACCAAACCAAGCCAATGTGATGCCATGATGAACCATGCTAATGCAACATTCAAAATAAAATCCAAGGCTAACTAATTATGACAAACCAAAAAATATGAGTCCAAACTACGTACACGTATTTCCCAATACGTAATACGAACCACGGGCATTACAGAGTTCTCGAACAACAACAGTTTCCAAGCTAGTATCCAGATGGCACCGTTCGAGGCACTATATGGAAGGAAGTACAGATCTCCACTAGCCTGGGATGATGTGGGAGAGAGGCAGATGCTTGGTCCAGAGATGACCACTCAGACAATTGAGGTGGTCAGGAAAGTCAGAGATCATCTTCGCGTTGCACAAGATCGTCAGCACCATTGGGCCGATTCTTATCGGCGTCCCCTTGAATTTTCTGTCGGCGACCATGTATTCCTGAGGATCTCGCCTAACCGTGGTGTCATTCTTTTCGGCGTACGGGAAAAGCTTAGTCCTAGGTATATAGGGCCGTTCGATATTCTGAAGCGAGTAGGAGATGTGTCCTATCGTCTCGCTCTTCCGTCGTCTCTGAATGAGGTGCATGACGTATTCCATGTATCCCAACTACGACGGTATATCCCGAATCCGAGTCATATCCTGGATCATTCGGAATTGGTTATTGGTACCAACCTTTCGTATGAGGAGAGGCCCGTATCCATAGTGGACCAAAGAGAGAAGATACTCAAGAACAAGACTATCAAGTTAGTCCGTGTTGCTTGGGGTCATCACTCCTTGGGTGAGTCAATGTGGGAGCGTGAGGATGATATCCGATCGCGAAATCTCGACCTGTTTGACTCGTAAGGTATAATGTCTTTCTTATGCCTTACGCTCTAAATTCCTTGCTTGAAATGAATAATTGCATGGTGGATTGCTTGAATATAGCTTGTCCTTGCCTCTCTAGCCTCTTAATTAAATTCCGATGACGAAATTCTTTTATGGTGGGTAGAGTTGTAATGACCATTATTCGCATTACGTATTTTGGAATACGTGTACGTATTTTGGACCCGTATTGCATGTTTTCCTGCTTGATTTATTTTGGTATTTCATTGATTGGTTTATCTTGGTTCGGCTTGGTTTTGCATGGTTCGGTTTTGCTTGATTTTATGTAAACCAAACCACTCACACCTACCACCACCCTCTTTATTAAATATCCCACCAAATATTTCTCTCTCCACATTAACTCTTTTTTTTTCCCACCATTACTTCTCCACCAACCTGAGAGGGTGGAAGGTTTAAGCAAGTATATCTTGCTTTATGGAGGAAGTCCATTTTTATTGTTTCATTGTCTTTCTCATGTGTTTCTAATCCACTTTAGTATTTAGCATTTTTTATTTACATGGTTAAATTCTTGTAAATCTAGCCTTGTGATATTTTCGGTTTTCAGGGGTGTTGATCTATCCAACATACATATTTTTGCTATTTGATGGTTCCATGTTGCAGAGAATTCCATTCTACCCAAATTTGGCCTACGGGAGTTTGCTGGGCCGCATGAGCATTAATTGCCTTGGCCGCATGTACCAGCACTTGGCCGCATGAGCCAATTGCATGGCCGCATGTAAATATCAAAGTTGCTAGCCGCATATATGGGAACAAAGTTGCTTGCATTATTTAATTAACATTATTTAATGCATTAACATGGCCTTACATTGCTTGCATTTGCATGGGAACAAGTTGCTAGCCGCATATGGCACTTGGTTGTAGCCGCATAAGCATGAAATAATGCATTAGAATTTGCATGCATTAACTCATGGCATTAAATAATACATGAGCCAATAGCTAATGTGCTGCATTAAATAATGTATGGCCTTAGCATTTTCAGCCGCAGATGGTTGTTCCTAAATAAGCCGCATGGCTTTATATAGAAGTATATTATTTATTCTCCTATACATTTGCATTTGCTTGCAAATGCTAATTGTAGCCGCATGGGAATATACTTGGCCACCTTAGCATTAAATGCATGCACGTGGGAGCAAAGCTTAGCATTAATGCTTGGCCACATTATCATGGCTTATCATCTAATGCTTGCATCCATAGCATTGCATGCATCAGCATGCATGGAAGAAACCATTCTTGGCCGCATAGGGACCATTTTCAGCCGCATGAATTGGTGCAACACATAAATGCATGCAAACATGCATCAGCCGCATGCCATCACACATCTAGTAGGTTAATGCATACATTAAGTATTAATGCATTACATTAAGTAGTGGTGCAATATATAATTGCATGCATTTAGAATATTAATGTACTTAATGCAATATATATTAATATAATATACTTAATGTATTAATGCATTATACTAATATAATATAATATAATTAATGTATTATATTAATGCATTATATTAACGTATTAAATGCATGCTTATATATTTAGTATTGGCCGCATGGCCCAATTCATTAGCTTCAGCCGCATACGCCCCCTCCAATTATTTGGCGGAGCCGCATATGGCCCATTTCATACATTTTTGCATGCATTGTCTGCATGCAAATTTGCATGTGCTTGCATGCTTAAATATTTATGGTCGCATGGCCAGTATTTAATATTTATGGACGCATGTCCTTAGCATTAATTGTAGCGACATGCACAATTAATATTTAATTTCTAAACATATGTTAGTGCCATATTAATTTCATGTATGTTCCCTGACACGATGGTGATCCGTTGTGGTGCACTCTTGACATGACGTGATAGTGGCCCGACGTGGCACACTTCTGACAGTGAACATGACATGATATATATATTTTGAAGGTTGTTGCGACGGCTAGTATGTCATGACAAGATTGAATGGCCTGGACACCGTGGTTGAGTGTGTTTGTACAAATAGAACCGGTAATATTTGCATCATGTCTAGGACAGGAATCCCTGAGTAACACGGTCAGGGGTACCTACTGTAAATGGCTAAGGCTAATAACTAGAATAATTCAGTAGTCATGAGAGATTTTTTCCAGTTACAGACGATCCCGTTATTCCGGCCACCATTGTGGACTTGTAGCCTGCCGACGAGTAGGGCACAAGTCTAGATTCACTGATATATGGAAAAGATCGAGGCACTGCTAATGAACCCAAGTCGCCTGGATAACCTGGATTAGCTGCAGGTCTTGTGGCTGGAGGAACATCTCACTGCATGTTATGATAACCCTAGTTAACTAATGTAGAAAGCCGTAGTCACTGATTGGCCGAGAGCGATTGTATGGTGTAGTTTCAGTGCCCGATTATTGCAAGCTTGATTGCATGATTGTCACTTTTAACAATAAAGATCAGGGGCTAAGTTCTGTTCAGGCGAAGGGTTACAACCCCGGTCCTTGTTTTGTTTAAGGGTTGCAACCTGGCTCCCGGAGCAGTTCTGAGTCCTCTCTTCGTTTATTGTATTATTGCACCCCACGTCACGCTTGTGATGTTTTACCTTACCAACAGGAATTGGAGACGAAGTTCTATTCAGGTGAAGGGTTACAACCCCGGTCCTTATTTGGTTTAAGGGTTGTGACCCGGCTACTTTAATGGTTCCCTCGTACTCTATATGACTGTTGTTACTTTTTTAACAGGCTCTTTTGTAACTACCATTAATATTTAATTCTGATGTGTTTGTTTTAGTTCTTAAGTGAAGTCTCCTTTGTGGCACTTGCTCTTTCTGGGATCTGACCCAGCTGGTTTTGTGTGGCCAGATTTTGGAGCAGCTTCAAAGGATCTACCGACCTTCCAGCCCGATGGTGACCACCAGGCGTAACCAGGGCAACGAGTGGATTTATTTTTGTTCTCCCACTCTATTGTAAAAAAATTATTTTTAGGCGTTTAGCCGACGAGCACCTGTTAGCTCGTATTGCATACCTTATTATTGTCTGCCTACGGGCTGTGACATGATTGACAGATCCTAGGGTTGATCATGTATGACTAAACTCTTGCTAGTCCTCACATTTTGTAATGACTAGCTTCATGATTAGCTAGTTATGTAATGTTTGGGACGCCTTACTATTGTATATTTGGTGATCTTACATCTTGTAACTTTACTTGCTTGCTTGAGATTGAGATAATTAGGCTTGTATCGACCATAGGAGACTAATGGATTGTAGTTAAACCCTCATATATCTAGACAGCCGTGACCGTATAGTGGGGTGGATTCCATTTCATTATACGTAGCTGGCTATGTATGCCCCCGCTCTCCAGTATTCTGGTTCTGGGGCGTTACAAAGTTCATCAAAAGAGACATTAATTGACTCTTTGACAACAAGACTTTTTTTTATTAAAGACACGAAAACCTTTGCTATGCATTGAGTAACCAAGAAAAATACCTTCATAAGCTTTTTCTTCAAACTTGACTAGGTTGTCCTTGGTATTCAAAATAAAACATTTGCATCCAAAAACTTCAAAATACTCAATAGAGGAAATTTTGTCAAACCAAAGCTCATAAGGAGTCTTTTTAGAAATAGGTCTAATCAAAACCCTATTTATAACATGACATGCCGTGTTAATGGCTTCCGCCCAAAAGTATTGGGGGAACTTATATTGGTTTAACATAACCCGGGCCATATCGCCAAGGGTTCTATTCTTTCTTTCCACAACACCATTTTGTTGAGGAGTTCGAGGGCAAGCAAAATCATGACCAAAACCATTCTTTTCACAAAATCTTTTAAAATCGACATTGTCAAACTCTCCTCCATGATCACTTCTAATCTTGTTAATAGAAAAGCCTTTCTCATTTTGAAAACGTTTACAAAATGCAACAAATTCACGAAAAGTATCACTTTTACAAGCAAAAAAAAAATAACCCAAGTAAATCTCGAAAAATCATCAACCAAAACAAAAACATAAAGCTTGCCTCCAAGACTATCTACTTTACTAGGACCAAATAGATCCATATGAATAAGTTGAAGTGGTCTAGTGGTACTCACAGAGTTGATGGATTTGAAGGATGACTTGGTCAACTTACTTTTCTCGCATTCTTTACACACCATATCCTTTTTGAAAGGGATACTTGGAAGTCCTCGTACAAGCTTCTTGGTTGCAAGACGAAAAATGATATCCATGTTGGCGTGTCCGAGCCTCATGTGCCAAAGTCAACTTTCATCGTTCTTTGCAACTAGGTACCTGTCATTGTTAATACCTTCGACAAGATATAGAACATATTCTCTAATGCCTTTATATACTGTAGATCCACTAGAGCTATCGGTAATGAAGCATTTGAGTTTAACAAACTTAATATCATAACCATTATCGGTAAGATGGCTAATACTAAGAAGATTGTGTTTGAGATTTGTAACACGACAAACATTCTTAAAACAAGGATAAGGAGGGGAGCCGATATTACTATTTCCTATGATATGACCTTTTAGATTGTTACCAAAAGAAACATGTCCTTACTTCTTCATCGATAGCGTTGTAAAAAGTGAAGCATCACCGGTCATGTGCCGTGAACAACCGCTATCGAGGATCCACTTGCTTCTAGCATAAGAAGGATTCTTCACCTACAATATAAGTTGAAGATGAACATTTTGGTACCCATGATTGTTTGGGTCCTTGATTGTTAGTCTTAGGAACCCATTTATAAACATTCATATCAACTTGTTTTCTTGTCAGACAATAATTAGAAGTATGTCCAAGCAAGCCACAATAGTTGCACATCATAGAAGATTTAGAAGAAAATGTGTGAGTTTTATGCACATGTGAAGCTTTAGTGCAAGGGGTTCTATCATGAGTGTTATGATGATGATAATAGAAGGCATGATACGAGGTGTTCTTCTTGACAAACGATCCTTTTCTTGTGTTAGGATAGGACTTGTGTGTGGTGTTCTTGTTCATGTAAGCATTATGACTAGTATTGTGATGAGTATGGGGGTGTCTTGGAGCATGTGTGTGAGTAGTGTTCTTATAACCTAGTTTCTTACTCTGCACAAGAAGATCATTATACTTAGTAGAAGTATCATATTCTCTTTTATTAGCAGCTTGAACTTTATGCATGGCAAAATCATAAGCCCTTCTTATAGGTCCTAAAAATCAAGTTGCACCCATCAAAAAAGCAATGAAAATCAAATTGCGCACCCTTCAAATGAACTACGCAGGAAGCAGACTGCGCAACAAATCAACTGCGCGAGGTTGAACTGCGCCAATATCCAAGCGCGCTATGATGACGTGGCAACGTCATCATTACCTGACACAAAATCAGATCTTCTGACAACTGACAGCCCGAAAGACGAGGAGGCTCTTCGTTTCTCGAGCCGCGCCGCATTGTAGGACAGTTGTCCAAATTTTAGCGCGATCCAGCTGCCAAAAACTAGCGCAGTCTGCCAGCCCAATCAAAGCGCAGTCTGCCAGATCCTTTTTAGCAGTTCGATCCCAGCGTAGTCTGAAGCTAGCGTTGTTCAAGTGGCACGATTCATCAATATAACTGACATTTTATACGTGGCTTACATGCCATCAATTGCTCAACACGTGGCAGCTTCCTGCACACGACCAAGCGCATTTCAATCAGACAATGCCACGCGTCTAAATACAGTTAGCCCATGATTGAGTAACCACCAAAAGCCAGCGCAACTAGTAGTCTGCGCAGTCCAATGCCTGCACAATCCAGCCTGCGCAATTCAGAATAACTACAAATTAGTTATTTCTAGAACTCTATAAATAGAGTTTCAAGTCCTTCATTGAAGAGATCAGATCATATTATCACCAGAGACCAGGAGTTCTTGTCCAAGTGCTGCTGCATTCTTTAGGCTATCGTCTTCAAAGTTCACATCGTCCAAGGGATAAAGCGATCATCTTCAGATCGAATTTCTATAGTTGTACTTTCCCAGAATTCAATTGTAATCTTCTTACAAAGTTTGTGAAATAAAAGAACTTTTTGTTTTTGCAAACAAAATGGCGACTCTGCTGGGGACGACTTTCTCCTCCGACGAGGAAGTGACAACTCAATGTGACGTTGCGCCTATCGGAAAGACGTAGAAGATGCTGGTTGTGAAGGTCAACCAGACTGCCTACGAGGCGATGATCAACTCTGGGGCTACTCGTCGCACTGCAACCTCTGCCAAGAGCAAGGTCCGTTCAGTATGGACTCCAAAGTCCACTGTACAGTCCTCTGCGCATTCCTCTGCACAATTATCTGCGCAAACTGCTGTCTCTGCTGCCAAAGAACCAGCAGCAACTTCTGCCCTTGCGCAACATACTGCTCTTTCTGTCACAGCGCAACCCACTTCCTATGCTACTCTGGCAAAGTACAAGACTCCTCTCCCCCTAGCGCAGTTGGCGACCACTTTTGCTTCTGCATAATCCATTACGCCTGTAACCAGAGTGCAACCTAAACATTATGAAGCCAGGACTCCTGCTGCACAAACTACAGTTTCTGTGGCCAAAAGGCTATCTGTCAAAGCTTCCCAAGCGCAATCAGCCAATGCGCCTATTGCCACTTCAATCTCTGCGCAAGCTGTTCCAGCACAGTCTAATAAGGATAGCCCTTTGGCTAATCTCCCTTCCTCTCACAGCAAGAAGAAGAACTCTGCTCCTCTTTCCAAGCACCCTGTTGCTCCAGCGCAATCCATTGGGGGTAGTCTGTTGATTGTTCCTCCTCCTCCTCAGAACAAAGGAAAAGGCCCGTTGGTCTTTTCTCAAACTTCCTCGTTCCACGACTTGGAAGACAACAGAGGGAAATGCTTTTTAGCCAACCCTTCTTCACAAAACAAAAGAAAAGGCCCTTTGGTCTTTTCTCAGTCTTCTCCGATTTTTACCGTAGAAGATCCATCTGAACGTGCCTCGGCACCAATCAGTACAAGAACTCTCTCAAACAAGAGCTCTTCTTTCCCTGCCAAAGGGAAATGTACTGATCAAAGAGGTATTCTGTCTACTCCGATAGCAGAATTCCAAGATCTCCCAACTCTCCAGACATCCCGCTCAAAATAAGGAAAATTACTGGTGTCTCAGACAGAAACCCCTGGGGGTGAATTTGCTGATCTACGAACTTATCTCAATAGACCAGCTTCTATGAAACGCAAGCAGCCAATGCCGAAGATGAACATGCATCAGGGGCGAATTTCCAAGATGAAAAATCCTGACAATTATGCTAACGAAGTGAGTACTTCTCTATATACTCACAGGACAAAATATCTAAAGAACCGGAACCATGTTCCGAATGTGGTCAAAGAACATATCCCTCAGACTTCTTCTCGTCCCGTCATTATTCCTGACCTCCGAGAGCATCTCAAGCAAAAACGAGACAACATCTCAACACCACCAGTTCAGCCACTTGAACATCATTGTAATCACAAGGTTGTCATCAAGTTCTGTTGCCAGACAACAAAACGATCTGTTTTTGATCGTCTGAATTTTGCAACTTCTGAACCAATGTCAGAAGATGAAGACGAAGTGTTGTATGCTTCCGTCAACATGGCTTCTCGAGACATTGGGGGTAGAAAGTGCTTCAAATACGACAAGCCTCGCAGGCCCAGCCAGCGGTACTTAGATTTACTCCAAGAATCTTCTGAAGGAGTATTTTGATACACTCGATCCCGAAGTCGAGACACAATGGGGCATGGGACTCTTCTCCAAAATCCTTCTGGTCATCTCCCTATTTCTTATTCAGGAGATGATTCCTTCTCTGATTATGATGCATATAGTGAAAGTTCAGAACAGACAGTGTCTTCTATTGTACCTAGAGAAGTGTCAGCATACGTTGTCACTGAAGATCCAGATGCTTCTAGTTCGGCAAATCAAGAACAACGAATAGCTGCACTGGAAGATAAGCTGAAGACCATGGCTGAAATGGTCGCAAGTATGCATTCTATCATCGTGGCTCAACATACAGTGCCACCGACCGTACCTGCTGCAAACCCTGAAATTATAGCATCATCGGTACCTGTTAATGCAAGTCTGGGGGTAGTATCTCCTCAAATACCCCCTGTACAAATTCAACCCATACCCAGTCAGTCAGAAGCTGGGGGTAGCACTTACCACGCTGTTCCTCCCCCTAACACTATAATTTAGCATGCTCCTTCTGCATTATCGGAGGATGCTAATGAAGCTGTCAAAATCTTGCGCACTCAATTTGAGGCTTTTAAAGAGAAGGACAATTTACAAAGATTGGGGATTAAACAACCCTATCCGGTTGAATGGAAGGAAGTCCCATTCCCTCCAAAGTACAAGATTCCCATAATTTTGCTGTTTGACGGCAGCACTTCTCCAAGTCAGTTCATTAACCACTTTGAGGTAATGACTGTTCAACTTCAACCAAATGACGCTCTTCTTACCAGGGTATTTGTCGGCTGTTTAGCCGTGTAGCATACGATTGGTACAGAAGCTTGCCTGATGGCTGTATCACTTCTTTCTCGGGTCTTAAACAAATTTTCTTGGAGCGATTCTATGAGGGGATTAACGACATGACCATGTCGGCTCTCAACAAGATCAAACAAAGACATAAAGAAACCGCTGAGAGTTTCATTGAAAGATTATGCCGAGAAGCTTTAAAGATGCCTCCTGGAACTCCGACCGCTGTCATTATAGATACCTGCAAGGCAAATCTTTTGTCTATCATCAGCATGTGGATGGGGTCAACTCAATTTCAAGACTGGCCATCATTTATTGTCAATGCTAAAGCAGCTGAAGTTAGTGCTGACAAGTTCAAGCAGTTGGGGGTACACATGTCTAACCCCGACCAGGATGAACACCCGACAGCTAGTAGCGGTAATCGCCAGAACAACCGCAAGGGTAAAGAGACTTTGAACATCAATTTGAAGAACAAAGAATCTCTGGCTGTCAACGTAGCTCCACCTACGTCTACTTCTACTCCTTCTGCCCCTCCACCAAGGGAACCTCGTCCGAAAGTAGAGTATTCCTTTGACGAGAACGACACCGTGAGCATCTTTGATTGCTTGATCAAAAGCAATAAGCTCCAACTCCCAGACCCGAAGAAGCCTGACGAGGTCGATAAGACTGATCATCCCAAATATTGTGTTTATCACAGGTTCATTGGGCATCCCACTCGAGCATGTTATGTGCTCAAAGACAAGATTCAAGAACTAGTCAATGCTGGTGTTGTCACCCTTCAACAAGATGAGAAGACTGTTACTGCGAACATGGTCTCAGTACAGTTTGGTAACTTCCCTCCACAGATGGTACAGCATGGTGTCATCCCTATACCCAAGGCCACCCTTGAGATCGAGAATCTTCCTCCTACACGGAGTGAAGGTCTCGTTCCCCTATCTCTTGATAACGGCAAGATTATGTGGATCCACCCGGACCTTATTGCAGACTTCGAGGCTCCTTCTAAGCAAAAAGACCGCTCCAAGGGCAGAACAAAGATCTGCAATATGGTGTCTTTTGACCCCATAGTTGAAGAGAAAATCCTGCTGGGCACCAGGTCAGGGAAAGCCTAGTTACGAAAACTTCTCGAGAATCCCGAAAACCCTGCTTCTTCTTCTGAGTCCGCTCCAGTGCAACCTGCTTCTACTGAGGGCATCCCTGCTGTGTCTTCACCGGTTTTAGAACCCATTCCCCCTAAGCCGACGACAGCCGACAAAGGCAAACAACAAGTTCGCTTCGACAAGCCTTTGAAGAAGTCATCTCCTTCTGGACTTGAGAAACCATACAATTTTGATATCTTGGCTCAACTAGCCAATACACCATCCAGGCTGTCGATCTTCGAGCTCTTGCGCCTCTCCAAAGAGACTCGAGAAACTCTGAGTGAAGCTTTAATGCAGGCAGAAACCTGTCTAACCCTTCTAAAGAAGCCGAAATCAGAGCCTGTATCTTGCCTCCACTGTCACAGTATGTTGGAATTAATTCCAAACATTACCTTCACACAGGATGATATGTTGTTGGAAGACAATAGGCATGACCGTCCTCTATACTATATAGGATACGTCGACATGATGAAGGTCAATCGTATTCTGATAGATCCAGGGTCAGCACTCAGCATCATGCCAAAGACAATGCTAGATGCACTGAAGATCCCAGTGCATAGTCTTTCCGGCACAATCACCACCATCCTGGGGTTCAACCAGGAAAGGAGTGAGACTCTGGGCAAGATTCGCCTAAAACTCCAAATAGGCAATCTTCGCACAAAAGTGACCTTCTACATTATAGACAACCATGGTTGTTCTTATAATGCTCTTTTGGGGAGACCATTCCTTCATGAACACAACATTGTTTCTTCAACTCTCCATCAATGTTTCAAGTACGTTGATGACAATGGAGAGGTTCAAAAAGAGGTTGCAGATCTCTACCCTTTCAAAGGTGTCGAAGCATATTGTAACGATGCTCGCATGTATAAAGATGAGTTCATGAAGGTAGTACCGGCTCTGGACACTGAAGAAGAACAAGAAGTAGTGCCCAATGACACCCTTATCATACCTGTTAAAGGGCGTGTTTCTCATCCTCAATCCTTCAAACCACTGGCTATTCACTTGCCAGTCCGGAAGCAACCAACCGATGATGATCAAGATCAAAGGAAGCTCACCTCTTCTGACCCACTTGTTATCGACTTACGTCGTAACAAGGATAAAAGGCAGCTCACCTCTCTTGAGCCACTTGTTATTGATTTATCTCATAACAAGAAGAAAAGGGAGCTCACCTTCTCTGAGCCACTTGTTATTGACCTTCGTCGTAACAAGCCTCCTCCACGTTCTTTTTCTCCCCCTCGTGTAATTAATCTGACCAAGCCTGCTAAGGTTAAAGGTCCTGTTGTAAATACAGATATACAAATCAATGAAAAAGCATCTACTTTCCAGTATACTGATGTCATTTATCATGCTAAGTGCTATTTGGATATGTTAGATAGCTTTCAGTCATTTACAATAGGAGTTGTACAGTCTCTTCAAACAGAGGTCTTACTCGAACACCCAGATGATTCATACTTTGTTGTCCCTTCTCGAAAGAGAGGTGAGAGTCCAATACTTTTTAGTAAAGGGCCAGAACAAAAATTCAGCTATGCGGATGATAGCAAAAATAACGATATGGGACGTCTCCAACTTCGTCGTTATAGTCAACAATCAAAAGACATCATCCGAAAGATGGTTTATGACTTCAAAAATGGTCTCAACTATGGTAAGGGTAGACGAACTCCTATCCGTACGGTTGTTTCAAAAGAAAAATCAGAGATGTACTACAGCAGGACGAAAAGAGGTCTCGGATATGCTTCACCTCCAGTCTTATCTCCAGAAGTCTCCGAGTCCGATAGTGAGGAGCGCTCCAACTCTTCTGATTCCAGATCATGGGACTCTGACACCAGCATTGGTCAGGTTCATCGGCTGATCGTATCTTCTAATATGGTCTCTGCTGAACTTCCAGAAGGCTATGACAAAGATATCAAAGAGAATCCTGAAACAGATCCTTGGGCTCAACGAATGGATACCCAATGGGAACTCCGATTCGAACAACGGGAACCTCCTACCGAAGATAAATTAGTTCAAATTGATGTGGAAGAAGACGGGTCGCCTCGTCCAATATTCATCAGCAAGAACCTTTCAGAGACAGATAAGCAAGAATTAATTCTTCTTATTTGAGAATACATTGATGTCTTCGCTTAGAGTTATGAAGACATGCCAGGTTTAGATCCTAAAGTTGCTACTCATAAACTGAATATCTTGTCTAATGCAAAACCCGTCAAACAACATCAAAGGCGATTCAAGCCAAAAATGATGGACGCAATCAATGATGAAGTCAAAAAGCTCATAGCTTATGGTTTCATTCGAGAAGAATAACATCCTGATTGGGTAGCCAATATTGTCCTAGTCTTAAAGAAAACTGGCAAAGTTCGAGTTTGCATCGACTTCCGGGATCTTAATGAAGCCTGTCCAAAAGATGAGTTTCCTCTCCCTATCACAGACGTTATGATTGACAATACTTGTGGGTTCGAAAGGATATCCTTCATGGACGGATTCTCTGGATACAATCAGATTCAGATGAATCCTGAAGATGAAAAATACACTTCTTTCTGTACCCCTCGCGGAGTCTACTGCTATACCGTGATGCCATTTGGTCTCAAGAATGCTGGTGCAACTTACCAATGAGCTATGAATACCATCTTTCGAGATCATCTTCGCAAGACTGTTGAATGCTATGTTGACGATATTGCTGTCAAGAGTCGTCTAAAGGAAGATCACATCCAAGACTTGAGAACTATCTTCAACCTGATGCGCCAACATCAACTCAAAATGAATCCCACCAAGTCATTCTTGGGTGTCTCTAGTGGCAAATTTCTCGGCTTCGTCATTACCTCTAAGGGTATACATGTGGATCCCGAGAAGATCAAAGCCATTCAAGAGATGCATCCTCCACGCAACCTAAAAGAGCTACGAGGATTCCAAGGTCGACTTGCGTACATCAGGAGGTTCATTTCGAACCTGTCTGGGTGCTGCAGATCATTTACCCAGTTAATGAAGAAGGGTGTATCTTTCATTTGGACTGAAGAATGTCAACGAGCATTTGACGATATAAAGCAATATCTCATGAATCCACCAGTCTTGGTGCCACCAATCTCAGGCATACCATTCTTAATGTATGTCCATGCTATGGACCATTCCTTGGGTGCTTTACTTGCCCAGAAGAACAAAAAAGGTCATGAACAAGCCATCTACTATCTTAGTCGTACTATGATTGGTGTTGAACACCGTTATAGTCCGGTCGAAAAAGAATGCTTAGCTTTTATGTTTGTTGTTCAAAAGACAAGGCATTATATCATTGGACAAACTATTCATGTCATATCCTGAGTTAATCCTCTTCGAGTATTAATGAAGAAACCTAGCACACTCAATTCTCGGTTAGCTACATGGGCCATTCTGCTAGCCCAATATGACATGATATATATTCAATAAAAGTATGTCAAAGGACAAGCACTGGCTGACTTCTTAGCAGCTCACCCTATACCAGAGACATCCAAACTCTATGATGAAATTCCAGACGAGACATTGGAATCAAATATGACCTCCGAAGAATTTTCTACTTAGCGTCTATTCTTTGACGGTGCATCCAGGATCGGGCCAAATAGTGCCATTATCGCAGGAGTTGGGGTTGTTCTTGTTTCTCCAGATGGGTCAACTATCCAAATAGCATATTCCCTAGATGAACCTTGTTCCAACAACGTAGCAGAGTACAATGCTCTACTCATTGGCCTTCAATTAGCTAAACAACTAGACGTCGAATATCTTGAAGTCTATGGCAACTCCAAGCTGGTTGTTAACCAGGTTAGAGGAACCTATGAAGTTCCTCATCACGATCTAGTGTCTTATCATGAAGCGGCAATCAATATGGCTACATCATTCAAAGCCTTCTTTATCGAATATGTTTGTCGAGCTTGCAATACCGAAGCAGATGCTTTAGCCAATCTTGTAGCAGTCTTAGCCATCCCTGTCAAAAGACAGCAGGTGGTGGTTGTCTCTAATCGGGAATTATTTTACATCGAAAACAATCGTAATATTGAGTTCAGTAATCTTATTGAAGCCAATGTTATCAGTGAAGATTGGAGAGCTCCTTTCATTTACTTTGTGGTTTATGATATACTTCCTGAAGATCCTAAAGAAGCTACGAGTATTCGTCGGCGATCTCTTCGATTCTACTACAATCAGACTACTAAGACTCTCTACCGGCGGACTCATGACGGTCTTCTCTTACGCTGTCTTGCTGGTGATGAAGCAAAGCAAGTATTACGTAAAGCTCATGACGGTGTTTGTGGAGCGCATCAACCTGGTCCTAAGCTATAGGATCGTATCCGACGCATGGGTTATTACTGGCCCTCTATAGTATCAGATGCCATCGAGTATGCAAGGAAATGCCGAGCCTGTCAAATCCACGTAGATTTTATCTATTAATCGTCAGAATTTCTGCATCCAACTGCTGCTTCCTGGCCTTTTGAAGCCTGGGGCATGGATATTATAGGTCCTATCAACCCTCCTTCTTCTAAAGGACATCGGTTCATACTAGCTATAACCGATTACTTCTCCAAATGGGCTGAAGCTATACCTCTGGCTGAAATCAAGACCAGTAGCGTCATCAACTTTGTCAAACACCATGTCATCTATAGATTTGGTGTACCTCGCAGGATCATTCACGACAATGGACCACGGTTCATTAGCCAGAAGTTTACCAGGTTTTGTGACGATCATCGGATTGACAATATCGCTTCGACAACTTACAATCCTGCTACTAATGGCTTAGCTGAGGCGTTTAATAAGACTATTATCAAACTCCTTAAGAAGTTTGTATCTACTAACAAACGGAATTGGAGTGAGAAATCCAGAGAATGTCTATGGGCCTACCGTACTACTGTCCGTAACCCTACAGGCTGTACACCCTTTTCTCTTGTATATGGTTGTGAAGCAGTCCTACCTTTGGAACTTCAGATCCCATCCCTGCGGATTGCCATTGCCAACGAGCTCACTACAGAGAACAATGACCTCCTTCAACTTCAAGAATTAGAAACGCTCGACGAGAAACAGTTATTGGCTCAACAGCATATTGAGTTACATCAAGCCCGAATCTCAAAAGCTTTTAATCGCAAAGTTAAGGTCAGAGCTTTTCAGAAAGGAGAACTGGTTCTAACCGTCAGACGTCCTATGACCATGACTCATATGAGCAAGGGCAAATTCGATACGAAGTGGGAAGGTCCATATATCGTGAGCAAAGTTTTCTCAAATGGAGCCTATCAACTTACAGAGTTGGACGGTCGAGTTGCAATGATGCCAATCAATGGCAAATTCCTTAAAAAGTACTATATATGAATGTAAAAGGAATTTCTTGTAAATACGACTAAATGGTTCATAAATAAAATTTTATTTTATTTCATCATAAATGGTGTTACAAGATATTAAGGACGAGAATCACTATCGTCCTTCTTGAAGACAGGACGCGGGCCACTGCCGTCCTTCTCAAAAATGTAATCGGCAAAAGAGCCGAGAACATCCTTGCTCGAACCCACCAGGAACTTGCAACAGGCCATCCTCATGGCCTCTTCTTCTTCAGTCTTCCCTGGTTCAAGTAGGAAGTCCAAGATATCCCGCGGCGGCTTGGGTGCAGACGAACCTTCGCCCGCCTCTGTCTGCTTTGGCTGGTTTACTTCAGCTGGAGGATCCTCCGTGATTTCTTCAACCTTCGGGACAATCTCAGCTTTCTTGGATGCATCTTCAGATGACATTTTTGTGTTGAGTGATCATTCCATTTTAATTTCTGTTCTATTTATAGGCAGAAATTCTTAAGACATCGAAGCGACGCATTCTTCACAACATTCATTCCACTCATCCGACGGTTCATCCGTTCATTCCACTCATCTGACGGTTCATCCGTTCATTACATCCATCCGACGGTTCACCCGTTCATTCCATCCATCTGACGGTTCAGCCGTTCATTCCATCCATCTGACGGTTCACCCATTCATTACATCCATCCGACGGTTCACCCGTTCATTCCATCCATCCGACGGTTTATCCGTTCATTACATCCATCCGACGGTTCACCCGTTCATTCCATCTATCCGACGGTTTACCCATTCATTCCATTCATTCGACGGTTCACCCGTTCATTCCATTCATCCGACGGTTCACCCGTTCATTTTATTCATCTGACGGTTCATCCGTTCATTCCGACGATTCATTTCGTTCATGCATTTTGATGATTCATATGTTCATTCATATCAGCAACTTGTTACGTATTTATTTCTGATTAAGTTGTCTACCGAAATAATGATATTCAACAAATTATATTCTGCCATATCCACATTATCTTTGAGCAGATATAATGAATATAATTATTTTCTACATCAAGAGATATATTATGTCCGGAACCTCAGAATATATCTTCTATCGCTATTATTTGTAAAAAATAATAGAGACATAAAAATAATGTCTTTTTATTGATCAAAATTAAAGGTATTACAAAAAGTCATATGATAAAGAGAAAATACAAAAAGTTTCCTATTCCGTTGGAGGTGTCATCAAGTTAGCTATCTGCTGCTTTAAGGATTGGAGTCGTCCTTCACGCGAATCCAACACCCGCCTTCTAGCTTCCGCCATTCCAGATTCATCGTCAAAGTTACTAGTTGGCGAGTGATTTCATCTTGATGAGTCTTGACAAACTCATTCTTCTCACGAGTTAGAATGTCAAGTTGCTGAACGGCAGCTTCATGTTGTGTAGTCTCTTCCTCAAGAGCAAGCTGAATAATTCTCAACTCTTCTTGAAGCCGAGCAGACTCCACCTTCAGTTCAGCAACCTTCTTTTCTTTCTCTCCAGCAGCAGACGCTATTATCTCCATCTGGGAATCATACTCTGAAGCCTTTGTAGCATAAGTGTCCAAGAAAGTCTGGAAAGTGTGCAGCTTTTGTGGCCACAGCTTCTTGAGTCATCTTTTCAAACTCAGCATTCACTAGGGGTTCTATCTCCCCTCGATTAAGATCCTTGTAAATCTTAATTGACTCCTCTAGCTCATCCAGTATATGTTCAATATAGATAGCTTGAGCTTCATCACCCTGGCTTCGGATGGCGCTGATCAAATAAGTAGTTGGATTTCTAACGGTGATGAAACCAACACTCTCTCTATCCATTACCCTTTCTACTAAGGGTCCTAAGGAAGTAAAGAAGAGGTTGGTGAAGGAACCAACTATAAATCTGTTGGTAGCTGCTGCACCAGGTGTAGCAGCTACTCCTGTGGAAGTTGAAGCAGCAGATGCTTGTACAGGTGGACGTTCAGCTTCTTGAACATAAACTGAAGTCTCTCTAGTCAAGGGATCCATGGTGGAGCTAGTCGCCCCTCCCAGATGCTCCTCTGTGAAATCAAGAAAACACCATCAGTTTGCTGTCATTGGCAACTATCAAAAAGGATCAAAAAATAAGGGCAAGCTTACCATTGCTGGGTCCAGTGACAAGTTTGTCGTCTGTTGACATGGGTTGCAACCTCGCAGAAGTAGCTTCAGACATCACTGCCTAACTACTTCCTGCTTCGGAGCCGCCTGAAAAATGTCGGCTACTGCTAGCTATCGCTGTTATTGGTACTATGTCAGTACATACTAGAGGAATTGGAGAAGATTGAATTTCTGCATAAGTGAAAGTTAAGATGTTAGTCATTTGATCTATAAAAGAAGACTGTCAATATCATTCAATACCTCTTGGATCAGTGACAGTAGCATCCTCCGGTGCTACATCATTAGCAGTATTCTTTTCTTGGGATGCATGAGCATCAGCATCCTCTTCCGGATTCAGAGTATCATCAACAGTCTCTGCTGATGTCTCTTCATCATCCGTACCTTCTTCTTGGGCTTCCTCACTATCATTTGCAGCGACCGGATCTACATCATCATGGAAGTCGAAGTCACAGTCGTCTAGAGCCTCAATCATTAATTTATCTTCTTCAGCACGAAGTGATCTTGGAGAAGCCGAAAGATGGGCAGTTTCCGGTGCAAGTGTAGGAGATCGTGCTTCATCCTCTGTCTCGACGATCTCCTCTCTTGTCTCTACAACCTCGTCCCTCTTCTCTGCACTGGGAGCTTCTTGTCTGGGCTTAGGGGCAGGTGTAGGAGACGACATCATAACTCCGGCGACCGCACTAGTCAGGACTGATGCCAGGATAGGTCTTGGAGGAGTGACTACTTTCTTTCTTCTGAAGACTATTTTCTTTCTGTGTAGAGGTCTTTCCGGGCTCTCTACGTCTATAGCATGATCTTGTCTTTGAATGGAGGTCGGGATCGTCGCCTCTTCTCTCTGAATTGACTCAGCCTGTTGTCGAGATTGCGACCGGGTAGTGACCCTTTCCGATGATTCTAAAACAAGCTTCTTCTTAGAGATTGGAGAAGAAGGCTCTTCGGCCCTCCTCTTCTTCTCCTTGGCCGGAGATCTTATGACTTTTAGGAAGACGCGCAGTGGCTCGTAAACTTCTTCAGGGAAGTTAGCTTCCCTCGAAGCTTCTAATGGTGCATCGGCTGGCTCATGCTCCTCATCATTTCCAGGAAGTACTAGAACAGGTGCTCCTTTCTTAAACCGAGTCGCAAGCTGTCTGCCAGATTGAAGTTTTCAGCAAATATGTTTGCTGATGTATAGAAGATTGAGTACGTATACAGCATACGAGGACCTCGATCATTTCTGGACGGCATCGAGAACGTCGTCCTTGTGTCCCGAGCATTGTAATATGCCCAGGCCCGGGCT
Source organism: Iris pallida (assembly GCA_029216955.1). Taxonomy (NCBI): domain Eukaryota; kingdom Viridiplantae; phylum Streptophyta; class Magnoliopsida; order Asparagales; family Iridaceae; genus Iris; species Iris pallida. Next base: position 3,459,096 of record JANAVB010035419.1, on the reverse strand, counting down.
CCATCAATTAAAAATCCTTTTCCTTGTAGGCATGTGATAGCATTACCTACATGGAACTGGTCATAACCGAATTGGCGCACAAAACGGCTAGGGAGATAAGGCTCGAGATAGCATTCATCCTCAAACCTGTATACCAGGTGTGAAGGTCGGATTGTCCTCAGCTAATCGAATGTTGTACGGCCCAAAGGCTGCATCCTCCCGAAGTCCACAAGGTTTGTAGACATATGTTCATAACCGACTGGAGGGGTAACGCAGTAGAAGCTCCATCCTCTACCAAGGTTCAGAGCACGTCGGCAATCTCTCAAAGCGGTATAAATCCACTTGCATCTATAAAATCTTCTTAGAAAGCAGCCGCCCACTGCCCCCATGTCGGGGTTCATTAGTGAAGGATGGTGCAAAAGTAGCCATCCAAACAGATAAGTGTATGGGAGCTCTACCCGAGGAAAATTGCCATTCTCTCCTTTTTCTTTAATTATTGAATTGACGTAGATGCGAAGGCCGGCGTTCACTCTGCATGTCATTGCTGACGGCAGATCCATCCGATAGCCGAAGACCAGACGGACAGCAGCAAAAAGTACACTGCGGTGGAAACGGTCGACTGCACTGGCCCTAGGGACGACATATCGTAGGAGCCAGTAAGTAAGAAAACCCGCCAATTGGGCCTCCTTCGACATGGGCCTATAGCCCATCCTCATGTAGCTTTCAATAATGTCTCCTTCCTTGAAAGGAGGATACTGGAGATCATCTTTGATCTTGATATTCATATCATCATGTGTTTCCATTAGCCCTATCACTTCACTATTGCTAAGTGGTCGAAAGTAGTCGGGATGGCAGTTCTCGTGCTCCTTGGTCTTCTTCTCAATGATGTGGTTGAGGAAAAGGTACGGCAACCATTTGGTGGAATAGCATGTACCGGATGTGCCACTCTTATAGTAGAGAGAACAGATCTTGTAGTGACATAGTAGCTCTTCAAACACAGTCACCATGTCAGCGTTCTCTTGGCGGAGTCTGTCCAATTCATCGTTTGTTAGGACAAACTCTTCATAGGGGATATCCTCCATTGGTAGGCTAGAGATGTACTTCATCTCATGCAAAGCTAATCCAATCTCTCCGCGGGACGTCATGAAAGTCCCGATTCTATAGTTGTATCTCTCGGCCAACGCGAGGAATAGATAAGGATTGGGGGGAAAGCCATAAACAGTGGCATACACTGTTTGGTATAGATCAATTTCCTTAAGCCGCTCTTCAAATTGGATCAATATCCAATTGGCTATACAGATCCATCTCTTATTATCCGGGTTTACGAGGCCTGTCAGCCGCAACTCCTGATCCGGATACCTTCCTTCTACCTTCGCAAACTCGTTTACGAATATCGGCGTTCTCACTGGTAGCAGCAAGGAAGAATCTTCTGGTGGGATACATCCAGGCTTTAGTCCTCTAAGCAAGGAGCTATGGCGCTCAGAGGAACTGTAGAATATATCTTTGTTACCAGGCCCCTTCTTGACACAAATGTTCCCTGTTCGGGCTTGCTAAAGTAGAGTTATATCCTATTCCATTCTTCTGGGATAGCTTGCAAAGGCATATCGAGATAGAGGAAGGCATCTAGAGATCTCCGGCAGAAGGATTGTCTTCTCGCCCCTCTGGATAAGTCTCTGTTCCATTCGAGGTCTTGGCTGAGAGTTCTTGTCAAAGGCCTCACCAAACAAGAACAACGGCTTCTTATGAGTGACGGTGTCAGCAGGTTGCAGAGGCTGCCCGTTCATCAGACACAGCAAAGTCTCATTGTCCTGTGCAATCAATACGGCTTGCCGAGAAGACGGTAAGGCGTACTGAGGGAATATCACATGAGATAGATCTTCTTTATATTCAGGTTCAGCCAAGGATCCTGCAAAGACCTCATAGTTGGGGTCTTCCCTGAGGTTAACTGCATCAAATAAAGAAACAAGGATCAGTATATACAAAATCAAAAGTTTCTACAAAAGATCATCAATTTGCGCAAGGTATCAGATTGCGCCAACATAATCAATTTACGCAAGGTATCAGATTGCGCCAGCATAATCAATATACGCAAGTGATCAGTTTGCGCCAGCACAGTCAGCTTGCGCAAGTTATCAGTTTGTGCTAACATACTTGCGCAAGACATCAGTTTATGCTGGCACAACTGACTTGCACAAAACAGTGGATTGTGCCAAATATTTGGTCGGCGCTTTCCATCCGATTGTACAAGAGTATAGTTTTCATAAAAATGAAAAATATTGTGAATGCAACCGAAACCCTAAACAGGGTGGCACAAATACCATCAATCTCTAAAAAGAGAGAGGTATGAAGGTCTGAAAATATCAAGAACCCTAAAAAGGGTTTCGATCTTCGTTCGTCATTTACCTTGCAATGCTGGATGACCTGTTTCATGACGAGAAATTCGGGACGCAACCCGAGTCGAAGGCTCGGCGGGGGCCTTGCCCTTCTCAGTGGCTGTACGCTTGGGAGCCATCACTGTCGTCGGCGGGAAAGAGAAGAAATAGTCGGAGTTGGAACGAAAGCTTTTGTCTCTTAAACAGTCGAAAACAAGTAAAGGATGAAAGAATGAAAGAATGAAACTATTTATAGCTTTCCAGAAGTGTAACAGTCACCCCCGATTGTGCCACAAAAGACGGAACTAATTCCTCCAAACGTGCAGTCAAAGCGCAACTTGCGCAACTTGATTTTAAATTCGAAATTCAAAATATTTTTAAACTTTGAATATTTTCAAATTTCGAAAAATTTGAAGGGGGTCTTGTAGGTCCTAAAAATCAAGTTGCACCCATCAAAAAAGCAATGAAAATCAAATTACGCACCCTTCAAATGAACTGCGCAGGAAGCAAACTGCGCAACAAATCAACTGTGCTTATATCCAAGCGCGCTATGCTGACGTGGCAACATCATCATTACCTGACACAAAATCAGATCTTCTGACAACTGATAGCCCGAAAGACGAGAAGCCTCTTCGTTTCTCGAGCCGCGCCGCATTCTAGGACAGCTGTCCAAATTCTAGCGCTGTCAAGCTGCCAAAAGCCAGCGCAGTCTGCCAGCCCAATCGAAGTGCAGTCTACCAGATCCTCTTCAGCGCAATTCGATCCCAGCACAGTCTGAAGCTAGCGCTGTTCAAGTGGCACGATTCATCAAGATAACTGACATTTTGTACGTGGCTTACATGACATCAATTGCTCAACACGTGGCAGCTTCCTGTACACGATCAAGCGCATTTCAATCAGACAATGCCACGCGTCTAAATACAGTTAGCCTATGATTGAGTAACCACCAAAAGCCAGCGCAACTGGTAGTCTGCGCAGTCCAATGCCTGCGCAATCCAGCCTGCGTAATTCAGAATAACTACAAATTAGTTATTTCCAAAACTCTATAAATAGACTTTCAAGTCCTTCATTGAAGAGATCAGATCATATTATCACCAGAGATCAGGAGTTCTTTCCCAAGTGCTGCTGCATTCTTCAGAGGCTATCGTCTTCAAAGTTCACATCGTCCAACGGATAAAGCGATCGTCTTCAGATCGAATTCCTATAGTTGTACTTTCCCAGAATTCAATTGTAATCTTCTTACAAAGTTTGTGAAATAAAAAAACTTTTTGTTTTTGCAGACACTTCTGAGGGATTGAATCTCATCATCCTTTTTCTTAATGATAACTTGAGATTCTTGTAACTTGAGTCGCAAAGACTCTATCTCATCCATGTCAGAAGCATGAGATTTCCCTTTTACATCAATAATGATGTTAGAGAGTCTTCTTTAAGTTGAAGTGCATCAACCTCTTTTAGAGATTTCTTGTACTTATTTCTAACACCTTTGTGTTCTTCGTGTAGTTCAAGAATAGCATTTTCCAAGTCATCATAAGTAAGAGTATTTAAAGAGAGATCATCGAGTACCTCATCGGTTGCCATGAGACAAACGTTTGCATTGTGTTTGCAATCTTTGTCATTTTCTGAATCGCTAGCATCACTCTCACACCAAATGCTGGTGTTGGCAAATTTTCTGGAGGAAGAGCTTCCTTTGCTAGGCTTCTCGTACTTGCTTGAGTCTTTTCTTGTCATAGGACAATCTCTCTTGATGTGACCGGTTCTTCTGCATTGGTAGCATACCGGATCTTCAACGTTGTCCCGTCTAAAGCGGTTGGCTTTGTTGAATTTGAGGAACTTTCGGAAGTGCTTAGCTGTAAGAGCTATTTCTTCATCATCGTTCGACTCGTTGTCGTCGGAGCTATCCTTTGAGTATGATTTTGTAACTTTGAGAGCCAGAGACTTCTCCTTCTCTTTGGCCTTCTCCTTCTCCCTCTCTTGCATGGAAGATTCCTCTTGATCTTTCATGTCAAGTTCATGAGTCATAAGCTTCCCCATGAGGGTCTCAAGGTTCATGACTGTCAGGTCGTTCCCTTCAATGATGGCGGTAGCTTTAGGACTCTATCCTTTAGTCAATCCTCTGAGAATTTTTCTGATCTTTTCATGAGCAGGATATTCCTTACCAAGAGAAGAAAGAGGATTAATGATATCACTGAAATGAGTAAACATGCAAGTAATAGACTCATCTTGTTTCATCTTAAAAGACTCAAATTCTTGTGTGAGTCTACTAATCTTTGATTCTTTTACTTGTGATGTTCCCTCGTGTGTGACTTCAAGCAACTTCCAAATCTCATTAGAAGTCTTGCAAGTGGAGATTCTATTGAATTCACTACTATCGAGAGCACAGTAAAGAGCGTTCATAGCCTTAGCATCTCGACTAGCAAGCTTCTTGACATTATCAGCGAGTTTGTCCCTAAGGGTGTCAGATACAACATCCTCAATAACTCCGGAAGGAGTAGGAAGACCATTTATCACACAATCCCATAAATCAAAATATATGGACTTCAGATAAATGCTCATCATAATCTTCCAATAGTTGTAGTTGGTTCCATCAAATAGAGGAGGTCTATTTGTGGAGTGTCCCTCATTGTGGAATGTGTTGATACTATGGTTAGTAGCCATGGATCACTCTAAGGGTGTAAATCCAAATCAAGAGAACAAAGCTCTGATACCAATTGTAGAACCCTAGAGGGGGGTGAATAGGGAAATAAAATAATTTAAATACAAGAAGCTACATTATTCAATTAAAAAGAGAGAGAGTAAGAAAATCAAATACGCGATGTATCCTGGTATCCTCCCTAGAGGCAATCCAGTCCCGAAACTCTCTCCGGCTTAAATCTACTATTTAGTAAAATAGTACACACGAGTTTGGATCCGAAGAACTCGCCAACTTCAACACGAGTTTGGATCCGAAGAACTCGCCAACTTCTTACACACGAGTTTTCTTACGAAGGCTCGCCAACTTCAAAAGGAAAGGAAGAGAACTGTTGATCTTCTAACACTTGAAGATCGAAAAGTACAACTCTTGAATACTCTATCATTTTTGGAATGGATGACAATTAAAAGCTTGGGTAGAGTAGTAATGGTGGAGCTCTTGGTTGTTGGAAAATTTATGGCTTGAGTGGATGAGCCTTCAAGAGAGAGAAGGCATCCATTTATAAAGAAACCAAGAGTAGATAGCATTTAATGCTCTTGGATATAGCCCAGACGGCATACCGTCGGTATGGACCGGCATGCCGTCGGTATGCCGTTCTGAACAGTAGCGGTAATAATTATATCCGTTGGGGAGCATTTAATGCTAGAAATTAATGCTAGTATCGTCCATTCAAAAATCAAATTAGATGAACCAGTATACCGTCGGTATGCCGTCGGTATACCGATGTTCATCACAGAACATTTTGAGGCTAATAAAACGGTATACCAACGGTATGCCATAGTATACCGTCGGTATGCCGATGTTTTGTCACAGAACGTTTTATGGCTCACAAAACGGTATACCGTCGGTATGCCGTAGTATACCGTCGATATTTCGATATTTATCCCAGAACGTTTTTGTGGCTAACGAAACGGTATACCGTTGGTATGCCGTAGTATACCGTCAGTATGCCGATATTTGTCACAGAACGTTTTGTGGTCAACAAAACGGTATACCGTCGGTATGCCGTAGTATACCGTCGGTATGCTGTTCTTTTAGAGATTGATTTTTGACTGAAAAAATAGAAGAGCTTTTCGTTTTGTCATCCAACCTTAAGTGTTTACAGAAAGACCTAGACCTTGTACAGACTCGATATCTTGAAGTGTTGATAGCCGTCTTTAAGGATCCCTGGTCTTTTCTTCAGTCTTTAAGGCTTTGATGACTTGGCTTGAATGGACAGACTTTATGTAGTAGAGCTTTTGAAAGAATATCAATCTGAAATACAGAGAAAACTAGACTACGAAGATGCTGTTAATGTTATCAAAATAAACTGTGCCAACAGGATCAACTTGGCCGCTTAACGCCTATGCGGTCAGCAACGATTTTGAGAGAATTTCGTTTGTCTCTCTTTTAACTTCTCAATGAAGATGAATTTGACCGATCCTCCTCCTTGGCGAGTGCTGGCACTGCGAATTATGGATCTCCTTGTTCGAAGAAGATTTGACGATGAACTCCCTCAAAAGATTGTGATGCGCCGGGCTGAGACAATGCGCCTAACTGAGACATCTGAGTAATGCGTCTAGTTGAGAGTAGGCCGTTACGAAGTCTTCAATTGGCATCATGTTTTCGAGATGATGTCGGAAAGGCACAACAGGTTGCGGTCGCTAGAACACAGACTGCCTTAGTGGTGGAGCCACTATCTTGTGGCAGCAGCAGTTGGAGTTGATGGCGACTTGGGTGCAGTGATGTCCTGGAAATGGCTCATCGCACGCCAAGGTTGCTTCTCTCTCCTTGTGTTTGTGAATGACCACCTCTCATAAGTTAAGAGCAGATTGATCTACCTTTGCATCCGTTTTGTGGGCCCAGGTATCCCGAACGCTCGGGTGCGTAGGTATCATATTTGCTCCATGATCTGAGACTAGTAAAAGTACTTGCTCTCGATCGTTGTAGCCTGTAGGGAGACTTTTGGGCATATTTGCTCCCTGATCTGAGGCTAGTAAAGCACTTGCTCTCGATCGTTGTAGGGAGACTTTTGGGACCTGCCCCGTCCTTTTGCCGCAGAGAGCTGGACATGGGAGGTTCTGTACAACTTTCCATCATGGGACCATGTAACAGTTAACGGTACCTGCTGACAATCAGCAGATTGGACAGTTGACTGGGCTTGTTGAGCCCGCACTGCCCTAGACTTCTTCGACTTAGCATCCGAAGGTGCGTAGTAGGAAGAGTCCAAGTTGGCAAACGCACCCGAGTCGACTCTGTACCGTTTATCATCGATAGCGCGCATGATTTTGAGCACGCATCTCTGGTTTACTGTTGGCATAGCACATTTGAGGCACATGGCCCGTGCTGCCTTAGATTTTTTCATACTAGCCCGCGAAGGCGCATAGTACTCAGAACCCAACTCATCCTCACCATGGCAGCGAGTGATTCTGTTTTTTTTAAAAATTTTGGTGCCCTTTTCAAAGGAGGCAATGAGACTTTATATATAGAATGGAATGAGCCCTTTCTTCTTCTCCTTTCCGACGTGGAACTAAAAACAATATCATCTTTTCCATATTTCTATAATTTTATCCAAAAGAAGAAATATGTTGAGAAGCCTTAAAATGAATATGTACAAGACTATTTATATTTATATATCATTGATGAATCGGTAGCACATAAATAGCCTAAAAATTATAATTGGAAGGGAGAGAGCCTTTGAGGAGACAAATGAGATTCCTAAGGAGCCGTTTGGTACGCGGGAAAAAAAAAACTATGCCCGGGAAAATTTGGGATGGGAAAACAATTCCCATGTTTGGTTTGCCCTATTCAAATTTATGCCTAGGAATTAAGAATGCCTGGGTAAATTATTTACCCATGAAATGTAGGAAACCTATTCCCAAGCAAATAGGTGGTTATATTTTTTTCACCTGGGAATAAAATCAGCCAAAAACTTAACTTATTTACCATTTTGCCACTGACTTTTTTTAATCCCGATCATTTCTCTCTCTCTCTCTCGAGACACTCTCTCTCTCTCTCTCTCTCGCTCTCGCTCTCGAGAGACACTCTCTCTCGGATCTGTCGAGAAAGAGAGAGCGCTCTCTCTCTCTCTCTCACGCTCTCATCTAGGTATGGATTTCCACTTATTCAAATAATTTTGGTTTTTTGGGTTAAATTTCTGTTAATTTTTGTTGATGTTGTTTTGGTTGCTAGATAAATTATATATTGTGTTTAAATTTTAATTTTTTGGGGGGGATTTGGTGATTAGGTTTTGATTTGAGATTTGGTTTTTTTTTAGGGATTTGGGAGAGAAATTTTGGAGAATTAATTATAGATATGTTCGGGAGAGAAATTTTGGAGAATTAATTCGAAAAAAAATTATATGTAGTGCCCATGTAAATCTAAATTATATGTTCGGCAGATTTTTTAGGCATTTAAAAAAATACACAAATATTTGCACAATTATTTAGATTTACAAGTGCCCATTGTAAATCTAAATTATCATACGTAGTGCTCAAGTAAATATGTAACTCATTTTCTATTTGAATATGATCTCAACAATTATATGTAGTGCTCAAGTAAATCTAACAAGTTTAGTTAACAAAAGATCTATTATATATATTTGTTTGTTTAGGTTAAATAATATGTTATTAATACGTTATTTATTTTCAATGTCAGAAAATGGACCGACTTTCTTTGACAAAAGATAGAAGGGTACTCATCTATTTGATAATTCAACTGGATATGATGGATCGGTTGTTGTTACTGATGACTATGATATTTATTATGATAATTTTAGAGCTAAAAGCTACAAGAAAGAGAAAATGGAAGGATGCTTACAAGAGGCATATAGTGAGACATGTCAACTTAAATAGAATAGTGTTTGAAAATGATCGATTGTGCATTGAGAACATCCGTATGGATCGAAGGACTTTCCACAATTTATGCCATATGGTTAGGGAGACCGGTAGACTAGAAACAACTAAGAACATGACAGTAGAAGAACAATTAGCTATCTTCTTGCATATATTGGCACATGACGTTAAGAATAGAATAATACAAAGACAACTCATGAGGTCGGGAGAGACTGTAAGCAGAGTTGTTAACAAAGTGTTGCTCTCTTTGTTACGATGTCAAGCACTTTTGTTAAAGCGTACAGAGCCAATCCCTGAAAATAGCACGAATGATCATTGAAAATATTTCAAGGTAATGTAATTGTACACTTATAATTTCTTTATTTGATTTTCTTAGGGTTGTAGTAAATAACTGACTAGTTATTTAAATTGTTAAGAATTGTCTTTGTACCCTTGATGGGACTTATATCAAGGTCAATGTGCAAGAGGGTGATATACCTAGGTACCGTACAAGAAAAAATGAAATTGCGACAAATGAATTGGGAGTTTGCTCTCCAGACATGCAATTTATTTATGTACTACCTGGATGGGAGGGTTCCACAGCTGATTCTAGGGTTCTCAGAGATGCTATTTCTAGGAGAAACGGGTTGGTGGTCCCTCGAGGTAAATTCTCTTATTGATATAGGTTGGTTGGTGATGAACTTTCAAAGTTTTAGCACTCACTTACTTTTTGTTTAATCGTAGGTTATTATTATTTATATGATGCTGGATATAGCAACAATGAAGGATTTTTGACACCTTATAGAGGTGAGAGGTATCACTTGAAGTCATGGGAGACAGATCACTTGCCTGAAACACCTAGAGAATATTTCAACATGAGACATTCTCGTGCTAGGAATGTGATAGAGAGAGCATTTGGTATGTTGAAAGGAAGATGGGCGATCCTTAGGAGAAAATCATATTATCCTGTCAAGACTCAATGTAGGATAATCATTGCTTGTTGTCTTCTACATAACCACATTCGACAACAAATGGCCGTTGACCCATATGAAGAGGAAGATGAGCAAGTTGATGTTCCAGAACGGTTGGAGGGGGAGAAGATTAGATTTGTCGAGAGCTCAAATGCTTGGAGTGCATGGAGGGATAACTTAGCACAAGAGCTTTTTAATAGTTGGAATGTAATTTAATTTTTTTTCTTGTTTCTCTTTGAAATGCGAATGCTGTGTAATGACTGTAGCTTTATCAATTTTGGATATTAATCTCTGTGAGAAACTTCTGATAGTAGAAACTGTCCGACTAATTCTTCAGTTTGTGTTCATATATATATTCTTGCCATCTTCCCCTTCTCAATTATCTTATGGAGATTCCATACATTATATCTTGATGGTTCCATTCTCATCCTCTGGTGGAAGAGGTTTTTTTGTCTTTGCTACCAATGAATTGTGATTCCTCTGTACATGTATATATATGCAGATGTGTTTGTTCTTATACGACACAAGCATTCCTTGTGCTATCATTTTGTTTTTTTCTTTTGAACAACAGCATGCACTTGAAAGCAAGGTATGCTGATGATTATGGTATGTATTAGCTAAATTCCTTGTGCTGGTTTTATTCTTTCTCTTCTTAACATAGAATTGTAATGTGATGATCTTGCAATTTTTGGTCTTAATAAATCTCTGCTGATGGCTAGCCACATTTATTTTGCAGTGAGCTTTTTTTTCTTTTCTTTTTTTTGCTTTCTACCAGCATTTGGAGTGTTTGCATTCATGCTTCAAGTTGGTGTGACCATTTCATATATCTATATTCTTTGGGATATATCTATATTCAGATATCTATATTCAGATATGTTTGCCATTTTGTTTTTTCCTGTAAATCCTTGTGTGCTCTTGCATTTGATTTTATGGTCTCATTTTTTCATTCTTTTTGTGAAGATGGCTAGTTCTAAGCATCACTGGACTACGATTGAGGATGCTAAACTTGTTGAGTGTCTCATATACTTAGCAAGTGATGGAAAGTGGAAGGCTGACAATGGCACTTTTAGGGCTGGATATGCTAAGCAGTTGCAAGTTTGGCTCCATGAAAAGCTGCCTGGTTGTCCACTACAAGCTTCTCCTCACATTGAATCAAGAGTGAAGCATATAAAAAAACAATATTGTGCTATTGCGGAGATGTTGGGACCCAATGCTAGTGGGTTTGGATGGAATGACGAACTAAAATGTGTAGTGTGTGACAAAGATATTTTCCAAGATTGGGTGAAGGTAAACGCATGTCTTTGCCTTTTTCTTTATATATAATCTACTTACTGGCCCTTGTGGATATCTACATTTTGTTGTCCCTTTTGTTTTCAACCTCTTGTTGAGTATAGTTGATACCTGTTCAAACATTTATTATGTTCAAACATTTATACTGTGATCAGGTATCAGATTTGATACCTGTTCACACATTTATTCTGTTCAAACATTTATTCTGTTCAAACATTTTTACTGTTGTTTGAAACTGATACAGAGTAATACATATTTACCTTTTTTTGTTCTTCCTAAATTTACCTTTTTTGTTCTGATACAGAGTAATACATATTTAGTTGTTGCTGCTGTTTGAAACTGAAAAATAAAGAAAAATCTACTAGCTGGAACGGCAGGGTTCCATACATATTTGTATTCATTTCTTCATCAGGTGGACTTTACCATGTTTGACAGTCTGCAGAATCTGTTGTGTAGCTTCAGATGTTGAGGGGTTGGATATGAATGCTTCTTTTTGGAAATTTTACATTGAAATAGTCATAATATCAATTTATACTGTGATCAGGTGGACTTTACCATGTTTGACAGCCTGCAGAATCTCTTTGTTTGGAATAGAACAATTGTCTTAGTCATTTTTTTTACTGCTAAACTGAAGCAGAGATGCATATATGTTGGCCATTAATTTTCATCTTTGGAAGTCATGCTTATTCCAAGTCTTCCCTCTTTCATCTGCAGTATTTTTTATTTTAATTTGTATGTGCACATCCATCCCTATGCAACTTTTCTAGAATTGGTGTAGGAAAGCATGCTTATTCCAAGTCTTTCTCATGGCCAACTCAATTATGGTAGTCTTTTTTTTGTTTTGTTTTGCAGAGCCATCCTAATGCGAAGGGTTTAAGGAACAAGCCATTTCCATACTATGATGATTTGGGTGCTATATTTGGTAAGGATAGGGTAAGGGGTGAAGCAGCTGAGGGCTCGACCGATACTATTGAAGCAATGGAGGAGGAGGAGGCAACAAATGAGGTGGTTCATGGTTTGGATGACATCCAGGAAAATGCGGATGTTGATGAGAATATGAGTCATTCACATGTACCTACTGGAGATGCTTCTAGTAGTGGTAGGAGGACGAGGAAAAGGACTAAGACAACTGAAAGTACTACCCTTGAAAGTCTTGTCGATGTAATGAAGGACATGGGTAAGTTGTATGGAGAAACATCTGCAAATGTGGCAAAATTTGCCAAATGTTTTGAGATAGAAGCGGAGTGGGGTTCAAGGAGACTCAACGTATTTGAGGAAGTATCCAATGTAGAGGGGTTTAGCGATGCCGACATGCTAAAGGCGGGAGAGATATTGAGCATGGATGCAGCTAGGGCCAATTACTTCTTCACATTGCCTTATGGATTGAGGAAGCTCTACCTCCAGGGTTTACTTAGTAGTAATAATTGAGAGTAGTTCATTTATATCCTCTTGTTGGTTAGCTATGTGTGGATCTTTATGCTACTTATTTGTTGTTTGTATGAATTGTCTCACGTTATTTTGGTTTGTATCCACCTAAATTTGTAGACTTCATTGTGAATTGTAGTTGCACATCCATATTAGCTATGGTTTAATTTGCTTCCATCCAGTATTAGCTATTTATTGGCCTTTGGAACAATAGCTGCTGCACTTTGAAAATATTTTGAGTATGTGTTTTAATTTAATAGACTTTGACAATTTTACTTGCAATATTTTTATTTTTTTATTGGGTAGATATGAAAAAGATTGTCACCGTTATAACATTTTTTTATATTTAAATATCTTTCCATGTGAGTTTGAGGAATAATATATTCCTAGGAATTTATTTATGGTACCAAACGCATGTATTATATATACCCGGAAATAAATTATATATACCCGAAAATATTATATTATGTGTCAAACGTGATAATAAAGAATATCCGGTGATATGATGCCTTGGAATAAAATTCCTTGGAATATAGAATTCATGGGTATTTAGTATTCCGCGTACCAAACGGCTCCTAAGGGAAAAAAAAAAAAAATCAGATTGAACGACTTTGGCAAAAGCATGGGCGCATGCCATAGCCATTTTTTTCGGTATTGTACATTATCCGTTCTTTTTCACATCTTCTTCTTCTTCAAGGAAAAGATGATAATTTTGTAGGGACGGACATATCGTTCAGGATGCGGTTTTGATCCGATATATAAAATGTTCAAACAAGTCGGTTCCTAAAATTTAGAATTTAAACGAGGTAGACTAGGACGGATCATGTGACATTAACGGGTTGGGACGGATCATATTTTCATAATAAAGAGTCCCTATTCAACATGTTTCTACGGATATGTATTTTTTAATCGTTTTTTGATTTTATTATTATTATAGTCTTTAGATAATAGAATATGTTATTGTTTAGTAACAAATTGTACAAATTTTGAAAGACAATAGACTTATTTTGTTCTTATATATAATAGAACATATTTAAATGTTTACTATTCTAGATTTTTTTTAAAAATTTTTGGATCCGTTTGAACCCGCAGATCGGCTCAATTTGAACTGTTTCGAACGGATCGAGTTCGGTCCGATTCTAATATTTTTGGAACCGTTCGGTCTCGTCCCACAAATATATTTGGATCCAGCTCGAGCCGTCCCATGTCCTACAATTTTGTTTAAGAGAAATAAATAAAAATTTCCTCACGAATCACGTTCTCAACTACCAAGATCCACTACAATATCAGTTGCACCAAACACAGAACCAACCGTTTCGTAACTTCCCCCACGTACACTCTTCTCAACACGCGTCCAACAACCAGCTAGCTACTCACTAACTTTCGCTCCAAGAGACAATTGGGATGTACGAGCCCACAGGTCCTTAATGGCACCAAGTTTCCGACCGAGAAACGAAACTTAGCCACACCAACAACTGGGGCCCGCGTACTTTACCATTGGGTGAGGGTTTGGGCACACAATAATCTGTGCACGTAACGTTTTCTTGTGCATTAAGCCGCTATCACTGCGTCCCTGTGGAAAATAATTTGCTTTAAATAGCAGAGCGGGAGGAGATTGGAAAAAAGCAGCTAGGGTTTCGAGGACCAGCTTCTTCAATTCGAGGTAAGATGTCCAAAATTTCTTAATTTACAATGCTCAGAATCCGCGAGTTTCTCAAAATTAGAGGTTTATTGAGCTGTAGAGCCGATTAGGTTTTCGAGAGCTTGGTTAAAAATTTGACCTCAATATAAGCACAATTTTTGCTGCAGTTTGAGAGTTAGATTTGGGGTTTCTCTGATCGAGTTGAGTTCCCCGAAATGGGATCTCGGTTGGTCGAAAGATGCAATTTTTATCGATTTAGGGGGCTTTAATTCGAAGATTTGATTCTCTTTCTTCTTTTTTCACACTCGGAATCCCCAATTTTCCGAAAGTTTCAAAAGTTAGCGTCTTCCGCGCTATTGAACGGATTAGGTTTTCACGGGATATATTGGAATTTGACTTCCGTATTTCCAAATTTGGTGTACATGACCAGTTCGAGATTTTGGATCTGGATTCGCTGATTGAGCTAAATTTCCCCCAAATTAGGAACTTGCTTCATCGAAAGATGCAATCTTTATTGATTTTAAGGGATTAAATTCGGTGATTTTCTTTCTAATTCTTCGATTCTTGGCTATTAATCCCATTTTCTCTTTTTAAGTCCCTAATTCTGATCTAATTTGTGATCTCATGTCAAACCAATATGGTTGTGCTAATTCGGGATGGCTTGGGCTATAGAGCTGATTAGGTTTTCATGTTTTTTTGTTAGAACTTGACCTCAATATTTCAAAATTTCGGTGCAGTTCCAGAATTTGGATTCGGATTTGAGCTAATACCCCCAAAATTGGGATTTGGGTTCGTTGAAAGATGCAATTGTTACCAGTTTAAGGGATTTAATTCGGTGATTTTGTATTAGGCGAGATGCCACACTTCACGGCGATTGCCCTGGATAGGCTATTGGAGCCTGGGTCTCGAAACCCTAAGCCACCGCCCGTGCCGGTGAGGCTGGGGAGGGAACTCTCCTATTCCGAGAAGAAGAGCATACCCCCTCGTCCTCCTCATGCTGTGTCCCCAACCCTTTATGCCACTCCGGAAGCAACTCCGCTTCCGGACTCCCCCTCGTCCTTCCCTCCGTCGCCATATATTGTCAACCACAAACGTCGTGGTCCCCGCCTTCTAAAGTCCTTGTCACAGACCAATGTTGTCAACAACAGCGATTCCGGACTGTCTGCTCTTGATCAGAAGGTTGAAGTCCCCAGTCCGAAACATGTGCAGTTGGAAGTGGTTTTGAATGGGAATGGGAATGGGAATGGGAATGGGAATGGGAATCATGTGAATAATGATCCGGAGAATGCGTTGGTTGTTGTTGAGGAGGAAAATGATAAGAGTCCGGCTTTGGAAATAGAAAGAGATGATTTGGAATATTTCTGTGATTTAATGGACTCCATGAGTACGGCGAGCAACACAGAGGTTGATGACATCACCGGAGGAGAGCGGCTATGGAAGCCAACTACTCCTGGTGCGGAGTACTATGATGCTTTTGAAGGTATTTTTCTTAAAGAATGCTATGTTTTTATGTTTTATTTACGTCTGAATGTGTTTCACATGTTAATATTTTATTATTGTTGCAACATTTATCTTATATAGAGATTTGAACGTTAGATATTTCATCCTTACTAGTTTATGACTTCGCGTAAGACTTTGAATTGACTCTGTTCAACTTTGTCTTAAATTGGTTTAGGCCTAGAAGTTTGTAATTTTGTAAGTTTCAAGATTTTAGTGTAGTAGCTCCTAGGGAAAATATGGAAAAGATGCGTGAGAATCTTCTACATTATCTTAAGATGATTTCAAGAGGAAATAAGTAGGGAAAAATAAGAACTGTCCATGAAAGTACAAATTTTAGCACTTATTAGAAGATGCCCCTGCTCTATTAAAAAATTGTCATAACCTGTGATGACCTCAGAAATTATGGCTTCTTTTGGTTGGTTTCCCATAGAAATTTTCATGTTCTATTCGCAGTTGGAAAATTTAGCTTCGTTTGGATGTCATTCATGCCATCCAACAACAATAACATAAACAAAGCCTTCATCCTAAATTTTTGGTTCGGCTGTTTGAATCTTGCCATCCCCAACATAAACATAGCCTTTATCCTTTGATTTTTGTCGAACTTCTCTAACTATGGCATGGGTCCCATATCTGAATCTACAACTTGTCCTCGTAATGTTCGTTTGACTTTTGTCTTGATGACAATCATTGATTACTTATTAAAAATTGTGATTAGACCTGTGTTAACTTGCCACTTCACTATCAACCTCGTGATTTCGAGTGTCGTGCTCTGTTTAAGGAATTGCCAAACTTCCCTTTTCCGGTAAACATTCCGAGTGTGGGAATGTGACAGTAGATTGATAAAGCAAACTGTTAACTAGCTTTGTTCTGAAAGTGAGAAAAACTTGTAAGCATCCTTTCTATTATTTGGTTTTGTATGGAAAGATGAAATAAAATGACTACAATTTTGGGTATTCACTAACCACTTCAATTTCCAAAGGAGCCAGACATTGACAAACAGTAAGTCTGTCAAGTTTCCGCCTCATTTGCTGTTGTAAACTTATCTTTTGGAAACATCTTCTATGGTAAATATTGGACTTTTACATCGATACTTATACCGTTAATGAAAACAGTAAGCGGGCAACACCAGTGATCCTTACTCTTGCCTGAGAACATTGTACCATAACCTTTGAAATTTACAAAATGCATTAAGGTAAACTAAATCATCCTAATTCAAGAACTTTTCCTTCTCGTATTGTAGTTTGACTTTGAACATATTCGTCGAGTTTGCAGTTTCAAACTTTCATATATGGTATAGGCCTTTTTCTATTCAGAACCAATGAAGTTCTCCCAGCATTTTCATTTGGCAGAGAGAACATATGGTATTAGTCTAATTTATCACTTGATTTCCAACCATCCCTAACATGTCTCTCTCTTTAGTACAAAACATTATTTGGACTAATTTCATTTCAACATAGTGCATACTTTCCCATATATCTGGAATGGGACTAATTTGTATATAATTTATTTATGGTCTACCCTTAGGCCTTAGTATACCATCAAAAGTGTAGTGTTTTATAAAGATATTTCTGAATGCTTGTTGTTTCTTTCTGCCTCACACTTATTTGTTGTGTAATTGTGAGAAAGAAGGCAGTCTTTGACTATCCTCTTTCCTCCCTTATGCCTAGGATTCAAACCTGTGACTTCCCTCCCTCCCTTTTATGCCAAAGGTCTCAGTTGGTTGCCAAACTAGGTTGCATAGACATGGAGGGATCCGGGATACAACATTTAGAAAATCTTGGATATGGATGCGGCATTGATACGATTATATATACACATCAAATATATTTGTGTACATTTCTTTATACATTAGATCTTAACAATATCTATATTTAAGCAAGCTTTGGATAGTGACTAGGTCTTCCCAAGTTCCAGAAAAGATTATGTTGTTTTCTCATCTCTCAATTATGTTTGTCACGATCATGAACATGTTAACTAAGTTGTGGGTTCCTTTGGATCCTAGGTGAGTCATATCGATAGGATTGTCAAAAAAGTATTGTGTCCAATATGTGTTGGATACAGGCACGGATACGACCCTCCCACAGGCCACTAGTACTCGGAGTATCCATGAAATATAGTTGTCAAACCATTGGTTCCTCAGTTCTCACATTTATTTTTAGTTCTTCAGATATTATAAAAAAAACCAGGGAAGTTTTACTATTTCATTTTATGAAACTAGACAACTAAGCATTTTTCGTCTTGTCGAGTGATTAATCAAGTAGTTTATTTCTTTCATGTTACAAGGGCCATATCAATCTGTTAGTGTTACATGCTCACTTTATTCGTGCCCATTATGTAGAGATCTCCGGTGACAGTGGGACACGATCATCATGCCGGAATGTGGAAGATGAACTACGTGAGATGAGGCTTAATTTTTTAACAGAAATTGAGAGGAGAAAGCAAGCAGAGGAGGCCCTTGAGAACTTTCAAAATCAATGGCAGAACCTAAGGCATCAGCTATCACTTGTGGGGCTGACACTTCCTGCCCTTCCAGCTGTCACTGATGATACTGTTGAGCAGCCAAATAATCCTGCTGAGGAGTTATACCAACAAGTTTTTATTGCAAAGTTTGTGGCTGCTTCTGTTGGGAGGGCTTGTTCACGGGCCGAAGTGGAGATGGAGATGGAGCCTCAGATCCAGTTGAAGAACTTTGAGATTGCTAGGCTTTCGGACCGGCTACAATATTATGAAGCAGCAAACAGGGAGATGTCTCAAAGAAACCAAGAAGCTGTTGGTGAGAATGCTGAACTTGGTTTGGTTTTTGTAGCATATTGGTTCAATTACCTTCTTTTTATGCCACTTAATGATAAGCTAGTATTTTTATTTACATAGTGGGTGTGCATAGTTTCTAGTTTCTACAACTATAAGCTAGTATTCCCCCCTCTCTCCCCCCCCCCCCCCCCCCCCCCCCCCCCCCCCCCCCAACCCCCCGGCGTCATGTATGGCTTCTCTTTTGCTTTAATTTGTTCAGTGTAAGTTTTGACTTATTACTGAAGAGTTTTTCAATAGAAAGCTTTTCATTTCCTTGAATCATTTATCAAATCCATTCTTATCATTTTACATTACTCGTCAAGAAATGAAGGACCGCCTTGAATGCACAGAGAAAGTCCTTACACGTCTTTTTGTGCTTACCCTCTTTGAGGAATGTTTGTTAACTGCTCTCTAGTGAATTGTGGATTCCCCACCTTTTCTTTTTAGGTTTGGATAGGGGTCTAGATAATATTATGGGTATATTCATCATCAGGAGCTGTGTTAGGCTCCTGCGGTGCTAAGTCGTATCTGAAGATGTCACTCAATTTTGTTTCCTGAATAAACATACCAAATATCACCCAATCTCACATCCATTCAGTCATATATGGTGCCCCCACGTGGGTTACAGACCCAAGCTACTAAGCTCGCCCCCCACCTCTTACACAAGTGAATATTTATTTTCTATTCAGTCTCTCCCTGCAGTCTTGATTAGATCATCAGTATCAGATTTGGAGTTGAATATATGACGTGGTTACATCAAATTTAACATAGACACGAAGGAATTACACTGCAGTGAAGTGTCTACATGTAGGCCTCATGCCAACACAAGTTGCCATAACGAATAGCTGCATCTCATTAGTACTACATGTAGGCCTCATGCCAACACAAGTTGCCATGACGAATAGCTGCATCTCATTGGTACTACAATACCAACGCAAGTTGTATCTTACGAGACTTGGCTTAGTTGCATTGTCTATACCAACTTCTGTTTCTCCAAGATACAGACTTTTTCAATTGTGCAATGCCCCTTGATGAATTTGGACAATCGACATAGTAGAATTCTTCTATGAATTACACTGAAACCTTTTCAATTCTGCATGCCCCCTCTAATATTTGTGTGGCAGTGCGCAAATTTATGTCCTTTCTGCGGAGCTTTGCTTCCTTTAATCTGGTCTCCTCTTACATGTGCAAGCAAAATATGTACAAAACCCTGAAGCAAACAGTTCTCCTTCCATATGCTTCTAATACTTTGTTCTTGTTTCAGAGATGGCACGACAGCATCGACACAGGAGGAAGAGAAGGCAGAGATGGTTATGGAGCTCAATTGGCCTTGCCGTAACTCTTGGTTCGGCAGCCATTGCATGGTCCTATATTCCAGCTTCAAAGCCGCCTTCTCATGAAGGCGGAACCTCAACCAGCCACAGCGAATAGAGTAAATCTATGACAAGATATTCTCACCAGTGCGCACCCTTACTAATTATAAGGATTTGTACACCCAGCATAAGATTGTATAAAGATCCCTGAGACTGCTTCAATAACAGGCCATCTGACATAAGCAGTACATTTACATCTTACATCTTTCTTTACTGTATAAATCGGTGATCCATCTCACTCTTGAATCATTGCAAAGCTGCTTCTGCCCTCCATTTGTTGACACTCTGGGAGAACTTATCTCATATTGTGTTGTCCAAATGAAATTTTGGTTAAACATTCATTTACTCGGAAGGAAATTTGGCTAATGGTTAGTCGCAGAACCTTGGTGGTCATTTGGTGGTGTTATATAGGAAGTTAATGCTTGGTCCTCTCCTCTTTGGATAAATAGAGCCTTACCTGGTAATGGAAGCTGTTTTCTTGAGGTTAGTTGTATAATTGTCAACTGAGTAATGATTTATATATATATGGCTTGAGGAGGTGAACAACCAGGCAGGGCTGGCCCGGAGGATTTGGTTGTCCGAGTCGGAGTTTATTTTGTTTGCCCATTGACTTTTGTTGTGGGCTGGTCCGGAGGGTTACTTGCGACCCCGATCTCTTGCAGGTAACATTGGACCTGAACCACGTTAGTCTAACTTCCATCGTTTCTTGTGGTATCTAATGTTTGTTTCCTTCAGTGCGGTTCAAGTACTTTCTTTTTTTCCATAGCATTCTCCATACAAAGTTTTGTTATTGTTGAATGCTCATAACATCAAGCTTATGATCCACAGAGCAAAGATGTGCTTACTGTGTTTGAGTAGATGATGATGGTATGAATCGTAACACCTTAATGGAGGTGCGATGATTTGTTGTGGATAACCGAGCGACTAGCCAAGCGTATAGGTAGCGTTCCCTAGCGTTGCTTCTGAGCCATGATCAAACTCAGATTTTGACTATGATTGGGCTGTGCAGTGGTAGAACCTGGTGGACCAGACCTACTACTACTAACTTCGATTGGAAGAGGGGGGTGGAGGGAAGTGGTGGGGCCGGATGGAGTCCATGTAGTAGAGGGGTGAGAGGGGAGGTGGGACCCATATGTAAGAGGTGGGAGGGAGGGGTTGTAAGAAGGTTGTAAACATTTGGT
Source organism: Iris pallida (assembly GCA_029216955.1). NCBI lineage: Eukaryota > Viridiplantae > Streptophyta > Magnoliopsida > Asparagales > Iridaceae > Iris > Iris pallida. The sequence goes on along the minus strand of JANAVB010035419.1, from coordinate 3,438,072 downwards.
TGTAGACTAAGCATTTTTTTTACTACTAAACATTAATTTTCTCTCCTAACCACTCTCTTGTATTTATATTAGACGAACACCAACCTGAATAAGGCCGTGTCAAGCGGGCTAGTGTGCGTAGCGTAGGATGATTTGGAGATGATTTGGAGCAAGCACTTGATCGGATGAGCCTTCCGTACTCTACCTACTATATTACATTAACAATGGTCTCTCTTTGCGCTCTTCACTCTTCTTACTAGTGCTTTCCCCTGCTCGAGGCTCTAAAGCCAATTGCTAAAGACACCAACTTTTGTTCACGACAGTCCATTTTTTTTGTTTTATTTATAAGTTTGCCACTTCCGAATATTGCTTAGGGCTGTCCACTCCATTTGTATATAAGTCATTTTTTTGTTGGAATTTTTTCACTTTCATGAGTTTATCCCATTTATTAATATCAGTTTGTACTTATATCTCACTTTTTATTTTTATTTGACTTGCATCCCACTTTTTGTCATGAAAACTATTTTTCGTGACGAACAATATTTTTCATGATAAAATAAATATTTTTCGTGACAAAAAGTGGGATGTAAGTCTAATAAAATTAAAAAGTGTGATGTAAGTACAAATTCATATTAATAAGTGGGATGAAAGTCAAAAAATTTCTTTTTTGTTTGTTTGTTCTTGTCTACTTCTTCCAAAAACTTCTCTCAAATCCCAAAACCCTAAATCCTAAATATTCTATAGGATTTGTGGTCCTAAGTCCGACTACAATCCAAGTTGGTGAATCTCTGACGAATATTCATCCTTTATTTGGTATGTCTTCGATAAAATATGATAATTTCGATTTTCAAGCATTTGGTCCTCCCCAAATTATTGAACTATATTGAACAATGTAGGAGATATGCACAAAATGGTCAAAAAAATCGGGTCATCAAATACATTATCTCATTTCGCCCCATCCGAAGAACACTCCACTTCTTCTGAAACACCCTCGGTAAGCAATCTGACACCTCAATTTCAACAGTTTTCGTCATAGGTCTATCAAAAAAATTGACAGTCCATAAAACATAATGGACTGTCAAAAATTTTGACAGTCCAAAATTGCATGTTAGAATTCAGGACTGTCAAAAAATTTGACAGTCCTATATATAGGTAAGACTATCAATTTTTTGACAGTCCTAAGAAAAAAAATGTTCAAAAAACGTCATATTTTCTTTAGGACTGTCCAAAAATTTTACAGTCCTAACAAATGTCAAATTTTTTGACAGTCCTAACTATTAAATGGACTGTGAAATTTTTATACAGTCCTATTGAACAACATTTTTTTTTATAATTGTTGACATTTTAATAAACTTTCTTTTCTATTATAGGGCGAGCCATCTACAGCTCTTGTGGAATCAGGCCCAAGCCCACCCGGGCTATAGCCCGGGGTTATTTTTGTAATTTTCTTTACTATGGTAGGATAAAATTGTAAAACAATACAATTAAGCCCCCCCCCCCCCCCCCCCCAAATCTCCCAATTCTCTCTCCAACTGCTGCTGCCTTCTCTACTTCGTTAGGGCCAGGTGGTGAAACCCTAGCCCGCCGACGCCGCCGTGACAGCTCCGGAGTCCGGTCATCTTCTCCTTTTTAGACAAGTTCGACTCGTTCTCTCCAGTCTCCGGTCGTCGTCGACAATAGCGGGCGGTAAGTGATGCATTCCCAGGCTCAACCACATGCCTGGATGCATCCAATTGCATCAGTTAGTTACCTAGCTGCAATTGATCAAGCCACGTCACTCAATCAGCCACCTCATTTGCAATTTGCCACGTCCGCCCTGACAGCCAGTTACATAGCCTGTCAATCACAGTTGGAGGAGGCAACTGCCTATAAAAGAAGAGGAGAGAATGAGAAGTTATGTGAGCTGTATCTTCATTTTTCTTAGTGCAAATTACTATAGCATTACCTGCAATTTCCTTTGTAGATCTGTTCTTCCATTCAATAAAGTAGTTTCTTCTCCAATTTGCGTGCTATTGTGTCAAATACGATGAAATCACCACCTGTTCCTGGAAATTTAGGTCGAGGACCTACCAATTTAGTATCAGAGCTGGATCCAATTTCTGAAGAAACTTTGGATCATAGTTCGAGCATCCATGCCTCTCGAGAAACTGCTCATGAGGAGCTCACATCACTGGAGGTGAATGGGAGATTTCTTGCCATGGAAGGTACAATCCAACAACTTAGAACTACTATGAATACTCAATTCGAGAGATTGTTAGAAGAATTAACCAGATCTAGAGTTGGATCTGAACAAGGGATGGAGAATTTTGGTACGAATGCTACCAAAAATTTCCAAAATTCACAAGGAATGTATACTCCACCAACCCCAGTGTATCCTGCCACAAATTTTCCAAACTCCCAAACAATGGGAATGGAAAATCCTTATAGCACTGGGCCAATGGTGTTTCAAACACCTCGGCCTGCACAAATGAATATGCAACCCCCCTTTTGCTCCCAAGTGATGGGGAGTCCTGTGGTTCCTATGCAAATGGGACCTCAAGTGCCTTTTGGAACTCAAGGAGTAGCCAATCCAACTGTTCCTGTACCAATGCTGCAACATACACCATTTGGTAATCAAAGGGTGGGCAATTCAGTTAATAATGCTCAAATTCCCATTATTCCTGCACATACTCCTCTGAATCATCAGAGGAATAATTTTGGTCTACAACATCAACCACAGACCATGGGGCATCCCAACTTTCGATTGAAGTTATCTGAATATGATGGAGCAGGAGATGTAGAAGAATGGTTGATGAGAGCAACCAATTACTTTAATTTCTATAATGTCTCAGAGTGGGACAAAGTTAAATTTTGCTCAGTCCAACTCAAAGGGACTGCTGCATACTGGTTTAATTGGGTAATGAAACTAAAAGGAGGATTCATGTCTTGGAATGAATTCTGCCAGAGCATTACAATACAATTTGGGCCATCACAATTCACTGATTATGTTATGGATCTCAAATTACTCAAACAAGAAGGGACTGTGTTGGATTATAATCTGCAATTCCAGCAGTTATCCAATAAAATACAAGGGGTTCCTGAGGCATTTTTGATCAGTCATTACATGGCTGGTTTGAAGGAGGACATCAGGTATGAAGTTCAATTGACCAATCCTAATGAATTACTCACTGCTATGAACATGGCCAGATTGCAGGAAGCCAAGTGGCAAGCTGTAAAGAAGCTGCATAAATTTAGCTCATATCCTGTGAAGTTTTCAGGAAGTCAACACACTAATGTGCATACAAATGAAGAGGCAAGAAAACCTCCTAACAACAATCCTTTAAATTCATCTACAGGGAAGGTGTTTCAAACTCCCACCATATCTCCTAGTGAGCTGGCTAGGAGAAGAGGATTGAGGCTCTGTTATTTGTGTGATGAAAAGTGGTATAAGGGGCATAGATGCAAAGAAAAGAAGCTGTTTATGCTTATGGCTGATGAAGAAGAATCAGAAGAACAAGACCCAGGATTAGAGAACAATGAAGAGAAGGGTGTTGCTACTGGCTCTTTTTCCATTTCACTCCAAGCTTTGTCAGGTAGCTTGCATCCATCTACCATGAGGTTGAGGGGAACCATTCAAAATAGGCCTGTCATAATCCTAGTGGATTCAGGGTCTACACATAGTTTCATTGACTTACACTTCAGTGAAAGATTACAATTGACTGCAAGTAATAGTGAAACTTTTGAAGTTATGGTGGCAAATGGAGATAGGTTGAAAAGCACAGGAGTATGCTTGGGGGTGAATATAGATTGTCAAGGCAAGAAGATTGTTACAGATCTATTACAGCTACCCATTACAGGCTGCCAAGTGGTACTAGGAGCAAATTGGCTCCGTACCCTAGGAAACATCATCTGGAACTTCATGTAGCTTAGTATGGAGTTTACTAAAGATGGAGAAGTGCAAACATTCAAGGGCCTTCAGATAGACAGTACACAATTTCTAGAGCCACACATCAAGGACATGAGACAAGGGTCTCAAATCTATCTCATTCAACTATGTTCTACTCAGGTGAACTCAAAAACAGAAGAAGAAGAAGACCCAGAGCTATCAACACTGCTGTACAAGTTCCAAAAACTCTTTGAAGAGCCAACTGGGTCACCACCCAAGAGGCTGTTTGACCACAAAATACCTACAGTAGCTGGAACTCCTCCAGTATGCAGCAGGCCTTATAGGCATCCCTATGCTCACAAGAATGAGATTGAAAGACAAGTCAAAGAAATGCTAGACATTGGGGTCATCAGACCCAGCAATATTGCTTACTCTTCTCCAGTTATCTTGGTCAAGAAGGCAGATGGCTCCTGGAGGATGTGTATAGACTATAAAGCACTAGATCATCATACCATCAAAGATAAGTTCCCAATTCCATTCATAGATGAACTTTTTGATGAATTACATGGTTCATGTTATTTTTCTAAACTAGATTTAAGATCTGGTTATCATCAAGTTAGAATGTCAGAAGAGGACATTCACAAAACTGCTTTTAGGACCCATGAGGGTCACTATGAATTCCTTGTTATGCCTTTTGGGCATACTAATGCCCCATCTACTTTCCAAGCTTTGATGAACTCTGTTTTTGAAGAATATCTAAGAAATTTTGTCTTAGTATTCTTTGATGACATTTTGATATATAGTGCCACAAAGAAGGAACATCTTACTCATTTAGAGAAGGTGCTTCAAAAGTTAGAAGATCATGGGCTCAAATTAAAAGAAGCAAGTGTAGATTCCTGCAACAACAAGTGGGATATTTGGGACATGTAATATCTCAAGAAGGAGTGCAAGTAGATGAAGAGAAAATTGCTGCTGTCAAAGAGTGGCCTCCACCCAGCAACATCAAAGAATTAAGAGGATTCTTGGGGCTTACATGCTATTATAGAAGATTTGTCAAAGGCTATGGAGGAATTGCTGCCCCTTTAACTCAACTATTAAAGAAAGACTCCTTCCAGTGGGGAGAACAAGCTGAGCAGTCTTTTGACAGGCTTAAAGATGCATTAATAAATCCACCAGTTTTATGCATGCCAGATTTCACACAGGAATTCACTCTTGAGTGTGATACTTCAGGCACATGCATAGGTGCAGTACTTATGCAAGGTGGCAGGCCTATTGCTTATCTCAGTCAACAATTAAAAGGTAAAAAACAAATCCTATCAACATATGAGAAAGAAATGCTTGCTATACTGTTAGCTATTAAGAAATGGAGCCAATATCTCTGGGGAAGGGTCTTTGTTATCAAGACTGACCACATGTCCTTGAAGTATCTATTAGAGCAGAAAGTCTATACAGAATCACAGTACAAATGGGTTCTCAAGCTGTATGGTTATCACTTCAGAGTAGAATATAAAAAAGGGAAGGAGAACATAGCTGCAGATAGCTTATCCAGGAGGAATGTTGCTCAGTTAACAGCTGTAGCAGTAGTCAATGCTGATTGGATTGACATGTTCAGGCAACAGATGCAAGATTCTCAATATTACCAAACTCACTTGAGTAAATGGGATCAAGGGGCTCTTGATAATAGTAAGTTCTCTGTTAAAAACAGATTGCTATATTACAAGAACACTCTTTATAGATCCTGAATCTGAATTTGCTAAGATGATGATCACTGAACACCATGGCATGCTACAAGGAGGGCATTCAGGAGTGGTTAAAACACTACATAGGTTGAAAAAAATCTTGTTATTGGAAGGGCATGAAGGAAGCTGTACAGACTTACATAAAAAACTGTGAAGTATGTCAAAAGAATAAGGTTGAGAATGATTCACCTGCTGGACTCCTACAACCTATTCCCATACCTGACAAAGTTTGGGAAGATATCTCTATGGATTTCGTAGAGGGATTACCAAGCAGCCATCAGAAAACTACTATAATGGTAGTATTGGACATGCTCACTAAATATATACATCTTTTTTCTCTCAGTCACCCCTACACTGCAGCCATGGTTGCTCAAGTTTTTGTTGATGGAGTGTTCAAATTACATGGAATGCCAAGGTCTATAAATTCAGATAGAGACCCAGTGTTCACAAGTCAATTTTGGAAGGAATTCTTCAAACTACAAGGAACTCAACTCAGGTATAGCACTGCCTATCACCCCCAATCAGATGGACAAACAGAGGTCACTAATAGATGCATTGAAGGCTATCTCAGGTGCTTCTGTGGACATAGGCCCAAGGAGTGGAGTAAATTCCTCACTTGGGCAGAGTATTGGTTTAATACTAATTGGCACTCTGCTACCAGAACAACCCCTTTTGAAGCACTCTATGGAAGACCACCACCTCATATCCTCACATATGTGACAGATGCTGTGCAAGATAGGAAAGTTGCAGAAGCTTTATCATCCAGAGATCATGTTCTACAACTCCTCAAGGATAACTTACACTTAGCTCAAAGTCGAATGAAGAAGTTTGCTGACTTACATAGAACTGGCAGGTCATTTGAACCTGGGGACTGGGTTTACTTGAGGTTGAAACCATACAGACAAAGTCTGTAGCTCAAAAAAGACCCCAGAAACTTTCTCCCAAGTACTTTGGTCCCTACCAAGTACTGGCCAAGATAGGAGCAGTAGCCTACAAATTGCAATTGCCTGAAGGATCTCTAATACATCCTACTTTTCATGTGTCTCAATTGAAAAAGAAGCTGGGGGCTACTGTATCTGTTCAGACACAACACCCCCAACATTTTGAAGAACTCATATTAGAACCTGACTTCATTTTGGAGAGGAGGCTAGTACAAAGAAAGAACAAGGCTGCAGTTGACCTCTTAGTTCAATGGAAAGAAGGGACTAAAGAGAGTGCTACATGGGTTCCTTATGAGAGGTTTATCAAAGATTTTCCTCATTTCGACCTTGAGACAAGGTCTGTTTAAGAAGAGGGGAGTTGATGCATTCCCAGGCTCAACCACATGCCTGGATGCATCCAATTGCATCAGTTAGTTACCTAGCTGCAATTGATCAAGCCACATCACTCAATCAGCCACCTCATTTGCAATTTGCCACGTCAGTCCTGACAGTCGGTTACACAGCCTGTCAATCAGAGCTGGAGGAGGCAACTGCCTATAAAAGAAGAGGAGAAGAATGAGAAGTTATGTGAGCTGTATCTTCATTTTTTTTAGTGCAAATTACTATAGCATTACCTGCAATTTCCTTTGTAGATCTGTTCTTCCATTCAATAAAGTAGTTTCTTCTCCAATTTGCTTGCTATTGTGTCAAATACGATGAAATCACCACATGTTCATGGAAATTTAGGTCGAGGACCTACCGGTAAGCCGGTAAGATTTTTCGATTCTTCTTCTTCTTTGTTAATTGTTGAGCTCTTTCCCCTCTTCTTCAGATATTTTAGTTGATGAATACACAAATGACAAAGAAAGTGAAAAATATTCAATGTAGAATACTCTGTAGAAGTAGAATTAAATAGAATGGATCTTGCCTCCTCCACTTGAAGTGGAAATCAATATACTGAATAGAATTCCCAAGAGTATATGTATATTGAGCTATGCACATTAGAGAGATGATAATAGATGATTTCTTTACATTGAAAGAGAACTTGCTGAAGGCCTCGACTTAGAATTGATAATAGATGATTTCTTTAAATTCAAGAATCGACGGGTACAAGGCACTAGGACACCGTTTCATTGAAATGGGCTGGGATATAATTTTTTGTATGTCATACTTGACATAGTTTATGATTTGTTAGAGAGAAGGTATGAAATGCAATTATCTAATTACAAAAGCATATAGAGAAATGTTATTCAAGTTTTCTTTTCATTTCCTTGCAGGATGTTCCATCAGAACTGGTTGGCAGCATTGGGTCAAAGAAGAAATATTTTGACTTTGACAAGTTGGCTGTGGTTGGATTCATAGATGATTTTGTTTGCTATATATGTTGCTGCTGTACTTATTAATCATACTTGAGATATAGGCCAATTGGTATAGGAGTTGGCTCATACTTTTATCTTCCTAGACATGCCTTTCGAGTCACCGAAGGTACCATAAATGTCCCACAAGTTTTTTTCTCCATTTTTTTGTTGCTTATGTGCTTAGTTGTACTTAATGATTGTGTTCAATGTTTTTGCAGGCTCAAAACTGAATGCATATATCTTTAAGACCATATAATATCATGTTTGAAAGCTTCATCAGAAATTGCTATAAAAGAAGGCCCCTATGAGACTTATAAATGTGACAACATTCAGTAAGGTTTGTATTGTACTTGCTATTTCTTTGTATTGCCAGTTTACTAATGGAAATTCATGTGCAATATTTAGACTTCATGCTTAAATATGAAATCTTGAGTTGGATAAACTTTTATACTTGTATTTCGTTCATCATAGTTATGTGCAGGGAAACTCTACCGAATTTTTGGCATAAATTTCTAAAACCTTATATAATAGATAGCCCACCCTACTCTAAAATCCTGGTTCCGTCCCTGCTTATTGGCATTGATGTATATAAAATCGGACATGTCGGACAACACTTTATGATTCCGAGGTTGATCGGTCATTCTCCTATTCCTCCATCTGCTTTGATTTGGTATCAACATCCACCCGAGGAAGCAATCTCTTGGAGAACACCTTAAATAAATTCCTACAGGAAGTTGAAGATGGATGAGCCCAGAGACATGTCTCATGACTACTTTGATATTGTAATCGACTGATATATTGATGAAAACTACATGGTTCCCTAACATTTCACACTTTTGTATCAGTCTGGCAAATATATAATGTATTAGGAAGACAAAAAGAAAGAAATGAAATATAAGTTTTTTGTTATTTTTGTAAAGCTTTTGACTTTTGCACTTTTGTATCATTATGAAGATTATGAGTATCCTTTTGCACTCTTGTATCATTATGAAGTTTTGGGAGCTGAAGAAAAGTTTTGACTTTCATTTTGCACTTTAGTATCCTATGATACAGGGAAAATTTTGACAACATTTATGACGGTAAAATTTTTTGACAATTCTAACTGGAACTCACTGTAGGGACTTGTAATTTGTGTTGTGGTATTAATTAGGACTGTAAAAAAATTTGACAATCCTGATAATATTCAGGATTGTCGAAAGTTTTGACAGTCCTAACTGGAACTCATTGTTGAGTTCTTTAACTTGTATCAGTGAGTATTCATTAGGACTGTCAAAAATTTTGACAGTCCTGGCAACAATCAGGACTGTCAAAAAATTTGACAGTCTTAACTGGAACTCACTGTTGGAATGGTTTACTTACTGTCAAAATTTTGACAGTCCTAACTGGTATTGTCTCTATGTATTGAATGTCAACGTGTATTTTGATCCAACATTCTTGAGCCTAGAATGCTTTATAATTTCTATGTTGTTTTCTTGCATTGTTCTCATTTTTTCAAAGTTTCATCTGAGCTATTAGTCTTAGTGCTTTATTTGACATTGTGTTGGTATGTCAGACTATTTCAAGCATCCAATCCTATAGTTGATTTAGGATCTATAGTTTTTTTTTCTTCTTTGTGCTTCGTTATGAATTTCAATTATGGTTGATGTTGTACCATTCTTTAGTATTGTGTGTTGAATATAGGCCTATTTTGTGTTAAAAAACTTGTTCATTGTGGAAAAGAACATTTCATGTATATTTTTCATCACTTCTTACATTTTTACAGCATTTTACATTAGATCAAACACCAATTTCAACAAATTTACATTCTAGCATATTACAACCAATATCAAAGTTCCAAAATTAATTTTTTTTTGACACAAATATCTGCTTGTTTTCGCATGAATCACGTGTCAGTTTATGTTGGTCTTCACTTTACTACTTACTCCAAAGTGAAGGTAATCACTGTTATGCAGAAGAGATTATTCTTGTCGTAAATATGAGTATATCCATATTACTGTTGTGCCTTGTTTATTGAGTCTCCATGGAGACTCAATAAACAAGGCACAACAGTAATATGGATATACTCATATTTACGACAAGAATAATCTCTTCTGCAGTGATAGTGATTATCTTGCACTTTGGAGTAGGTGGAAAAATGAAGACCGACATGAACTGATACATGATTAATCTGTTGCATCCTCCCATCCTTTGATGTTTTAAGCATCAGATGAAATGAAGGAGGATGTTCTTAACATCCTCCCGTCGTTTGAATCTCTTGCATCCTCCCGTCTTCGGCGATCGACGTTTCCTAGCTCAACATTGCGTGCCTTACGCGCCGACACGTTTGGGCGTTTTCTTTTCATACATACATCCTCAAGGCCCTTCTTGGGGTCGATTGTACAACAAAAAAATATTTCAAATAAAGAGAAAGAAAAAATTGGAACATACAAGAATTCCTCAATTTTCTCAGGATTGTAGAAATTTTTTGCAGTCATGAGTAAATCCAGGATTGTAGAATTTTTCTGCAGTCCTAATATCATACATAACTGGATAAATTTTTTACAATCCTAGATTTACTCAGGATTGTAGAAATTTTCTACAGTCCAACATGTTGTAGTCGTGACAATGGGCGGAAAATATCAGAAATTCGTCATAATTGAACCTAAAATGGGTTCGATACAATTCATTTGCAGTTACTACGTACACTATGATTTGTAGACATAAACAAGGATTGGACAAAGGATTTATGCCAAATGCAATAAAAATTACAAACATAAAATTGTAAATGGAGGAGGAAGAAGATATGTAATTTGATTGTGAAGAAGGTTTGTGCGTCATCAATTATTTCTTGGAATTGAAGGAGGTGGTCTAAGAATTTAGGGTTTTGGAGAGAGATAGTAGAAAGATGTTTTTGGGGGTTTGGGAGGGATGGACAGCTCCTAGAAATTTTAGACTAGTCTGAGTAAAAAATTCTCAAAACTGGACTAGTACCGAGACTTGGACTATTCTGAGCAAAATCTGTAGTGCCTTTAGCAATTGTCGTCCTAAATGTCAAACAACTAAGAAACATGCCCATGAAAAGACAATGGTTGGAGTGAGAATGTTATGATAATTGGAGTGAGAATGTTATGATAAGTGTGTGACAACAGGTCAAGGTGGAGGTACTTTCGAAATAATTCAACTAGCCAACCTCAATGTACTCGATGTCTCGATGTAGTTGAACAATCTAAAGGAGAGGGAGACATGTCCTACGAATTTAAACAAATTGATCTAGGAGGCCAAGGATGTGTTTGATTGCAAACAAGTGCAATGAAAGCGGTAAAAAGTGTCATTTTTTTTGTCGTCGTATTTTCGTCACTTTTATATTTGGTTATAAGCTCTAAATTCTCATTTATTATATTTATGATATAAAGTCGGTCATTATTCCCTTAAAAATGTGAATGCACCATCCTCTTGGAAATGAGATAATAAGTAAAAAAAAAAAATCACCCCACAATATTAGCAAGTGATAAACTTGTGACAGTTCCTAAAGGCAAGGAAATTACATGCTCCAGTTCTGGAGAAGAGGAATACATATTTTTGTAACAGATAACATTAATAAGAGCTTTCACATATCTATCCACCCACAAGTCTAACAATAGTACAATACATAAACCCTTATTACATGTAACACCAAAATGTTCCACTGCCCTTTACCATAAGCTGCTTATTTATGTATGCACAAACATGGATCAGAGCTGCCTACAACTGCTTGCGCCGCCACGCTCAGCTCACCTCCCCGCTTAATACTAGAGATATTTACAGCATCTGATGATCTTCTTGCACAATTTTTTTCATTTCTTGTCCGCGTCTGAAAGGGAGCCAGTCATCTATTCGTATCGCGGACTATATGACGGTGCCATCCTTTACGGTAGCATTCTTCAGAACTACAGTGATTCCAGTGCGAATGTAGAATCCGTCTTGGGGCCTGGCAGCTTCTTGAACGTCCTGAGACAAATGGTATATATTGTAAGTCGATAAATTTCTGCGCATTCTTCTCCGACTGGAGGCCTCAATATATAGGAACTACATAGAGTACAAAAGTAAATGACTCCTAAAATCACTCCGAAGAAATCTAACTAAATCAAATCTTGACATATTATGCACAACTATGTATAGAAAAATGGTATGGTAAGAAATCACGAAGGTTTTAACATATATTAAAAGAATAAACAGGTGACAGGCAAATCAAGGTAGTTGGACTCACATCTTTATTAGCGATAACGACATCTTTTCCTATCTTGGCATTTTTGTCAATGATGCAGTTCCTGGAAGAACAAGGAGACGAGCCTTCAGTAAGCCGTTGGGTCTCAAAAGTTTCAGGTGAGAGCATAACCGATGGATGATAACGAAATACCTTATCTTTGTATTTGTTCCTACACCAATAGGAACTTTACCCTCTGCTAACAGAGAAGCAATCTCAGCTTCAGTTTGGTAGTAGTCAGCGCCCATCATCATTGTATCCTGCGGTAGCAGTGACAAATTGAAGATAAGTGATGCCCAAATCTTCATTTTAAATGCACATCATATCTATACATTTTAGTAATCTGTATAGTTAGCCACTGAAAGAGGTAGCAAGTGTGCCACTCACGTGTCTCCGTGGTCGATGCATGTTTCAATAGCTTTAGAATGACACAGCAATAAGAGGGTCGACCAAGAAAACTAAAACATGTCAAAGTTTGACAATGCCGAGGTGCAAGTGTAGTTAACTTGGAAAGATCAGTTCAGATGGATTACACAAGATGTCTAAAGGCTGCGCCTATAGGAAAATGATGGAAAACTATGCAGTGGGTAAGTCGATCAGCGATAAGGATATAAAAGAGGTTCCTGAACAAAATCTAAGAATGTAACAGTCATCAGGGTTTGTTTGGTCTCCTTCTATCAGAACCTTGGTTTGACTGAGACACAAAATTTTATTAAGAAGTGAAAAAGAGAACCCTTCATGCATCAAAGGAATTTTTTGACAACCCTAACTGCAAGCCTGCACAATTTGCAGCAGTTGAGATTATTGTTCTGCACTTGTTTTGGATTCGTTCCTTGGAATTGAACTACGGAGAGAAGTATTTTCCAAAATTAGCTTCTAGGTTTTCCCCCTATAGCAAGAAGGCCTTTCGAAGAAGACCAAGCGATGACTAACCTTTATAAGAATATAGTATTTAATGGAATAAATGGATAACAAAAATCGCACAAATTAAGTTGCTAGAGTTGTTGATCGACATATGAATATATGATGCAGTTAGGGCGTCATCTTATTGTTCTTGAAGTCTTGAATGTTTCCAGTTGGAGCATACTAATCTCAACAATATCAGAGAAGTAAAGCCTTCAATTTAAAACACTCATCTTGAAAATGTCAAAAGAGAGCAAGGACTCAAGAGTAAACTACTAGATATACTATAGCCTAGTTTGGATAGATACTCACCTTCAGTTCTACACCATACTCTAAACGAGAGCGAACTCCAACGATAGAATGCTCGACACTACATTCTTGCAAGAAACAGCCATGTGATATGATTGCATCAACAACCTGCAAATTTCAGATAAAAGCTGTAACCTGCCCAAAGTTGCATTATAAAAAAGCTGAAGTTACGTAACTTTTGTATCAGCATACCCGGCATTTTTCAACTTTGGTAGGGGGCAAATATCTAGGTGATGTGAAGAAGGGAGTCATTGGATCATAAAACTCAAACTGCGAAGGCTGCACAGAAAGAGCAAATGACGAACTCAGTTTTATTCACATAGCATTGACAATATTGTTATAAATTCATTTTCTTCAGAGCCTAGCTCTAGACAACATCTATGGAAAAAAAAAATCCTCCTATAGAGAACCTCCAATTCTTCAACAATAACACATCAAGGAAAATGCCAGTTCATATAATCTCTCTATAAGAATGACCAACCTGATTTGTGAGCGCCAAATTGGCATCAAAAAATGATTTGACCGTTCCTATGTCCTCCCAGTAGTCATTAAATAAATATGCCTGAATGAAATTGGGAAATCAATAACTCAACCTTGAGGGTGTTTTGAGTCTTAATAATAAAAAAGAAATAAAAATATGTTTGGGAAATGAAGGAATGCTAGATTTATCGAAGGTTCTTATTACTTGCACGTTGTGCTCCATCACTGCTGAAGGGATAATCTCTGATCCGAAATCATTTGATGTTGGATACCTCCATCTGTAGAACGATATAAAAGAACCAATGTAGATTATACTGTGCACGCACACATATATTGGGAGAACCACTGCACAAGAGAAGTGTTCAATTACCTAAGAAGCTTTAGAAGAATATCTCTGTTAAATACATAAACCCCCATCGATGCAATGTAGGGAGATCTTTTCGCTTCTTGATGAGACAGCCCAAGAATGGTGGTGTCAACTTTCTGCATTCAGCAAATCAACTATTCTAACTAGATGGCTCTACAAACTGGTAGATACAATTACTGCAGTATTACGCTGCTACAACTTAAATATCACTCACAACACGGCTGAAATTAAATATATTAAAGAGGCAAGCAAAGTTACCATTGCTTCCAAGTTCACACCCTTGGGTTTCTCAGAGAACTTGATGATGCGACCTGTCTTGTCTATTTTCATTAGCCCATAGTCGGACGCACGGCTGTCAGAATATACATGCTAATCAATAAGGTTCGGAAGTCAATTGGAAAAAGAAGGGGAAAAAAAACTCTGAACATAGGATTGCATGATCATGCCAATGTGAGAAGCATTAGATGTAAACCAAACTTACTAAGCATGCCAGAAAAACTGTAGCAAGAATAATAACTGAAGCACATTACTTGGTGTATTTAGCATACCTATCATCCATGGGAACGCACGAAACTGTAATATCAGCACCTGTGTCAATATGCTTCTGCAAGAAGTTTTTATACCATTAAACTTTATCCCCCATCAAATTGATGAACACATAAATATAGTTAAAAATAGAACTTATATTGAGAAGTATCAACTACATAGCAATAATAACATGCCTGCACAAAGTCCATATAGTTCATTCGATACAAGTGATCTCCGGACAAAATTAAGATATGCTCAATATTCTTGTTCTTGGCATCCTGCATGAGCAGAAACAGAATTAGGCATCAACTAGGAAATGCAAGGAAAAAGATGACACATGTATAAAGAAGTATCACTCCCTTTTAAAGACCGGCACCATTTGTTGGCAATAATACTAACCTCGAACACCCAAGTGAATTGTCTCACAGCGTCTGCTGTCCCTTGGAACCAATTCATGCCTGATTCTCCTGGTGTTTGCGTGGCCGCCAAAACCTGCTCATTAAACCAAAGAATCATTTCAAAGTTCTTTTGGGAATTGATTGATTTATTCTTAGTGAACTGGCAGTAACAAACTCAGTAACCATTAAACTTAAATCTAATGATCATTTACTTGGGCTTTGCAGTCAAAGACCATCATAGGAAGGAAAGGCAAAGGCAAAAGAAGAATCTGTGGTTTGTTTTTGAATAATGAGGAACAAACAGTTGAACTGCAATGCATAATAGCGACCAGAGTACTCTTAGGGAACATTAGTGAAAAGTTACTTTCTTAGAGATCCTCAATTAAAAAATCCTTTTGAACGACAAAATATTTGATTGCAGTCTTGCAACAAATTATGTGGGCAAATGTGTTACCTCAACAAACCCATCCCCAAAGTTGATTCCGTTTCCGAAGTTATAGGTACGAGCAAGGTGACGGTTGAGTGATGCTGAATTGAACTGGGTCATGATGAAAATTTTGTTTATACCACTGTTGATACAATTGCTCATGGGAATGTCAATTAGTCTGTAGCAACCTCCAATAGGTACCTACATCAAGGAACATCATGAGCCAGTTTTTGATAAATATGAAACAAAACAATGGAAATCTCATCCCTCTGCTAGTCTATCAATTGAAAAAAACAAAGTCAGAGAAATAATCGGAGCTTAAAATTAGAACTTTGTTCTTCTAGAGAAGGAACAACATAACAACGAATTTTCAACCATCTCAACTCATCCTTGATGAAGTAGACACAACAGTTACAGAACAAGAAATGTTTAGAAGACCATTTTGTCCCAAATTCTGGCATCATACTAAAAGAAGACGCAAAGTCTTTCTCAAAAGCAAAGAAAAAAAGATGTCACGTAATAACCCTGTCAGAGCACTAACTCCAAATTATTCGAAACATTTTTCAGTAATTAAATTAAAAATCACTGATAAGCTATCATAAGTTCTTAAATGGACCACGATCAAATTTTTTGGGCGTTGATTGATAAACTGGGACTAAGGGAGTCTAGCACAGTTCAAACTTCATGTTTCCAAATGATGAAATGAGGAACGGGGCTTTGACAAACCTAGCCCTGGAGATTAACATATTTTAACTCATCATTAGCGCTAGTCAACAACACAGTGTTCTCTTCCCCTCAGTTTGGAATTTCAGAAAATGGGTGAGCTTATACAATTGTTCCTTCTTCCTTAACCAGTTCCAGAACATGACCGATTGTTGAACCACTAAAACCAGACCCTTCTTAAGTGAGTTTTAAGCTCCTTAAACAAATCTAGACTAATCAGATTCATACCCTATTTACAAACGGTTGCTTTTAGGTCAGTGTCGTGTCAGACGCGTATCAGACACACCACAAACACACCTAAATATTCTCTGAGCACACCAATATAGGTGTCGTATCCGTGTCAGTGTGTCCTTATCATGTCGAGTCATATTCGTGCAACATAGTAGATGGAGAGTAATCATTTCCCAAACAACTCAAACAAAATTATACCTTCGAAAAGAGTTAAGTAGTTACAAACTTGAAGTGAATTGTAAATAAAGTTCTTACTGCAGGTTTGGCTCTGTGGCTGGTGAGAGGGAAAAGCCGAGTCCCTGCCCCTCCTCCTAATATGATCGAAGCTACACTCTTGGGGTCTGCCTCTTGGTGTCCAAACACCAGCGGATCAAAGATCTAAAACCCATGGCAAACAGATCAACAGAACAAATTAGCCCATCACAAATTTGATTGATCATAACTTTGAATTTTCACCATCACACAGAGCTACTTAAAAAGCTTGAGAGAGAAAAATATTATCAAAGCAAAGGAAGACAGTGCAAATGTCTTTTCATGTTCATTTATATATTATTTGAAGATTATAAGTTAGGAAACATGAAACTTCCGCTCAAGCAAGAAATTGTAATTCATGGTGTACAAGAAAAAGGAAAAAAGAAGTCCTCATATATAATTTTTTTACAAATTGATCATAGAATCCATTATTTAATTAAACTTGAGAACAACATCAATTTTAACAAAATGAATGCCTTGTTGTCATCACTAGAAATTTCAAACCCATAAATAATATGGCCGGCGTTATTGAGGCCACAATTTTTTTTCTAGGGATACTGCAATTGACAGTCCTTTTCATAGAGAGAGGAC
Source organism: Iris pallida (assembly GCA_029216955.1). Classification (NCBI taxonomy): domain Eukaryota; kingdom Viridiplantae; phylum Streptophyta; class Magnoliopsida; order Asparagales; family Iridaceae; genus Iris; species Iris pallida. The sequence continues at coordinate 3,420,780 of JANAVB010035419.1, read as the reverse complement.
CAACAAAATTTTGCGGCCCTATTTTGCATAGTTTGAGTATCGACCGATACCGACCCAATACGGCAGATACCGACACCGATATGATTTGACATGTTCCAATCTGATACCGACCGGTACCGATATTGACCAATACTGATATTGAGGGTCTCTTTTTCAGTCAATTCAGCAAAAAAAAAAAAAAAGAACGAAAAAGACCAACCAACAAGGATGTAAAAGCATAGTATGGTTGTAAAAACATGTAAAAGAATAAAACTTACCTATCGCAGGTAAACCAATCGGGAAGGATGACTACTATTTCTTTCAATTTCAAAACTACTAAGCAATAACATAAAGAATACTTAAGTTATGACTAAATGTTTTTTTCCTAAAATTTTAATAATTATTTTCTTTCCAATACCAAAAATCCGATGCTATGATCTGAAACCGCCGATCCCGATAATCATAGGAAGGGTCCGATACGGATACTGCAAACCTTACTATTTTGGCAGTCTTTTGCAAATTGTCAAAAAATTTAGCAGTACTTTTGCAAATTGTGGCGCAAAATACACTAGCCTAATATTAAAGGTCTACTTGACATTTGTTGGAGTAACGGTTGCAGGGTGTTTTTAAAGTACCAATTATGAGCATGGTCAGATTTTTTGGTGGTAAGTAGCGGTTTTAAATTAATCAAATCCATGCTTGGTAGTTCATTAGTGAGTATATAAACAAAAGTCCTCACAAAGCAAGATTATATCATTCAGGCTAAAGCAAGAAAATATTATCACTCTCAATTTGATATTATGTGATATGCTCATGACCAACATAAATTGTTCCTATATTTGTTATTTATAGCTATTAAATTTATGTCAATATTAATTGTTTAAGCACATCTGGCATCTGCAAAGTAATATATTAGTTAAAAATAATGATAAACTGTGTGTGTGGATTAAATTGAAATTCTCAATTGTGGTTGATGATATGTGAAATTATTATTAATTTATCAAAATCCTTTTGGGTTCACATATAATATGTATGTATCATTGATAACAGACAATAAGATACCATTTTTTTATGAAAGTATAAAACTATGTTAGGTAGTAGTTATAATTAAACGAGGGTATAAATAAAAAATACTAAAATTTTCACGGAGAGCGTTAACTTTTAGAAATATCCCAGTGAGAGCACAAAGTTACTCAAAATTTTATTCAAAGCACTAAAACGCCCTTTGAAATGGCGTTTTCCTAAAAAAGGACATTTTTAATGTATTTTGTGTTTATTTAACCACACTTAATCAACGTTAGCACAGACTAAAAACTGCAGATAAAAAAATAAAATAAGAAAAATGCCCTTTGTCACAGAGAAACCGTGCTTCAAAAGGGCGTTTTACTCTTATGTTATTATTTTTTACCGAATGATTAGAGTATTGGGCTGTATTAATAATATATTAAAGAAGAAAAACGTCCTTTGGAAGGGCGTTTTTTTTCTTCTTTAATATTTTTAGCCTTTGTGATTAGTTTTTTTTTTAGCCGTTAAGATTGGTGGAAAGAAGAAAAATTAGTATGAACGCTCTTTAGAAGGGCGTTTCGATGCTCTCATTGCAAATATTGCAAATTATATGCTCTCACTAAAATTTCTTTAAAATTTGATGCTAAAATTTCCGTAAAAAATAATATCACTATGCTACTTTTTGGGTGTGTTTTGAGCGGACGAAAATGCCTCAAAAAAATTACCACACAGTAATTTTTTTAAAAAACATTTTGTAAACAGCCAGCTCAAAAATCCTCCAAAAACTCATGAAAACACCATTGCCAAGAAGAGTCCCATCATAATCTACAAGAAAAAGTTATATTATATAATCCTTAATAACACTAGAAATTACTAGGTGACTCATGGCTATCGTGTATTCTACAAACCTGGTCATCCAAATTTGACATGTGATCTTATTTAAGACCAAAAAAAAAAAAAAAAGTTTCTAAAAAATAACCAATAAACATACTAAAAACAAAATAACTAATCTCCTCTCCAACAAATTTTAAATATAACTCCTAACAAAAATAACCAATAAACATACTGAAAATAAAATAACTACTCCACTGCTAATCAGTATATAAGTTTAGAGCGGAAAGTTTGGACCCTAATTTTTTTTTTTTTTTTTTTTTACTTTTCAGCCTATGGTGGTTGTTGCCCTTGTGCTTATGTTCAGGTTAGTTGTACTCTACTTTACGTTCAGAGTACAATAGAAAAAAGTAAACCAAAAATAAAAATCCAGGACCTAAAATTTTCAACTGGACATATTCGGATTTAAACTCTAAGCTAATATAAAATTCAAATTCAGGGTCTAAACGCTAATTAATCTCTCACCAAAAAAAAAAAAGAGCACATAATAAGGAGGAGAAAGAAAGAGGAGGAAAAGTATCTCTTACAAGAGCTTCTTCCTTGTCAACATCTTGGGTGAGGAGAGAGAATGCAACAAGCCCAGTACTTGTTCTCTTGGAACCACCACCACCATTGTGGTTGTGCAGGTGATCGAACGCAACCTTGCGCTTGGGCCACCTGCTGCTGATATTGGTCATCTTCTTGTCACCAAGGATACCGTTGCTGCTGCTGCTGCTGCCGCCATAGAATATTTTTGATCTCCTCTTGACACAACCATTGATAGTGCTGCTGCTCACCAACACCACATGACTCTGCAGGGACTCCATGCCAAGAAAGAAGAAGAAGAGGGAATGTGGTGGAACAAGAAAAAGAAGAGGAGAGAGAGAGAGAGAGAGAGAGAGAGAGAGAATTGAGGAGATCTATGAAAGAAAAGGTGAGAGAGCTATGGCTTAAATAGGAAATGGTCTAGGAAATATGTGCGGGGGAAGGGAAGGGAGAGGAGAGTAGCATGGGGATGGGGGAGAGGAGGAGAAGGCCGTGAAGGGATGGTGACATGTGGCCGGTTTTTATTCAATTTGCATGTGAGCTAGTCACGTTAATTCCTGCACCACCACCATCCTTCCATTATTTAATTATTATTCTTTAGCAATGTCCAACATAACGTACGTATTTTGTGCATCCTGTAATCCTTGTTAGCAATCATCCGAATAAAACTCGTATTATACGCAAATTTTTCCGTATCTTTTATAAACGTATAATACTTGCGTACTTTTAACAGATCCAAATCAGTACGTAAATTTTAATCATGAGAAGTTTTAAACGTGTTCTGTATAAATTATTGAATTATTTGGCATAAAAAACGTGTTAAGAATCTATGTAATTAACCAAATTTGACAATATATTTAAGAATGTGAAGTTTCTAACCTCAATATTTTTATTTTTTGAATATTTGTCCGAATTTTTGAACGTATTTTGTTGGCACTGAGCCGATTTATACTCGTACTTTTGCCGTCCCGAATTTTTTCCGTTTGCCGAATTGCTAACAAGGTCCTGTATTACATACGATTTGGACTCATCCTATGTAATAATGGAAGGAGGGACCACCACCACCCTCCTTCTATTATTACATACGATTTGGACTCATTGTTTCTAATTTTTACACACTCTATACCTCTTCTGTAGTTCGATTATGATACCGTTCGTCTAATTAAGGAGGTTATACTTCTTCTCGTTAGCTAAAAAAACGGCTAAATTATATTTTTTTTGGACAAATTGTATTAATTACAAATTATTCTTACTTTAAAATTAATTACACAAATTATTTCTATTTTATATTTTTTATGGAAGTTTATAACAATATTTTATAGATAGAGAGAGTGATCATTGTAATTTTCGAAATATGAGTAGTGTTTGTAATACTCGTACATCCATCTCCAATTCAAGTGACGTACAACGTAGCACGGCCTTAAATTTAAATATTTATTTGTTAAGAAATGGATGACATGGAGTAGCCTTATATAGTTGACCGAAGTGTATGAGAATTTGAAGTGAAGACAAACAGCACAAATCCCATGATTTGTCAGAAGCTTTCCGTCACAAAGTAAACTTATATATTTTTACTATATTATAATAGACAAAATAAAAATATATAAATGGTTATTTCGTTTTAGGATGTCGTATAATATTATAAAATTATGTTTAGGTTTTTATATTGTTCATAATGGAGTTTGAGTTGAGTTTTTATGAATGACTTTTATCGTCCAAAATAAAACATAAACATAAATTTTGAATATTATACGAATCCCTATAACTAAACAAACTATGTAAGGATTGTTTGACTTGAGTCATTTAGTTTTATCATTATCAATCGAAAATAAGAATTGTGACACTGTTGTTTGCTTCTATCATAATCTCGACAGTCACACAGAATAGTTCCATCGAAACTACCGCCAAGAGGATTGTGTGCTTGCTAAAATCATGGTAGAAACAAACAACAGTATCACAAGTTCCTCGTTCTTGATTGGTCATGACAAAACTAAATAACCAAGTCGTACATATAATTCTCATATATTTTTGTTTAGTTTTAGGGTCGTATAATATTTAAATTTTATGTTTATATCTCAATTTTATACAATTATAGTCAATTCAATCACTAGAAGTAGACCAAAATTATAATATTATAGGATTAATTAGCGTTTAGATCCTGGATATTATATATATTAGCTTAGAGTTTAATTTCTAACATGTTCAATTAAAATTTTTGGACGTTGAGTTTTTTTCTCCTATTATAAGAATATAGTTTATGTATGAAAGTTTTATTGTTACGTGTAGGAGAGAGGATATAAAGGAAAAAAAAGAAAAGAAACCAATAAATAGAAAGTCAAAATACGAACTTGACAATTGGTGCTTAAACTCTAAACTGCTTTAAAATATAGAATCTAAACACTAATTAGTCCAAAAACTAAATAACCCATATATAAAAGTAAATAACATTAAAAATAATTACATGGTTAATTAAGGAGGAGTACAAAACAAGACGGTTCAGATTTGAGTAATCGGCTCCTACTTCCCCGCCGGCGGAACGGGACCTGCCTACGTGGCAGGGAGTCACTTCCCTTCCCCCCAAAAAGTTCGGCACAAAAAAAAAAAAAAAAAAAAATTTGGAGACCAGAACTTTGGAACCCAGAAACTGAACCCACGGAATGGACGGTCGTGACGTGTCCGCACTTTTTTCGAGGAGACAGCGAGTACTCCGCGTACGTCCTCACGACACGTGTAACCTACGTCAGACCGTCGGTCCCGCTACTGGACTGCTCGCTGCCTGCAGCCTTTTTGCTTTTCCACCCCGGAGGAGGAACACGGGCCGCACACGTGGCGAGGGAAACGGTGCGGCGACAGGAATGTGGGGGCCCACTTCCTTCTTGGTCTTTTGCTCTGCTGGTGGGCTGTGGGCCCGCGCTCGCGTCCATGTGTCATCTTGGAATATCGGTCTGGGGCCTTTTGCAGCTAATTCGTTTTGGGTTGGGATCATTTCAAGGCATTATTTCTCAGGCACTTTGGCTACATTTGGAATTGCTACTGATAATTTTTTTTTTTTTTTTTACATTTTAAGTTGCACTAGAAATAACTTTTGACAATAAATAGAATATTATCCTCACAAGGTGCTCTAAAACTAATTAAAATTCTTGTTTTTCAATAGGCAATTGTAATTGTCAATGAAGTTTTTACAATGTCCAATAATTTATAAAAAAATATAAATTTTATTTTTTAAAAACTATAATAAATTGGAGATAATTTTGATAACCATCTTGAAAACCCCGGAGACATCGTAAAAAAATTCTTTGAAAATTTTTTTTTTACAATGTCCACGAATTTTTAAAACGGATTATCAAATTATCCTTAATTTATAAGAAAAACTTAAAGCTATAAATTTTATTTTTTAAAAATTGTAATAAATTGGAGACGGTATTGGTAACCATCTTAAACATTTGGAGACATTATAAAAAATTTCAATTGCAATTATGCTAATTCCCTTTTCAATAAACTACATTTAGTATGGTGTAACTTAAGAAAAATTAGTTTTTTTTTTTCCTTCTCAGAAGTTATTAGTTTTTTTATGGTCTGCCCCAACCTAAATTTCAGCTTAACTCAAACATATCCAAACTTAGTACAACTCTTATCTCAGTCTAGCCCAACTATTCAACCCATACCCATGTACAACTCAAATTTTTAGTAAGCTTAAAATACTTTAAATTTTTGGTTCTGTCCTCCACGAGGATTAATTATACAAGTCACAAAGTAATCCCATACCCATGTACAACTCAAATTTTTAGTAAGCTTAAAATACTTTAAATTTTTGGTTCTGTCCTCCACGAGGATTAATTATACAAGTCACAAAGTAATCCCATATCCATTGAGAAAGTTTTTGCACCTTTTTTTTTGGTATTTGCCAATCGTAACCATTATCTGTAGTGAAAAGTTTTCTTACAAAATGACTAACAGAAATTACGCCCATGATAATATTGTTTGGTGATATTATAGGGGGAGTCATAAGTTTTGTAAAATTCAGATGAAGATATAAATCGTAAAACTTAATGTCAAATCTAATGACGAGATGATGTCCAGACCGTCATTACTAACGACGAGATAGAAACCATAACATCGAAAATAATGATGTGACAGTCATTGTACCGTCATTAGTAACGACGCTTTGATTATATATATATTTTTTTTTGCAAGCAAAGTAAAAAAAATCATGACCACATATGATGTGGCTCTATATTTTATGCCTAGCTAGTCAATAACTCAGGAAAAGATTACTTTGTTTTGTAGGGATGGAATTTGCTGTTCCAAATTTGGTATCCAGTTTTTTGTGTATCCTAAATGGTGGGATCCACATATACGTAGGAGATGGGACATAAAAATGGACACCAAATCTGAGATTTGTATGTCCGCATGATAATATAGTTTGGTGATATTAGAGGAGTAATAAGTTTTGTAAAATTCAGACGAAAACATAAATTTTAAAACCTAACGTTAAATCTAATGACGAGTTGGCGTCCAGACCGTCATTATTAATGACGAGATGAAGACCATAATGTCGAAAGTCGGCTCGACTATTTTTCTAAATTTTTGCAAATAAATTTAAAAAAAATCATGACCATATATGATATGACTCTATATTTTATGCTAGCTGGTTAATGACTCGGGGAAAGACTACTTTGTTTAGTATGTCCTCCTCCTTTGGCTCTTTGCTTCCATATTGTTATTGTGCCACAAATGGACATCTATCAGAGTGAGCCACTTTTTCCTGTGCTTAGCACTTGTTTCAGTTGACAGAGAAGGCACATATATATATATATATTTTTTATTTTAATACTTTTAGTTGAATGAAATTTTAATATCTACCATATTGTTTCGTCTCTATACCGCCAAAGCTACTTGGTTGTCTCATCTCCAAAGTATAAAATCTATGAGTAATGACATTCGTATCTCCAAATTGTCCTTCCAAACCATCTCTTATTATGTGGCAGCTGACGTGAAATGTTAAATAATATTGTGTCATCTATCATGGTAGATGATATGACAAATTTAACCCAAAAAGTTAATTATCCAATTTTTTTCATGTTAATTTAATGTTGATGTTGTTGTTAATATTACTATTATTTAATATTGATATTGATATTAATATTAACATTAACGTTATTATTAATATTAATATTATTGTTAATGTTAACGTTAATATTAATTTTAATGTTAATATTAATTTTAATTTTAATTTTAATTTTAATTTTAAAATTTGCTATGTCAGGTGTCATATTAAAATGCTACGTCAGTTGTCACGTAAAAAAAGAGTGTTTGGAGGAACAAATAGCATTTTTCAAAATCTATTGACGGCCTTGATTTCAAAAGTACCAAATCTATTGGCGGTATGGAAACAACATTCGTATCGTCGTCATTATATTCAACGTTATGGATCGTGAACGTAATTTTCTGAAGAATGATCAAAGACGAGCAATAATGCATATTATAGGACTTAAGTACAGTGTCATTTTTGCTTGTACTGTCCTGGTCCTTGTGATCGGCCTCTTCTGCTCTTTCCTGCTCGCTTGGATTCTTCTTTCTTTGAGCTCCATTATTTGTACAACAGAAAGATCACTCCACATTTCTCATTATATATATACACCGCCAATCAAATTGTTGATGTAACACATTGATCAATCGATCGCCCTTCACCATTGAATCCCCCTGCACGTTGCACACACAAAAAAAAAAAAAAAAAAAGAAAAAAAAAAAAAAAAAACCAATGGTCATTTTCCTAAGGTCGTTATACTTGAGGTCATTCTCCTTGGTACATCATGAAAACAAAAACAAAGCTGTCTCAAGATATTTGTGGGCCATAGACATATTTTTTAAATAAATCTCGATCAAATTATATATACTAGTAATAGTACGTGGTAAAATAATTTTTTCTCTTTCTAATATATATATATATATATATATATATATATATATATATATATATATATATATATATATATATATATGGGAAATTTATGAAATGTCCAAAAATTGCAAAAATTTTATGTGAAACCCACCGCAAAATAACATTTCATCGCGTGCCCAGAATTATCTATTAATATATAAAGGCGGGTTCCGAATGACCTTTTTGTCCTTCCTTCTAATTTATTACCAAAAAAATTCGAACCCTGCTATTCAAAAACAAAAAGCAAAAAAACGTTTCGTACTCTCTCTTCTTCGATAAGCCGATCAGTTTCTCCTCCAAAATCTAGGGTTTCTCCTCCAAAAATTTTCAAACGTTCCTCCAAAATCTAGAGTTTCTTCTCAAAAAATCTTCAAACGTTCATCTCATTCGAGATATTTGCACAATATCGTCACCATCGAAAACATTACCAAATCAAGAAGCAGATTATCAAAAAGGAAGTGACGGAGAATCATCATCAAATCCAAAAGAGAATGACGGAGGATCAAAGAAACGGATAACTAAACAACTTGCATATAAGCAGAAGAAGCCTGCTACGCAAAAAAAAGGTATAACTTTAACTTATTTTTATGATTCGTTGATCATTCTCCGTGTTAAATTTCACTAAGAATGGTCTTGATCATTCTCTATTTAAAACAAGAAGAATGACCTTTTCCGTGTAGTTTAGGCATTCTCTGTGTTACTAAAACGGAGAATGGAATTCACAGTGTATTAAATTTAACACACAGAATGTCATTCTCCGTGTATTTTAACACGGAAAATGTCATTCTCCGTGTCGATTTAAAACGGAGAATGACATTTTCAGTGTAAATTAAAACGAAGAATGTCATTCTCCGTTTTAAATTACACGGAGAATGGCCATTCTCCTTCGTTTTAAAACTGGAATGCCATTCTCCGTCTTAACTTACACGGAGAATGTCATTCTCCGTTTTACATCGACACGGAGAATGTGCTCCCTGTAAATTTAAAACACAGAATGGCCATTCTCCATTTGATTTAACACGGAGAATGACATTTTCAGTGTAATTTAAAATGGAGAATGTCATTCTCCATGTAGGTTAAGACGGAGAATGACATTCTCTGTGTAAATTAATACGGAGAATCGCATTCTCCGTTTGAATTAACACACAGAATGTCATTCTCCGTGTCACTTAACAGGGAGAATGTCATTCTCCGTGTAAATTAACAGAAGAATGACCATTCCCAGTGTAATTAAAACGCAAATGTCGTTCTCTGTTTTAAATTACACGGAGAATGTCATTCTCCCTGTAAATTAATACGGAGAATGTCATTCTCCGTGTAAATTAATACGGAGAATGTCATTCTCCGTTTGAATTAATACGGGGAACGTCATTTTTCGTTTTAAATTACACGGAGAATGTCATTTTCTTGTGTTATACGCTTGGGAATAGTCATTCTCCGTGTCATTTAAAACGAAGAATGACCATTCCCAGTGTAAATCGACACGGAGAATGGCCATTCTCCCTGTAAATGAACATTCTCCGTGTAATTTAAACGGAGAATGACATTCTTCGTTTGAATTAACACGTAGAATGTCATTCTCCGTTTAATTTTAAACGGAGAATTCCATTCTCCGTTTAAAAGTAAACGGAGAATGACCATTTTTCTTCTTATATCAATGGATAACAGTTAACAGAAACCTAATTTATTGTTTATGTTTTGTTTTTGTAGCAAAAAGCACTGTCAGGAATAAGGATTCTAGACTTTTTCGTGCTACTTTCAAAACAACGCTAGATCTTATGGAGGTTGTCACTGTAAATGGTGGCCGTTTACCCGTGCCAGTTATTGAATCTTTAAAGAATACCGGTTTCTGGAATTTAATCGAGGTATTCTACAAAAGCAGAGTTGAGACAAAGGAATTGGCAAAGGCAACAGAAGGTCTTGAGAACTTGATTGGAACCTACAGGAAAGACGAAAAAGGTGTGGGTTACTTTCAGTTGAGCAACACTGTCCAAATCGTGCCATGCGTCGATGATGTGGCAACCAACTTCGGTCTACCGCTTAGGAAAGAAAGCGAGACTGATTTTAATTGCAGAAAATTGATAATGGAGATACAGAAACAGCCACCAGCACCAGGATCTTATAGCCTGTGTATAACGCATTTTACAAGGTTACTGCTAATTCCAAGGGCGCACAAGCAAAAGTCAGTAACCCACTACTAAAATCTGTCAAATCAGCGACGCCGCAGGACGTCGCTAACTAGGGAAAATACGTCGCTAATTTCAATTAGCGACGTATTTAGCGACGTTTGGACGTAGTCGCGATTAACCTAGTCGCTAAACAACACGACGTCGCAATACGTCGCTATTGCGACGTCACTTAGCGACGCATCCGCGTCGCTAATTCAGCGACTACCAGCGACGTAAAACGACCACAGTTACCGACGTCACCTAGCGACGTTTAGCGACTTTACATACATCGATGCTGACCTGGCTTGAGAGCCAAATGGCGACGTTCTGCGACGTTTTTACGTCGCTATAGTACCGACACATAGCGACGTGTAGCGACGTCGTATGTAGCGACGTTTAGTGACGATCAGCGACGGTGTTTATCACAGTTAGCGACGTTCCGATACTTACTTAGCGACGTTAACTTTCATCGCTGGACGTCGCAAAACGTCGCTGAACGTCGCTAAATTTGGAAAAAAAATAAAAAAAATACAGCATTTGCAGCAGCACCTACAACATTTGCAGCAGATACACAAGTATCAAACAACACAGATACACAATCACGAACACAAATGCGTATCAAACAGCGACAGTGTGTATCACGAACACAAAGTATCAAACAGCGACGGTGTGTATCACGAACACAAAGTATCAAACAGCGACGGTGTGTATTGTAATGCCCCGCTCCGCACGGTGCATTATGCTGAGTCGTTGACTCGAAGAGTTGCGTTGGCCCGATTACGTATCGATGCGAATCGATACAAAGTGTTAAGTTGTCCCGAGCAATGCATCGAACTAAGTCGATGCGAAGAGTTGTCTTGTCCCAAAGAATGTATCGAGTGAATCGATGCGAAGCACCGCGTTGCCTCGAAGGATAAGTGCGTTGAGACGGCTCGAAGATTCTAAGAAATCGAATCGACCAAGGCGCAAGTCCAAATCGATGCAAGTAATGATTTTAGTTGGTTTCATGTGCAGGCTATACGTTTACGCTAAAATGTTAGAGGTCGATCTTTTACCTTATTCAGTAAGGGGTTCGCGAAAGCAAATCGTCGCCTTGCGACGGACGGAAGCGTTGGCACGCTAAGACAAATCGGACGTACAAACTCAATAAGTACGAAGTGCTCGAATGGCTAAGTCAGGAGAGTGGCCGTGCAACAAAGTTATGAAATCGAGCCACATCGGCTCGGCAAAACGAGAAAGGCGTATCGACTCAAGGTGGGAGGATCGACTTCTTTTTACTCCTTCATTCGATAAGTCAAATATATCATTGTATGCTGAGTTAACCTATCAACGCCACGGGCGTGGCTCGATAGAGAGATAAACGTAGTGTGTGTCGAACACTAGATAGAACAATTGAAATAAATCGTATGACAAACGTACGAGTCGCTATGGAACATTGGATATTGCAAAGGCGAGCGCCTCGGTGCGCAAGCCGCAAGAACATGTGATAACTGTACTCGGTGAGTGCCTTAGTGCACGAACCATATCGTGCCTTCGTGTACGTGTTAGAACGGCTAGAACATTGAAAGACAATAGGCGAGCTCCCTAGCGCGCAAGCCACGGACATTTAATGCTAAGTCATAGAACATCGGAATATGGTCGAAATGTGCCTATGTGCACAGGATAATAAAAGATGGCTTCGTTGCGAGAGAATACAGTTGTGGCATGAATGTGGTGGAACTGTCGGATCTGACATAATGCCTCGAAGGGTGTTCGGGACCTTCGAGTCGTTCGGTTGACGAGCATTGAGTTGAGGCATGATGCCATTGAAATATTGAAACGAAGTATGAAACGAAGTATGAAACGTAAGAACATATAAAGTTAACGAAAGAAATATGAGATGATAATGCGGCATGGTGCCCTTCGAAATGTTCGCGTCCTTCGGGCGTTCGTTGAGAACATTGGGGCATTGTGCCAATTGAAATAGAGATAAGCGAACTTGCTTGGTTGTATGAAATATAAGATTCGTTGCATGGTCAAATGGACTTAAAGACTATTGCCCGTGCACGGGTGTTTCTTCCCTCGAACGTGATCACCAGGGCGCTGGGACCATTCGGCCTAGGAGGGACTGCGATAATCGGTATTGTTGGTGCACTTCGACTAGACGGGTAGCGACTGTCTAGTGAATGTGATAAGCCACTTATACGAGTACTTCGGGGGTCCTCTGATTGTGGTTAGCAACCACAACTGTGTGATTGTCGTCTTACATATTCGATTCGATAAATATAAGTCCATTCTAGCCCGAAAAGCTAGTGACCTTCATATAGTTAAGGACGACGAGTTTGGAAGTGCAAGGTATGCATATATCCTGCATGGACGGATCCTGAATAGCGAGCACTTATAACATGACAGGGAAAACTGATAGGCGTATTCACCTTGCGTCGGTGCAAGGGCGAGTGCGTCGACTTAGTAAGAGTCGCGCCACGAATCAAACACGAGAATGCTTGCTTGCTTGCCTATTCAATTCGATAACATGCTTGCTATGATAACATGCTTTACGCTTTCGAATATGCCATGAAATTAACCCTAAGGAGAACATAGTAAGATCATAAGCTAAGTTGCATGATTCAATATAAAGATTAAAAATGTCGGTTTGGAAAGAAGATCTTTGCTTCAGTACATGCGAGAACGAACGTACTGATCCTCCATCAGCTTTATGCAGGGTGCAGGGAATGGATTGCTCGCGGCGAAGCGTTGCTTGAACGCGTTGAGGCTTGGAATGCCGAAGCGTATTGAAGCGTGCGATCGTATTGACGTTCGGACTCGCGACAGGATTGATGCGGCCGAGATTTAGAAGGCATGATGTATGGAACGGCGAAATCCTTTGTGGGCAAGAGAGAACCTGAGTGTTGTAGCCAATCTGGCAAATTCCGTTGGGCTATCGAAAGCCTTTGTAATATGATTTCGAATATCAATAAAGTGAATCGTTTTCGTATACTCTGTTTTGCCTTTCGTTGTTAACGTTTAACTCAAAGATAACCATTTGAGAACTTGTCATCTTGCCTTGCACGAGCGCAACTCCAGGCTCGTGCGGCATCACGCCCCAGCGAGGACGATGATTCGGGTGATTCCGGGTCGGGGCGTAACAAATTGGTATCAGAGCTCTAGGCTCAATTTCCTCTGGACGCTTGCTTCATTTCAGTTCTAAAAGTTGTCCACCACCAATCGAAATCACTCTTGACTCTACTCGATGCCGCACTGGATGTTCCATACAATAAGTCTAATACAAATCATGTAATTTTGCCGCGTGTTGTTTGGAAATTACATGGTGTTAGTTGGAAAAGTCGGAAAAGGTTTGTTGCTGCAAGTGCAACAAGTTGCGAGATATGAATTCGAGAATTTGTTGCCGTAGATACAACACGTCGTGAATTGTGGTTTGAGATATTCGTTGTTTACAACGAACGATACGAGAAATGTTGGTTGCATCGATAAAATAATAGTCGTGGAATGTTGCTGCAGCAATTGCCACGCGTTGATTGTAATGATGCGTCGAAAAGAAAATGAAAGTTGATATGGAATGTGTCGGACGGATTCACATATCGATTTTTAATGTGCGTTGCAATGAAAAGCGATAAGTCAATATCGAATGTGTTGAACGGATTTGAGCATTGACTTTGAATGTCGAAAATAAATCTTTGCACGATGTGCAATGCGTATTGGAAGAAAATCGATACACGAGGTGCGGTAAATATCGAAAATAAATCGTTGTACGATGTGCAATGCGTATTAAAAGTAAAAATTATTGCACGTGGTGCAATGCGTATCAAAATAATCGATGCACAAAGTACAACGGATATCGAAAATGAATTTTGTACAAGTTGCAACGGAAGAAAATAAAAGTTATAAATCGAGAAACGAAATCGGTTCGGTTGTGCGCCGAGCTGTGTTGGCAAATGAATGCATTGGCCGAGTTGCGTCGAATTTTGATTAATCAGAGTTACGGTTGTGATCAAGCAAGATCACTGCGGAAATCGTGAGTCAGAAGAGATTGTCGGTTCGTAAAGAGTAAGTTGCGACGGAAGTAACTTGATTTCCGGGTGGTATATGGCATACCACCGATGCAATGAATGGCTCAATTCCGAGTGGTATATGCAATACCACTTGTGCGATAAATTGCATCGACGTTTTGTGAGAATTGCGGAAGGTTTGTCCGCAACGGACGGAATAGCACCGAGACTCGATTGAGAATTTGTACGACGGCATGTTGATGCAAGTGTTCTTCGATAATCGGTTAGAACGGTAAGGCGGGACTTGTAACATTGAATGATACGTCGATTGAAAATTTATGTGTCGGTCGAATGACGGGAACTAGCGAAACGATTATGCCTTGAGGCAACAATCGGATCGACGGGATAGGAAACTCGAAACATTGACATCGAACCGCACGACTTGCGATCCCGATTGAAATGTTGGGCGAGACGAATCGAATCGTATGACTTGCGATCTCGATAGAAATGTTTGGCTAGGCGAATCGAATCGCACGACTTACGATTTCGATAAAGAATGTTGGACGATGCGAATTGTAATCGAGTCGCACGATGTGCGATTTCGGTCAGAAAGTTGGTTGACGCGAGTAATCGTGCTTAAGAAATAGTTGGTTACGTTACAGCGAAACTCATTTGAGTACGACTGAAAACACGCAAAACTTAGAGGGCGAGATCGTATGTGTCACGCCCCAGTACCGAAATACGGAGACGGACTAGGCCAGCTACTCCATATGAGGTACGTAACGTCAGACGGCGATCGTGGCTGTCGAGAGACTAGGGGGTACATGCTACAGTCAAGTCTCCTATGGTCCCACAGAGTTCTATGTCTCAATCAATCAAATCACATCAGCAAATA
Source organism: Iris pallida (assembly GCA_029216955.1). Classification (NCBI taxonomy): domain Eukaryota; kingdom Viridiplantae; phylum Streptophyta; class Magnoliopsida; order Asparagales; family Iridaceae; genus Iris; species Iris pallida. The sequence goes on along the minus strand of JANAVB010035419.1, from coordinate 3,405,390 downwards.
AATGAACATTAAAGATAAAACAGTAAGGCGTCCCTGACGCTTCATCAAAAATGATCATGAGAGACTAGCTTTATAATTTAGCTATCTCAGAGAGTCAGGAGTACAAAATTATACACAGCTGCAGTCTGTTTAATTACAATTATGTACTGACACAAAATATCAAGTATTCCGGCTAACAGGTGCCGGTGGCTAAATGCCGCACAAAATATAAGCAGGAGTGGTGGAGAAGAAACCCACTCGAGTCCCCGAACCGCCATGCTCCTAGTATGCACCATGGATGTCAGGGAGGAAGATCGTGTCCTCTGGCTCTGCTACGAGATCTGGCCAAACAAAACCAGCGGGGTCAGCCCCGAATAGCAAGTACCGCCAAAGGGGCACAAGAGTTAAGATTAAAAACCCAGTTAATAGAATGATTGATAATAGTAATACTTATGCTACTATTATAGGGTAGCGCAACATCTTCGAACCCATATGGCACCCTTACAACCAAATAAGGACAAAAGGTGCTGCATGGAGTTGGGACGTGTCGTACTCTATAACATTCACATAAGTTAAAAGGTATAAGCAATAAAATCTCCTGATCGTGACTTCGGTCGATAGCCTATCACAGCACAATAATCAACCCAACAATCAAACAAGAACATGGGTTGGATCATGTACTATGATTGACCATGTTCCTCAGTCATTCACAGAAGTAGCACTTCACAACCAGAATAAGTCTTCCATTCATAACTTCGGTCCACAGCCTGTCATAGTACGATAACCAACCCAACAATCAAACAAGAACATGGGTTGGATCACGTACCATGATAGTCCGCTTCCCTCAGTTATTCACGGAAGGTAATAGGATACAAGCAAGTCGTTTTCACGGCCAATCAAGTCTACGAGTTTCTAGTGGGACGAGGTTATCCTCGCGTCAAGTTATTAGAAAATCCTCAGATCGTATCTTTCCAGCAAGGCTAGCCAACCCAGGGGTTCGCGTAGACAGGTATGATTGAGCACAGGTCCCTCATAAGGCCACCTTGCCAAGACATATAGTATATAGCAGGAATTAATCGGATACAGTCATCCACTCGTTGCAGATGACACAGTATCCGTGGAGACCAGCCGGCGCGTCAAGATAATATCTCAAGGCGGCTGGTGTAACACGATCTCGGGATTTTGCCCTCCCCATGCATCTAGTACATTTAGTTGCCTAATTTAACCCTAGGTGAAATCTTGGACTCACATGCTGTGGCCTGCATGATTATCCTCCTAAATGTCGTACTCAAGTACGAGTACCCCAAAAGAGGATCCATGTCAATCAGTATGTCAACATGTTCTACCCTCCTTGGTGTAACGCATCATTGCAAATATGCCACGTGGAATTACGAGTCATTTGTCGAGCATGAACGAGAACTGGGACATTCAGGTACAAGTATCAGGTAGGAACACTTTGTTCACCGGGGTCACATTAGTGCTCATATCATGCTCAGGACAAAAGGCGTAAGGATATATAGCATACACAAACATTTACATATATATATATATTCAATATAATATATACATATAAAAATATAAGGTATAGGGGAGTCCAGGTCAGGGCGCGCTCAAGTCAGGCTACGCTCAGGTTAGCCTACGCTCAGGTCAGCCTACGCTCAGGTCAGCGTACGCTCAGGTCAGTGTATGGAAGACATACGCTCCCAAAAGGCAGCGTATGGACTCCATACGACTCCTTGTCACCCAAGTGAGCGTATGCAAGACATACGCTCCCAAAAGGCAGCATATGGACTCCATACGACTCCTTGTCACCCAAGTGAGCGTATGCAAGACATACGCTCCCAAAAGGCAGCGTATGGACTCCATACGACTCCTTGTCACACAAGTGAGCGTATGCAAGACATACGCTCCCAAAAGGCAGCGTATGGACTCCATACGACTCCTTGTCACACAAGTGAGCGTATGCAAGACATACGCTCCCAAAAGGCAGCGTATGGACTCCATACGACTCCTTGTCTCCCAAGTGAGCATATGCAAGACAAACGCTCCCAAAAGACAGCGTATGAGGACTGCGCTGCGCTAAAGAGCGTGCGCAACTCAGTGGCGCAAGCTAAAAATCTCTCGTACTGCTCACTGTCTTCTCCAAACAGCAAGAACTCCATGGGTTGAACCCAAAGCTTCAAAAGTCCATAACTTGGTCAAAATAAGTCCAAATCCAACTTTTCAAAGGTCAAAATTGGGTAGAACAAAATTCTCTACAACATGGTACCATCAAAACTTGAAAATAATGAAGTTTGCTAGATCAAAACCAAGAAGATCCAAAAATGGTTAAAACCTATATCTACAAAAATTAAAGCTTCAAAATGGAAAACTTCAAGTTCTAAACTAGTATAGAATAAGGAGAAGAACATATTTTGACAAATAATTTTGTAAGAAAACATCAACAACATTTATGGATCCATCTCTTGAGCAAGTTGGTACTTGCCTTGGTTGGTGGAGGAAAGTAAATGAGAGGAAATAAATGAGAGGAGAGAGAATGAGTTGAGTTATTATATAGAATCTTGAACCCATGGGTTCATGATGAACCAAGGTGAACCAAGAATAGGTTACCCAAATGAGCCAAAACTGTAGGCCCAAATGCAGAAAATAAATTACGAAATAATATTTTATCGAATATTTTTAGGAAATACATGAAGAAATACAGCATATAAATATCGTATAAATACAAAGTAAATACAATTTATCGGTTTACGTATTAAAATACGTATTCCAGGATTGGGGAGTGACATCTCTACCCTTCTTAGAAAAATTCCGTCCTCGGAATTCCAGCCAAGACAGGATAGTGAAATCAGGGCAAGCAAGGCACAATCATATACAAGTTAACTATCATAGCAGTTATTATCATACATCACAAAGTGCAAAAACAAGTAGGTGCAGATAAGCATGGAATCGTGTCAATAAGGCGTAAAAATATACCTCATTAGTCAAACAAATACGGATACCGAGATCTGATCTCGTCCTCGCGCTCCCAGGTTGACTCTCCCGAAGAGTGATGGTTCCAAGAAACACGGACAAGGCTTATCGTCCGATTCTTGAGTACCTTCTCTCGCCGGTCCAAAATAGATACGGGTTGTTCCTCTTAAGTTAAATCGGTACCAACGACTAATCAGAATGATCGAGGACATGACTCGGATCCGGGACATACCCACGTAATTGGGACACATGAAACACATCATGTATGCCAGTTAATGAAGGCGGAAGGGCAAGTCGATAAGCCACATCGCCTACCCGAGCGAGAATCTTAAAAGGACCAACGTATCTTGGACTAAGCTTTCCTCGGGTTCCAAATCTGATGATACCCCGAGTAGGCGAAATCCGCAGAAACACTTGGTCGCCAACTCTGAACTCTAGAGGCCTACGATGCTGATCTGCCCAATGACGATGTCGATCCTGCGCAACTCGAAGGCGCTCTCTGACCAACTTAACTATCTCCACAGTCTGCGTGATCATCTCTGGCCCCAACAGTTTTCGTTCTTCGACGTCGTCCCATGCCAAAGGGGACCTGCACTTCCTTCCGTACAATGCTTCGAACGGGGCCATCTGAATGCTAGCCTGATAGCTGTTGTTATAGGAGAACTCCACTAGATGAAGGTGATCCTCCCAAGATCCGCCAAAATCCAAGGTACACGCTCGTAGCATATCTTCTAATGTCTGAATGGTTCTTTCTGATTGCCCGTCGGTTTGTGGATGATAAGCAGTACTGAATCTTAACTTGGTTCCCAAAATTTGGTGTAAGCTCTGCCAAAAATGGGAAGTAAACTGCGTATCCCGATCTGATACTATACTAACTGGAACACCGTGCTGCCTTACTATCTGCTTCATGTACATTTCTGCTAACTGCTCAGTAGTCTGTCCAACTTGGAAGGAAAGAAAATGAGCGACCTTCGTGAGTCGATCTACTATTACCCAGACTGCATTCTTGCCAGCCGGGGATCTAGGTAAACCGGTCACAAAATCTATCGTGATGTGCTTCCATTTCCATTCTGGGATAGGAAGCGGCTGTAGCAATCCTGCTGGTCTCTGCTGCTCGGCTTTCACCTGCTGACATACCAGACACTTGGATACAAATCTCGCTATCTCTCTTTTCATGCCATTCCACCAAAAGAACTGTCTGATATCTCGATACATCTTCGTTCCTCCTGGATGAATAGAGTAAATAGAACTATGAGCTTCGGACATAACTTCTTGCCGAAGGTCCCCACTCGGTACACAGAGTCTGTTTCCAAACCTGAGCGTACCATCTTCATGAATCACTAACTCCTTCCTACGGCCTGATTCACACTCCGACCGCAACTTCTGAATCTGTGGATCTCCTGCTTGTGCTGCCCTTATCCTCTCTACTAAGTGTCACGACCCGGTCCCCAAATACTTGGGTCGAATCGGATCATGCCCAGCCTGCACCGTTGATGAGACGGCGGCAGTAAGCTGTAATCCATGTGCAGGTCATTCAACAACATTTAAGACTAAAATTGCCACAATAACATTTATTCGATAATAAAAACTTGTCCAGTACAAAAGTTTAAAGACCATAAACTGAAGTAAATCTAACTAACACCAACAGCATCTAAGGAGACGCCGTGCCATCATCGTCAGGTAGTACCGCCGGGTACAAGTCGGGATTGTTGAACAATAGCTCTGAGTCCTCAGATACTCTGGAATAGGTCATCCTCAGTGTAACCTAAAAATGTTGGTCTCCAGTCAGGAGGGAGCAAAGTACAATTATGAAAATCTACAATTCAACTAATAATTAGCAATTTGCAATTATAAACAATTTAGAAATGCAATATTTTCCAACAGTTCTACAATTGAAAACATGTGATTTGAGTAAGTAACGGCTATGACCGGTTTGGGATGATTCACTGATATGATCCGGCCTATCCCCGTGTGTGAGAGGGGTAAGCTCGTACAATTAGATTCAATTAGATTCAATTAGGGGTATTGGTCATAGACGCTACACTACTCCCCCAATATCCCGAGTCAATTAGATTCAATGAGGCAATGAGACAATAACAATCAATACTCTAGGAGAGAGTTCCGTGTAGAAATGTGGTTTAAGCATGCAAGATTACTATTACTAATTAACTTGCAAACAATCACAACTGTACTTGCCTTAAACTTGATCAAACTGGAGAGTCGGTACTTCGGGGTTAACAGTCAGAAACCTCCTCGAACCCTACATTCCGGAAACTTATTTCAGAAGCAATCACAAGTTATCTAGTTACAATCTCTATTTGTCTTTCCTAGTCAATTTTAGTTAACCACAACGTTTACTAGTGCGTTGTTTTAGAAAGTCAAAATTACTTTGGTTTTTTGAGAAAACTTGTATTTTATCAAATTACGTACAAAACTTGGTATTTATCTATTTATTGGAAAACTTTGACGTTCTACAATTATATATAAAAAATATATTTTCTTAAAGATGAGGAAATCATGAGTTATTTAATTTAATAGTATTTTAATTGTTCCTACGCGTACCACAATCCCAGAAAATAAAGTAAAAACGCTACACTACAATATTACAGACCACTTAATAGAAACTGGGCTTATGCCCTTACAAATTTAATTATAAATTTAAATAAGAGAAAACAGGTTAGTCCCGAAATTATCTACAATTTAACAAAAACTAATAAATTTCCAAAATATTATTTAAAGAAAATTATAAGTCTCAGACTCTGGTCCAAACTTCATTTTCAACTATTCTGCCTCAACGTCCGGTCGAACCGGTGCGTTTGCATTTCGTTGGGGCCCACTAACCAATTATGGTTGTCGCCCAATAATACCAAAAATCATTTTAAAACCATTTTATTAATTTTTCCGAAAATTTCGGCAGCATTCCCTCTGTTTTCGGTCAACCCAAGAACTGGGAAAGTGTGCCAATTTTCCTGCAAAATAATCCCAAACCAGGGACACCCAATTTATATATATAAAAACAACCACAGAAATAATTTTTCGAAACCAAATCGGAAACCCGAAAAAACCCAGAAGCTTTTCCCAGAACCAGAATTATAGTTTTCGGAAAATTCGAAACTAAACATCCATCAAAAGTTCACAGAAAGTGTTCCGAGAAATCTCGGAAATCCCAAAAATGGAACCACAGAAAAATAATCCCAGAACTAATAACTCCGAGAACCCGAATTTCTCGGAAAATTTCACAAACAAAACCACAGGAAGTATTTCCTAAAGGAAAACTTCACAGAACCATAATTTCCGAAAGTATCGGAAATCCCGAAACTAAAATGGAACGAAACCAAAACCGAAATCCGAATTCCTACTGGAATTGGATTGGACCAATATCATCATAGACGGTAAAAAAAGAGTTTATCGGGTCAGAGTGTAACGAAACTGAAACGGAACGGAACCACAGAAATATTCGGAATGAACGGGCGTCACCGGGAACGAGCGCCGGCGTCAGAGGTGCGCCGGAGGGAGTCGGCCTTGATGGCTGAGCCGCGTCGGGTCGGGGATAGCGGCGGCGGAGGTCGCCGGGGTCGGCCAAAAGGCACTCGGCCTCGGGAAGCGCTGAACGCGGCCGAGAAGGGGGCCGGCGAGAGGGTCGCGGGTCCGAGGAGACGGCAGCGAGGTCGTCCGCTCGGGATGCTCCGCCTGGCAGAGGTTGCGGCCAACAGAGCTCGGGTCGGTCACCGGATTTGGGAATTAGGGCACGTTTGAGGATGGGTTTGGGAGTTGGTAGTGATGGTGAATGGAGATGGGGGTTTTAAATAGGGAGAGAGGAAGATGTTACGGAAGAGGAAGGGTGCACAGCCGGTGGGAAACGAAAAGTCGGTGGCGGCGGACGTTAGGAAGGGAAGGAGTCCGGTGGTTGGGCACTCCAAGAGCCAGCCGAACAAAAGAGAAGGAAGAAAAATCTTATTTCCTTATTAACTAAAGGAAGAAAGAGAAAGTTTAAAATTTTTAATAAAGAAAAATTTTCTTCACTGATTACTTTCTTTAAACAGTTATTATACTTATGAATTTTAAGCCTAAACATCAATTTGTATTTGATTTCCAAATTGGATCGAAATGAGTCCGGAATAGATACAAGACGGGTCAGGCCAAACTGAAATACATGATTTTATTAATAATACCATATTTCCTAAATAAATAATTTATATTAATAATTATTAAATTATTTAACTAAAAATAACTAAGAATTTTGGGTAAGTTTCGGGACTGGGCTAGGCAATCAAAAATCCAAGTTTACTTATTTTGAAAATAATTTTGTTTACTTAAAATCTTAAAAAATAATTTTCATGAATTAACCAATATAAATAATATTATTTTTAACACAAAATTTTATTTAACAAAACATTATTTAAAATGATTAAAATATTACTAAAAATTGCGGGTTTCACAACCTTCCCTCCTTAGAAAATTTCGTCCTCGAAATTTAAAGAGTTGGGTTAGAAAGGATAGACTTACTACAATCAAGCAGGTACGGTATTGCGTCCATAACTCAGGTTCAAACAATAAGAGTTTCCAAAAATGGTCGTGGATGAGATAGTTTAAGGACAAGTTTCAATTATGATATGCAGAAAAATACAAAGGCGAACCAAAGTACACGAGGTTGATCAGACCATCATGCACCGGTTCTGATTAGACAATATATTAGTGGGTGCACCCAGTAAAATACTGTCGTGATCAAGCTTGAAAAAGAAATAGCTTGCAAAACTAGGCTAACTAGCAACATATGTCAAGTTCAAAATGAAAAAGATAAGGATTTGAAGGAAATATGAATTATGATGGCTCAAATTTTTGATCTTCTACTCACATCTGACTACGCTTGTTACTGGTTTCTCTGGCACTGTAAGGCTTGATCTACTCTCCAGCTTCTCAATGATTAGCTGGTAGAGCTAACCGGTATGCTACTTCTCCAACTCTGCCAAAACTAATCGTTCCTTTGGTAGAAGAGATCTTCAGACACTATCTTTTTTTTTTTTTTTTTTCAAACTCCACTGATCAACGTCTACACTTAATCCCAATGTTTCCGTCTATCTTGGCAATTCTGAGCTTGTCTCTAATTACCTTTACTACTTCTACTGCGTCAGTCACCTTTTCTAGACCCAACAGTACTCTTTCTCTTACATTGCCTTTCATACAATGCTGTCATCTTCTTAGTGAATAAACCAATTTGTAGGAAAATAAGTGAACTGACTTAGTCAGTCAATCCACAAAGTCCAATTGGTGTTCTTCCCTCCTTGGAATTAAGGTAATCCTGATACAAAGTTCATGGGCTTCAACTTCCACTCCAGAATGTCCAGCGGCTGCAACGAGCTTACTGGTTTCTGCTAAACTCCTTATGTTGACCAATCTAATCCCATACTTGGAATTTGTCCTTCTACATTTCATAATATCAATTAATGATACGCATATCCCGAGATACTGCGACTGCGCGCTTCTTCCATCAGTTCATTCCTTAGTTCGCCAGAAGATACATAAACCTCATACCATTCTTCAAAAGCTTCATCATTGGCAATAGAGAAACTCTCAATTGTTCCTGCCAACATTTGATCTCTCAATTTGCAAAATATTTCTTCTTGAAACTGCGTCTTCTTGACTTCTTTCATCAGACTCGAGCTCACTTGCAATTTTATCGATACTGAATCAACATCCAGCTCTTTTCTCTCGGCAGTATAATCTCCAGTCCAACTTTCTGATGTCTTCTAGTAGGTGCCGCTTCTTGTTTAAGAATTTCGCCATCAGTATCAACTATGTACATTAGCTACCACATTTTGCTCTTCCTGGATAATAATGTAAATCGATGTTGAAATCCTCAACCATCTTCTTTGTCCAACGCTCAGGTCTTTCTGAGTAAAGATATATTTTAGACTTTTATAGTCCACATATATTTCCACCCCCTTTCCATAATGCTTCCATTACAGCAAGTTCCAAATTATGTGTGGGATAGTTCTTCTCATGAGTCCGTAATTGCCTAGATATGTAAGCAATTATTTCCTCATGTTGTTGAAGATTGTAACCCAGTCCTTTTTCCAGAGGCATTACTGTAAATTAAGAAATCACCGGTTCCTGCGGGTAGCGCAAGAATTGGTGCAGTGATAAACCTCTTTTTCAGCTCCTCGAATGCTGCTTGGCAGTCCTCCGTCCAGATGAACTCTTCATTTTTCCGAGTCAGCTTCGTCATAGGTTCAGCTATCTTGGCAAATTCCTTCACAACTTCCGGTATTAGTCAGCCGTAACTTCAGCTACTAAATCTTGGGTATACCATTTCTCCACAGTGGCTATCTTCTTGAGATTCTTCGAAATTTCTTCTCTTGTGACAATATGGGCAAAACCACCTTGTCTAAGAAAATTCACTTTTAGTTAGCTTTTCCTCTTTCCAAAACTTTTCTCATATACTCTTCATGCTCTTCTTCAGTCTTCGAGTATATCGGAATGTCATCTATGAAGAAGACAACAAACTGATTCAATACTCATAAAAGACTTTGTTCATGAGATTCATGAGATTCATGAACACAACAGGAGCATTTGTCAGTCCAAACGACATGACCAACAACTATCCATAATTGAATGCCGTTATGGGAATTGTCCTCTTTCCTGACCTTGATCTGTTGGTAGTCAGATCTGAGGTCGATCTTGGAAAACACCTAAAGTTCACTCAAACTGATTCAAACAGATTATCAATCTGGAAAAAAGGGTACTTGTTCTTCAGTGCCCGATAGTCGATACACATCCGTACTATTCCATCCTTCTTGGACACAGGTGCTCCCTAGGGTGAAGCTCTGTCTTAAAGTCTTTAGTCCATAGTTCTGATCCTTCATCTTCTTGGCTTTCTTCAGGTTGACTCTATAGCATCCCTTAGAGATAGGAAAAGAGCCGAGAACTAGGTCAATGGTGAATGTCTAGAGTAATCCAGAAGATATATTAGAGAGGACATCTACCATAAGATGTAACTAAGATTTTTATTCATATAAGAGTATTACAACAAAACTCTCATAATTGATCTAAGGACATCTTGTTACATCTTTAATAGATATTGCTACTCAGCAGTCTTAGGTACTATTCCTCATGGCTCTGACTCTTGCATGAGCAGTCTCCAACTGCTTCACCTTCTATGATCCTTGAGTCTGCTTCATGCCTTCCTGTAGTGGGTGTAGTAAGCATGGTCTGCTGAACATGAAGATAGTCCTTAGGTTGTTGCATAACAGTTGTTGCTGGAATAGGTGCTCTAGTTTGACGGAAGGGTAAGGGGCAATTCTTTACCCGATGTTCAGCAGATCCACATGCCAAACATTGCCCCAATCTCCTGCGACAAATATTGGCGAAGTGACCAGGCCTTTTGCAGAAGTTGCAAACCAATAACTTCTTACGACATGACTGCCGGGTAGTATAGTACTTGATAGGGCCCAAATATCTTCTATATTCAGGGTTATCCTTCCTAGGACGAGGTTCCATTCCAACTTGGTTTAAAATGACTAAAGTTGCATCGATGATATTCTTCATGACTTCTCTCGTGATATCCATCTATTCAGTTTGAATCTTCTGGCACTCCAGAATTTCTTGAAATAGGGCAACCATCGCTGATACTGGTGAAACAACAGGAGTGGGTATTTCCTCAAGGAAAAATAACCCAGTTTGAGAAGAGATAGGATTTGACAGTGTAGTGAAAACTTCACTGGATGATTTGTAGAAATGATCAATGAGCTGGTGGGGTGTAAAGCTCGAACTTGGTTGAAGAGGCGGGGTTCGATCCGGAGATGACACCACATCTCCATCAAAGTTGGTTTTGTCAATGGTCATGCTCTGGAAGGTTTAGGATGCAAACATAAGCAAGGTACCCTATCAGTCTATAATCAAAATATTTATCATATATATAATCGGTCCTAAATTGTGGCAACTTGGTGTTCTAGTATTCTAACTGTTTTTTCTAGGTTTTCCTAAGTTGTTGATTGATTAGACCTGCATGGGCCACCACTAAAAACATGTCACGACCCGGTCCCCAAATACTTGGGTCGAATCGGATCATGCCCAGCCTGCACCGTTGATGAGACGGCGGCAGTAAGCTGTAATCCATGTGCAGGTCATTCAACAACATTTAAGACTAAAATTGCCACAATAACATTTATTCGATAATAAAAACTTGTCCAGTACAAAAGTTTAAAGACCATAAACTGAAGTAAATCTAACTAACACCAACAGCATCTAAGGAGACGCCGTGCCATCATCGTCAGGTAGTACCGTCGGGTACAAGTCGGGATTGTTGAACAATAGCTCTGAGTCCTCAGATACTCTGGAATAGGTCATCCTCAGTGTAACCTAAAAATGTTGGTCTCCAGTCAGGAGGGAGCAAAGTACAATTATGAAAATCTACAATTCAACTAATAATTAGCAATTTGCAATTATAAACAATTTAGAAATGCAATATTTTCCAACAGTTCTACAATTGAAAACATGTGATTTGAGTAAGTAACGGCTATGACCGGTTTGGGATGATTCACTGATATGATCCGGCCTATCCCCGTGTGTGAGAGGGGTAAGCTCGTACAATTAGATTCAATTAGATTCAATGAGGGGTATTGGTCATAGACGCTACACTACTCCCCCAATATCCTGAGTCAATTAGATTCAATGAGGCAATGAGACAATAACAATCAATACTCTAGGAGAGAGTTCCGTGTAGAAATGTGGTTTAAGCATGCAAGATTACTATTACTAATTAACTTGCAAACAATCACAACTGTACTTGCCTTAAACTTGATCAAACTGGAGAGTCGGTACTTCGGGGTTAACAGTCAGAAACCTCCTCGAACCCTACATTCCGGAAACTTATTTCAGAAGCAATCACAAGTTATCTAGTTACAATCTCTATTTGTCTTTCCTAGTCAATTTTAGTTAACCACAACGTTTACTAGTGCGTTGTTTTAGAAAGTCAAAATTACTTTGGTTTTTTGAGAAAACTTGTATTTTATCAAATTACGTACAAAACTTGGTATTTATCTATTTATTGGAAAACTTTGACGTTCTACAATTATATATAAAAAATATATTTTCTTAAAGATGAGGAAATCATGAGTTATTTAATTTAATAGTATTTTAATTGTTCCTACGCGTACCACAATCCCAGAAAATAAAGTAAAAACGCTACACTACAATATTACAGACCACTTAATAGAAACTGGGCTTATGCCCTTACAAATTTAATTATAAATTTAAATAAGAGAAAACAGGTTAGTCCCGAAATTATCTACAATTTAACAAAAACTAATAAATTTCCAAAATATTATTTAAAGAAAATTATAAGTCTCAGACTCTGGTCCAAACTTCATTTTCAACTATTCTGCCTCAATGTCCGGTCGAACCGGTGCGTTTGCATTTCGTTGGGGCCCAGTAACCAATTATGGTTGTCGCCTAATAATACCAAAAATCATTTTAAAACCATTTTATTAATTTTTCCGAAAATTTCGGCAGCATTCCCTCTGTTTTCGGTCAACCCAAGAACTGGAAAAGTGTGCCAATTTTCCTGCAAAATAATCCCAAACCAGGGACACCCAATTTATATATATAAAAACAACCACAGTAATAATTTTTCGAAACCAAATCAGAAACCCGAAAAAACCCAGAAGCTTTTCCCAGAACCAGAATTATAGTTTTCGGAAAATTCGAAACTAAACATCCATCAAAAGTTCACAGAAAGTGTTCCGAGAAATCTCGGAAATCCCAAAAATGGAACCACAGAAAAATAATCCCAGAACTAATAACTCCGAGAACCCGAATTTCTCGGAAAATTTCACAAACAAAACCACAGGAAGTATTTCCTAAAGGAAAACTTCACAGAACCATAATTTCCGAAAGTATCGGAAATCCCGAAACTAAAATGGAACGAAACCAAAACCGAAATCCGAATTCCTACTGGAATTGGATTGGACCAATATCATCATAGACGGTAAAAAAAGAGTTTATCGGGTCAGAGTGTACCGAAACTGAAACGGAACGGAACCACAAAAATATTCGGAATGAACGGGCGTCACCGGGAACGAGCGCCGGCGTCAGAGGTGCGCCGGAGGGAGTCGGCCTTGATGGCTGAGCCGCGTCGGGTCGGGGATAGCGGCGGCGGAGGTCGCCGGGGTCGGCCAAAAGGCACTCGGCCTCGGGAAGCGCTGAACGCGGCCGAGAAGGGGGCCGGCGAGAGGGTCGCGGGTCCGAGGAGACGGCAGCGAGGTCGTCCGCTCGGGATGCTCCGCCTGGCAGAGGTTGCGGCCAACAGAGCTCGGGTCGGTCACCGAATTTGGGAATTAGGGCACGTTTGAGGATGGGTTTGGGAGTTGGTAGTGATGGTGAATGGAGATGGGGGTTTTAAATAGGAAGAGAGGAAGATGTTACGGAAGAGGAAGGGTGCACAGCCGGTGGGAAACGAAAAGTCGGTGGCGGCGGACGTTAGGAAGGGAAGGAGTCCGGTGGTTGGGCACTCCAAGAGCCAGCCGAACAAAAGAGAAGGAAGAAAAATCTTATTTCCTTATTAACTAAAGGAAGAAAGAGAAAGTTTAAAAGTTTTAATAAAGAAAAATTTTCTTCACTGATTACTTTCTTTAAACAGTTATTATACTTATGAATTTTAAGCCTAAACATCAATTTGTATTTGATTTCCAAATTGGATCGAAATGAGTCCGGAATAGATACAAGACGGGTCAGGCCAAACTGAAATACATGATTTTATTAATAATACCATATTTCCTAAATAAATAATTTATATTAATAATTATTAAATTATTTAACTGAAAATAACTAAGAATTTTGGGTAAGTTTCGGGACTGGGCTAGGCAATCAAAAATCCAAGTTTACTTATTTTGAAAATAATTTTGTTTACTTAAAATCTTAAAAAATAATTTTCATGAATTAACCAATATAAATAATATTATTTTTAACACAAAATTTTATTTAACAAAACATTATTTAAAATGATTAAAATATTACTAAAAATTGCGGGTTTCACACTAAGGTTGACTGAATCTGCATACTGGTCATTCTTCCTATATCCCTTGGCAAAACTACTTCGATTCCCATACTCTGAAGGTCTTCTAAAATATGCTTCTGCGAGGTCAAGATAAAGGCACTGTCTCTCCTACTCAGGGCATCTGCAACTATATTCGCCTTGCCTGGATGATACTGAAGATCTAAGTCAAAATTCTTCAGTAGTTCTAACCATCTTCTTTGCCTCATGTTCAAATCTCGCTGCGTGAACACGTATTTCAAACTCTTATGATCAGTATAGATCTCTACCCGATCCCCGTATAAATAATGCCTCCACAACTTGAGTGAAAACACCACAGCTGCTAACTCCAAATCGTGAGTCGGGTAATTCTTCTCATGGTCTCGAAGCTGCCGAGACGCATATGCTATCACCTTTCCATGGTGCATCAATACACATCCAAGACCCTTCCCTGATGCGTCACAATATACTGTAAAGCCTCCCGCTCCTACTGGAAGCGTCAAGATCGGGGCTGAGATCAATCTCTTCTTCAATTCTTCAAATGATGCCTGACAGCTAGCTGACCAAACAAACTCTATGTCCTTGTGCGTCAAATACGTTAAGGGTGCAGAGATCCTGGCAAAGTCCGCCACGAACCTTCTGTAGTAACCAGCTAATCCTAAGAAACTTCGCACTTCTGCAACCGTTCTCGGGACCGGCCAATGCTCTACGGCCTCAATCTTCTTCGGATCCACTGACACTCCTGCTCCAGAAATTATATGTCCCAGGAACGAAATGTGGTCTAACCAGAATTCACACTTGTCGAGCTTCGCATAAAGTTGATGCTCCCTCAATGTCTGCAAGACAGTCCTAAGATGTTTCTCATGCTCCTCTTCACTGCTGGAATAGACAAGGATATCATCTATGAACACCACCACAAATTTATCCAAATACGGCAGAAAGATGCGGTTCATTAAATCCATGAATACTACAGGGGCGATGGTTAGTCCAAAGGGCATTACTAAAAACTCATAATACCCATATCTAGATCTGAATGCTGTCTTCGGTATGTCTTGCTCCCGGACTCTTACTTGATAGTATCCCGACCGAAGATCGATCTTGGAAAAGACGCTGGCCTTGCTCAACTGGTCAAACAGGTCATTAACCCTTGGTAGCGGGTACTTATTCTTCACTGTTACTGCATTCAGCTTGCGGTAGTCGATGCACATCCTCGTCGACCTATCCTTCTTGGGAACTAGAATCACTGGCGCGGCCCAGGGCGATTTACTGTCTCGGATGAATCCCTTAGACTTCAACTCTTCCTCATGTTGATACAACTTATCCTGTTCTGACGGCGACATTCTGTAAACTCTGTCTGCAATAGGCCTCGTTCCAGGGTTCAACTTAATGCTAAATTCTACCTCTCTGACTGGCGGTATTCCTGGGAGCTCATCAGGTAAGACGTCGAGAAAATCTTCGACTACTCTCGGAATCTGTCCTGGCTCTGACACTGCTGCTGAGATGACGCCTCCGGCCTGATTCTTCAAGGTTCGAGTAAAGATGAACTGTTCCATCCCAGGAACGCTGAATATGACCCTACCTCCCCTACAATCAATGGTCGCATGACTGTCTCTCAACCAGTCCATGCCAAGAACAACATCAAAATTCCCCATAGGGAATTCAATCAATGATGCGGGCAATAAATGCCCACACACCTCTACCGGACATGAAAAGCGCACTCTGCTCACTTCTACGAGCCTATTGCCGGTGAGTATATCCATCCTCTCCGGCAATGCCTCAAACACTAGTCCAATTCGTGTAGCATATTGTGCAGAGATGAATGAATGAGTAGCGCCTGAATCAAATAATGCTACAGCGAGAAATGAGGTGACGAGAATTTTACCTGCCACCACGTCACTAGACGCTAGAGCCTCTCCCAAAGATAATGTGAGAGCCTGGCCCCGCGGAGCCCCTTGTTGCGGCCTTCCTCGACCATGCTGTTGCTGTCTCTGGTTCCATTTCTGTTCGTGCCTGCACTGGAGAAGGTTCTCTCCCCTGTTGCTGCCCAGTCGAGCCATGCTCTTGCTGCTCTTCCTCATGGGCCTCACCCGCTACTGAGAATGAAGCACCCCTATAGAGAAGAATATAAGATTATCAAGTCCGGACGAGGAAGATTTCGAAGATGCAAGTCAGGTTAGAGATCAAGGCAAGGACAGAGAATTCGAAACCGAATTTCAAGGGGAACAAGTTTTGATTGAGACTCCTAATAATTCGTAATACCCCACAAGTCTGAAAAACAGACCTGCATGGGCCACCACTAAAACCTTGTCACGCCCCAGTACCGAAATACGGAGACGGACTAGGCCAGCTACTCCATATGAGGTACGTAACGTCATACGGCGATCGTGGCTGTCGAGAGACTAGGGGGTACATGCTACAGTCAAGTCTCCTATGGTCCCACAGAGTTCTATGTCTCAATCAATCAAATCACATCAGCAAATAAATGAACATTAAAGATAAAACAGTAAGGCGTCCCTGACGCTTCATCAAAAATGATCATGAGAGACTAGCTTTATAATTTAGCTATCTCAGAGAGTCAGGAGTACAAAATTATACACAGCTGCAGTCTGTTTAATTACAATTATGTACTGACACAAAATATCAAGTATTCCGGCTAACAGGTGCCGGTGGCTAAATGCCGCACAAAATATAAGCAGGAGTGGTGGAGAAGAAACCCACTCGAGTCCCCGAACCGCCATGCTCCTAGTATGCACCATGGATGTCAGGGAGGAAGATCGTGTCCTCTGGCTCTGCTACGAGATCTGGCCAAACAAAACCAGCGGAGTCAGCCCCGAATAGCAAGTACCGCCAAAGGGGCACAAGAGTTAAGATTAAAAACCCAGTTAATAGAATGATTGATAATAGTAATACTTATGCTACTATTATAGGGTAGCGCAACATCTTCGAACCCATATGGCACCCTTACAACCAAACAAGGACAAAAGGTACCGCATGGAGTCGGGACGTGTCGTACTCTATAACATTCACATAAGTTAAAAGGTATAAGCAATAAAATCTCCTGATCGTGACTTCGGTCGATAGCCTATCACAGCACAATAACCAACCCAACAATCAAACAAGAACATGGGTTGGATCATGTACTATGATAGACCATGTTCCTCAGTCATTCACAGAAGTAGCACTTCACAACCAGAATAAGTCTTCCGTTCATAACTTCGGTCCACAGCCTGTCATAGTACGATAACCAACCCAACAATCAAACAAGAACATGGGTTGGATCACGTACCATGATAGTCCGCTTCCCTCAGTTATTCACGGAAGGTAATAGGATACAAGCAAGTCGTTTTCACGGCCAATCAAGTCTACGAGTTTCTAGTGGGACGAGGTTATCCTCGCGTCATGTTATTAGAAAATCCTCAGATCGTATCTTTCCAGCAAGGCTAGCCAACCCAGGGGTTCGCGTAGACAGGTATGATTGAGCACAGGTCCCTCGTAAGGCCACCTTGCTAAAACATATAATATATAGCAGGAATTAATCGGATACAGTCATCCACTCGTTGCAGATGACACAGTATCCGTGGAGACCAGCCGGCGCGTCAAGACAATATCTCAAGGCGGCTGGTGTAACACGATCTCGGAATTTTGCCCTCCCCATGCATCTAGTACATTTAGTTGCCTAATTTAACCCTAGGTGAAATCTTGGACTCACATGCTGTGGCCTGCATGATCATCCTCCTAAATGTCGTACTCAAGTATGAGTACCCCAAAAGAGGATCCATGTCAATCAGTATGTCAACATGTTCTACCCTCCTTGGTGTAACGCATCATTGCAAATATGCCACGTGGAATTACGAGTCATTTGTCGAGCATGAACGAGAACTGGGACATTCAGGTACAAGTATCAGGTAGGAACACTTTGTTCACCGGGGTCACATTAGTGCTCATATCATGCTCAGGGCAAAAGGCGTAAGGATATATAGCATACACAAACATTTACATATATATATATTCAATATAATATATACATATAAAAATATAAGGTATAGGGGAGTCCAGGTCAGGGCGCGCTCAAGTCAGGCTACGCTCAGGTTAGCCTACGCTCAGGTCAGCCTACGCTCAGGTCAGCGTACGCTCAGGTCAGCGTATGGAAGACATACGCTCCCAAAAGGCAGCGTATGGACTCCATACGACTCCTTGTCACCCAAGTGAGCGTATGCAAGACATACGCTCCCAAAAGGCAGCGTATGGACTCCATATGACTCCTTGTCACCCAAGTGAGCGTATGCAAGACATACCCTCCCAAAAGGCAGCGTATGGACTCCATACGACTCCTTGTCACACAAGTGAGCGTATGCAAGACATACGCTCCCAAAAGGCAGCGTATGGACTCCATACGACTCCTTGTCACACAAGTGAGCGTATGCAAGACATACGCTCCCAAAAGGCAGCGTATGGACTCCATACGACTCCTTGTCTCCCAAGTGAGCGTATGCAAGACATACGCTCCCAAAAGGCAGCGTATGAGGACTGCGCTGCGCTAAAGAGCGTGCGTAACTCAGTGGCGCAAGCTAAAAAGCTCTCGCACTGCTCACTGTCTTCTCCAAACAGCAAGAACTCCATGGGTTGAACCCAAAGCTTCAAAAGTCCATAACTTGGTCAAAATAAGTCCAAATCTAACTTTTTAAAGGTCAAAATTGGGTAGAACAAAATTCTCTACAACATGGAACCATCAAAACTTGAAAATAATGAAGTTTGCTAGATCAAAACCAAGAAGATCCAAAAATGGTTAAAACCTAGATCTACAAAAATTAAAGCTTCAAAATGGAAAACTTCAAGTTCTAAACTAGTATAGAATAAGGAGAAGAACATATTTTGACAAATAATTTTGTAAGAAAACATCAACAACATTTATGGATCCATCTCTTGAGCAAGTTGGTACTTGCCTTGGTTGGTGGAGGAAAGTAAATGAGAGGAAATAAATGAGAGGAGAGAGAATGAGTTGAGTTATTATATAGAATCTTGAACCCATGGGTTCATGATGAACCAAGGTGAACCAAGAATAGGTTACCCAAATGAGCCAAAACTGTAGGCCCAAATGCAGAAAATAAATTACGAAATAATATTTTATCGAATATTTTTGGGAAATACATGAAAAAATACAACATATAAATATCGTATAAATACAAAGTAAATACAATTTATCGGTTTACGTATTAAAATACGTATTCCAGGATCGGGGAGTGACAGTATGACTTGAGGGTTCGATGTTGGATAATCGGTAACTCAGTTACGCGATCGAAGTATAGCGGGATGCGGCAAATCGGAGAACGAGTCGATGTGTATGGAAAAGTTTGTTGCGAACTTGGATGTATGCGATGCGAGTTAAGTTGACATTGAAAATGGATTCAGAGTTGACCCTTACGTTATCGAAATGGATACGGCGTATCGAGATCGATACGTAAGAAAACGTAAGCGATGTGAGAATACAAAATAGAGTGTGCCTCGTGCTATGAAATTTTGTAAGTAACGATACGAGATTGAAACGAACTGGTTGATCATGAACTTTGTGATTTATCAAAGACGAGACTATAAGTCATCGACGATTGCTCGATGCGTATAGCATCTCGTGTGTCGACCCGAAATAAGATAGACTCGAACTCGATACGAGTAGATGTTTCGTAAATTGCGGAATCATCGACGGCAATGCATGACTTTACTCGGAGGATAGTTGCGCATTAGTTGCGCCGATAGAAATGGTTTTGTCCGGAATTGGAAAGTCACGTAGAAATCGTCGGAACGTGATTTAGCTCCGAAATAAGACATAGCATGGTTCGTAGTAAACTGTCCTTCGGTGATGATCCACAATTATCGAGCGTAGCTTCGGGACAGCTGACCCTAGAAGACTTGACCGCCAAATCAAATTGAATGATGCAGACCATAAGATGACCCATGCGATATCGCATATGAGATTGCACCGATAACAAATATAATACGGCACATGTTGACGATAAGTCTAGACGATCGAGAATGGTTGGAACAACTTTCGATTGAGAATGATACAATTAGATTTGAGTATTCGTCGGATGAATGCTTGAATGGTTATGTTGGTCAACGATCAAACTAGAAATTCACCAACGAACTTGGTGATTCGGATAGGCGATTGCGAGATTCGTACGATACAGGAGAGAGAACGATAAGAGAATGACTTACGAGTCATGTCGTTAGATTCGGATTCACCTTGCAATTGAGCTTGCGTGAATCGAAATTAAGTTCGATGTTGCGAGACGGATAAGTTGGGAATTTGGCTAGTAAATTCCTACTCGTTAGGCAATCGAACGTAAGGCGTGTCGTAAAGACCTCGTGTCAAGGCGATCATTGTCTTGAGCACCGTCGCCTTGATGTAAACTGTTGTGTCGGATAGATTGTGGCCTTTGTGCAATGTCAATTTAAACTTGCGTCGGGAGAAGCTGAGCACGGTGTCTAGGTAAGTCACCTAGCGGACGTAGTCCTGAATGTTGATGCTTTTGCAAGTCAACAAGAGAGAATCATGTCGAGATAGGATACGAAGTAAAACATCGAAAATTGTTGGATAGTGACGCCGAACGCGAGGTGTTGCTGAGACTCGTTGCGATCTGATGCGCGACGGCTTGACGCGACGCGTAGAATTGATAGTCCCGATGAAACACACAAAGTGAGAAATGCGATTTTTGAATCGTATCGTATGCCTTAACTTTTGTTGGCGAATCGCGTATGTATTAATATGCATGTGTGCTAGAATTACGAGAACAAGTAATAGAGCCAAGTCCGATCGAGAATACGAGATGGCAAGTAATTGAGAATAAGAGTTACGTGTTTGCATTGTTCCGATATCTTACAACTGAGCTCGGCTGAAATGCATATATTGGTGGGACGCCTAAAATATGTGTATGATTCCAAACTAAGTTGTACGATCCAAACGATAGTGAGACGAGATCATGGAACGATCTAATAAAACCCTTGGAAATTTAGTATTGGTTTCGGTTCGGGACGAACCTTGTTTTGAGTGGTATATTCTGTAATGTCCCGCTCCGTACGGTGCATTATGCTGAGTCGTTGACTTGAAGAGTTGCGTTGGCCCGATTACGTATCGATGCGAATCGATACAAAGTGTTAAGTTGTCCCGAGTAATGCATCGAACTAAGTCGATGCGAAGAGTTGTCTTGTCCCAAAGAATGCATCGAGTGAATCGATGCGAAGCGCCGCGTTGCCTCGAAGGATAAGTGCGTTGAGACGGCTCGAAGATTCTAAGAAATCGAATCGACCAAGGCGCAAGTCCAAATCGATGTAAGTAATAATTTTAGTTGGTTTCATGTGCAGGCTATACGTTTACGCTAAAATGTTAGAGGTCGATCTTTTGTCTTATTCAGTAAGGGGTCCGCGAAAGCAAATCGTCGTCTTGCGACGGACGAAAGCGTTGGCACGCTAAGGCAAATCGGACGTACAAACTCAATAAGCACGAAGTGCTCGAATGGCTAAGTCAGGAGAGTGGCCGTGCAACAAAGTTATGAAATCGAGCCGCATCGGCTCGGCGAAACGAGAAAGGCGTATCGACTCAAGGTGAGAGGATTGACTTCTTTTTACTCCTTCATTCGATAAGTCAAATATATCATTGTATGCTGAGTTAACCTATCAATGCCACGGGCGTGGCTCGATAGAGAGATAAACGTAGTGTGTGTCGAACACTAGATAGAACAATTGAAATGAATCGTACGGCAAACGTACGAGTCGCTATGGAACATTGGATATCGTAAAGGTGAGCGCCTCGGTGCGCAAGCCGCAAGAACATGGGATAACTGTACTCGATGAGTGCCTTAGTGCACAAACCATACCGTGCCTTCGTGTACGAGTTAGAACGGCTAGAACATTGAAAGACAATAGACGAGCGCCCTAGCGCGCAAGCCACGGACATTGAATGCTAAGTCATAGAACATCGGAATACGGTTGAAATATGCCTACGTGCACGGGATAATAAAAGATGGCTTCGTTGCGAGAGAATACAGTTGTGGCATGAATGTGGTGGAACTGTCGGATATGACATAATGCCTCGAAGGGTGTTCGGGACCTTCGGGTCGTTCGGTTGACGAGCATTGAGTTGAGGCATGATGCCATTGAAACATTGAAACGAAGTATGAAACGTAAGAACATAGAAAGTTAACGAAAGAAATATGAGATGATAATGCGGCATGGTGCCCTTCGAAATGTTCGCGGCCTTCAGACGTTCGTTGAGAACAATGGGGCGTTGTGCCAATTGAAATAGAGATAAGCGAACTTGCTTGGTTGTATGAAATATAAGATTCGTTGCATGGTCAAATAGACTTAAAGACTATTGTCTGTGCACGGGTGTTTCTTCCCTCGAACGTGATCACCAGGGCACTGGGACCATTCGGCCTAGGAGGGACTGCGATAATCGGTATTGTTGGTGCACTTCGACTAGACGGGTAGCGACTGTCTAGTGAATGTGATAAGCCACTTACACGAGTACTTCGGGGGTCCTCTGATTGTGGTTAGCAACCACAACTGAGTGATTATCGTCTTACATATTCGATTCGATAAATATAAGTCCATTCTAGCCCGAAAAGCTAGTGACCTTCATATAGTTAAGGGCGACGGGTTTGGAAGTGCAAGGTATGCATATATCCTGCATGGATGGATCCTGAATAGCGAGCACTTATAATATGACAGTGAAAACTGATAGGCGTATTCACCTTGCGTCGGTGCAAGGGCGAGTGCGTCGACTTAGTAAGAGTCGCGCCACGAATCAAACACGAGAATGCTTGCTTGCTTGCCTATTCAATTCGATAACATGCTTGCTATGATAACATGCTTTACGCTTTCGAATATGCCATGAAATTGACCCTAAGGAGAACATAGCAAGATCATAAGCTAAGTTGCATGATTCAACATAAAGATTAAAAATGTCGGTTTGGAAAGAAGATCTTTGCTTCAGTACATGCGAGGACGAACGTACTGATCCCCCACCAGCTTTATGCAGGGTGCAGGGAATGGATTGCTCGCGGCAAAGCGTTGCTTGAACGCGTTGAGGCTTGGAATGCCGAAGCGTATTGAAGCGTGCGATCGTATTGACGCTCGGACTCGCGACAGGATTGATGCGGCCGAGATATAGAAGGCATGATGTATGGAACGGCGAAATCCTTTGTGGGCAAGAGAGAACCTGAGTGTTGTAGCCAATCTGGCAAATTTCGTTGGGCTATCGAAAGCCTTTGTAATCTGATTTCGAATATCAATAAAGTGAATCGTTTTCATATACTCTGTTTTGCCTTTCGTTGTTAACGTTTAACTCAAAGATAACCATTTGAGAACTTGTCATCTTGCCTTGCACGAGCGCAACTCCAGGCTCGTGCGGCATCACGCCCAGCGAGGACGATGATTCGGGTGATTCCAGGTCGGGGCGTGACATGTATCACGAATACGAAGTATCAAACAACACAGATACACAATCACGGACACGTTTGAAACACAATCTCATCAACCAACACAGATATATGAAAAATTGTAACAACAATGTCAAACATAATGCTCCACATAAGAATAATGTATGTATAAACACATAAAAGATCCAACAATGGGCCATCACACAACAATATATATATGTCGACTACGGCTGATCAGGATGAGCATCACCGCTCCTGGAAAGAAGATAAGCAAACTGCTCCGGTGTTAGAACCACCGACGACGATGAAGGAGGAGGTAATGCAACCGCTGTAGAAGGAGGCAGTGTAACCGATGGAGAAGGAGGCAGTGTAACCGCTGGAGATGGGTGTGTCCGTGTCTCCTCTAGGGCTAGCAGTCTGGCGCTGTATTGCTCCATGCAAGCCGCTATCCTAGTAACGGTGCCGTGAATGGACTCCTGCGTCCCCTGTACGTCCCTCACGGTACGTTCGAGCTCGTCAAAGCGTGCGGTGACCGACGCAGCGTCCCCTTGCGCCTGAGACCCTGGCTGCTCAAAAATCCTCCTCAGCATATCGTCGCGCAGCTCAGCAATCTGGCGGACAATGGTATCCTCGACTCGGGACGACTCGGCCTGTGATGGCTGTGAATGCGCACTGGCAGAGAGAGCCCTGGATGCCTGCGTCGCAACAAATGCGTCGTAGGACCCCGTACCGTAGTACGTACCTCTATGAAGACCACCAACGACGGTCTTCCAGAGCTCGTCCTCCGACTGAGGCGGAGAGGGCTGCGATGTACCAACCCCTCCCTCTGTCGGTGCACTAGCACTCGCACGCTCACGTAGCCTAACAAACTCGTCCTAGAAATCATTGTGCATCTCTATAAATCAGTACTTACCTAAATTAGCCTAATAAACGTCTAAAGTATTTAATTATTATTAACTATATGGTTATCTGTATATTCTTCAAGTTGTGTTAAAAATTAACGAAATCTAAATTAGTACTTACATAGCTCTGAGTAGCCCGGTTGTCGATGAGCTTTCCGTCCTTCCGATGGGTGGCCAGGAAGACGGTCACCATGTTTGCGTCCTCACTCCTCTGTACCTGCGTGTTTGTTATATTTTATTCTTTAGTAAAATAAAAAATTATATACTCCTACTATCAATAAAATTTTATATATTGTAATAAATTACATACCAGACGACGAAAATGCTCCGTCATATGAATCGATCCACCACACCACTTTCCGGCCCTCGTCCTAGCTGCCTTCGCCTTCTCCGACCGCTCTCTGTACCGGGGCTCCTCAAATCGAGCTTTCATCGTGGTCCACTGGTCAGGCGTGATCCAACCAGCAATCGGCTTTCCGGAGCAAGCCTGGAACTGCTCGTCGCAGGTGTACTGCCACCCGGACCTGCGACCGTATGGTACAATGGAGTGCTCGGGTCAGACGATGGTCCGGAGCCATCCTCTGGTAACGGAGCTCTCGTCCACCTAAGGACACAGCTCGTCCTTACCGATCTCCGCGTCGTCCTGAGGTGCCTCCGCGTCGTCCTGCCATGCTGATAATAACATATGATTAAAAATATAAATAAATACAATGACAATTTAGAAATATCTGCATACATTGGAGTTCAAAATTTAAGTTTTCAAAAATCTGAATACTAATAGAAATGATCATAGTTCATAATTTAAGATTACAGAAATATGAATACATTAAAATCACAGTTTCTCAATCATCCTCTGAAAATTCATCTTCTTCGTTTGCCTCCTCCTCCTCCTCCTCCTCCTCCTCATCCTCTTCCTCCTCATCGTCACTAGCATTTCCCTCGTCTTCCCCTTCAGATACTTGTTGTAAGCCCCTGAAATTAGGGCTTATTATTTTTTTATTTTATTTTTATAAATCAATTATTTTGAATAAATATTATTATTTGATTATTATTTAATTTAATGCTCTTTACCGTGACTTGGAATTCTAGAGCATCAGGGATGCCAGTCTCTGGAAACTTTCTTCTTGGAGTTTGTAGTAGACGAGATTATCTTCATTTTGATATATCCTGTCCCACTTGAACTCGTTCCCTTGTGCTCTTTTTGCTTCGCGCAAGTTTGGGTCAATATTAGACCAATTTATTATTTACCGTAAATTGTGATTTAACTTCCAATTTAAATTTCGGGCCTGACATCGGTCCAATCCAGTCGACCCAATATATGGCCCTGGCCTGTTTTGAGTAAACTATGCAGGTGCCACTTGCGTGCCACAATTTCGATCTCCCTTGTGCTCCTATTTCATCCATGATTTAATTTGGTTTAAATTATAAATTAATTAAATCTTGGCCTCGACCTTGTCCAAACTTGGCCCAACGCCCAACCCAGTTTAGTGTGGGCCCTGTCATGACTGCCCATACACCCCACTGGTATTTTTCCATTTTTTTGCCTACTCGAAAATATGATTCTTTTATTATATATAAATATCTATTCCTCCATCTTTTATATAATATATATATATACATATATATATATATTATATACATATAATATTGTCTCTCTCATCCTCCCCTCACTCTCTCTCCTAACACCCCCATGGCAGCCGACCTACACATCCTCCCCCCCCTCTCTCATTCTCTCTCCCTAAATATCTTCTTAATTTTTCTCTCTCTCTCTCTCTCTTTATATAATATATACATACATATATATTATATACATATAATCCCCCTCTCCTCATTAACTCCCCACATCACACTCAACACTCCCCCTCCCATCACCATACCAGCCAGGACAAACCCCCTCTCTCTAGCCGACTTCTCTCTCTCTCCCTCTCTCTCTTTATTAATATCACACAACACTCTCTCTCTCTCTCTTTATTTTAAACACACACATACATACTCATCTCTCTCTCTCTTCTCCCTCCACACACCAGCCCCCATGCGACAGCCCTTGGCCGAGCTCCTCCCCGACTACCCCTCTTCTTCTCCTCCCTCTCCAGCCCCGCGCCGCAGCCGCAGAGCCGCGCGCCGCCGCCGCAGCGCCGTGTCGCCGCCGCACTGGCCGCGCGCGTAGGCGCAGCAGCAGCAGTAAGCAGCAGTTCAGTAGCAGCAGCGGCTGCTGTCGCCGCGGGTGGCCGCGCGCCACCGCGTGGCCGGCCACCCCGAGGCCCCGAGGCCGGGCGCACCCCCGGGCGACCTCCCCCGGGCCAGCGCCTTCGTCCCCGACGCGCACGATAGGCGATTCGTGCGTTTACGTCGAAATCCCGTCGACGCGCGCGCGGGAACGGAACACAGAATTCGCGTTCGGGACAGCGACTTCGCGCGTGTTTTTCGGGAGATCCGACCGTTGGATCGGCGATCTCTTTGCGCCGTCGCAATCTCGGTATATACCCCTTCATCCCTGTCAAATTTCATCCGTTAATTTCGTCGTTTGATACATCAAAACCGGCCACCAAGTTGACGTTTTAATTTGTACTGTTTTTGGACAGTTTTGCGACGCCAACTTCGCGGGTTCGTATCTTCTCCATCGCAGCTCCGTTTTGTGCGCCACCAGTTCCGGTGCATAGCTGGTATAACCCTCTTCCTGCCCCCTTTAGATTTCATTTCAGTTTGAGCTAGTTAGTTCGGTCGAATTCGACGCCAAAGTTGGCCGTTCGAATTCTTTAATTTGTACTAGTTAAATTCCATTTTTGAACCCGGGACTCCGGATTCAATTTCTGACACCACCAGTAGACTCGTGGCGTCGTTCTGGTATGTTTTCATATAAAGTTTGCTTGATTTGGAGAACGTGGGCCCTGGCACGTATTTCGGTGCAAAGCGGGTCCCACTTTCTGAGTCAACGGGACTTTTTGACGCCGGCTCATCAGAATCCAATTCCGGATATACCGTTGAGTTCATATCGTCATTCTGGACTCGTTGACATATAATTTGCTGAGTTTTGAGGACATTGGCTCCGACACGCTTTTCCGTGCAAATCGGATTTCAATGTCCCGGTTAACGGACCAATTTGAGATCGGGTCAACGGAATCCAATTCTGGATATACCGTTGGGTTCGCATCGTCATTCTGGATTCGTGGACATATAATTTGTTAGGTTTTGTGCACTTTTATTTCGGCACGTTTTTCGGTGCAAAGTGTGTCCAACGGCGGACATTATTTTGGCCCAAAATTATCGTTTTGCCCCTGTGTCCAAATTGGACTTTTGGACAGGCTATCCTAGCTGATTTGACCATTCTGGACACGTTGGTGATATTGATTTTATCATCCGACAACATCTGTAGGTTTTTACCCTATTATTATAATCCTTCTCCTTTGTGGTATTTTAAGATCCATCGATTCCAGTGATTTCACAACCACTGGAATTGAATGTATTGACCCTGTAGATGGTTGTAGAGACTAGCTTTGATCCTGTTTGACCATGGTTGACTACTTTGACTGAACGTCGAAGTAGAGTCAACATTTGACCTAGGTTAGACTAGTTTTGACCCTGGTTGACCACAGTTGACTATTTTGACCAAAAGTCAACCGGAAGTCAACCGTAGCCTAAGATTGACCAGAACTTGACCGAAGTTGACCAGTTGACCCAAAGTCAACTGTTAGTCAACGTTAGTCAAGTTTGACCTAGAGTTGACCAGTTGACCAAAAGTCAACTGTAAGTCGACCATTGACTTAGATTGATCTAGTTGACTTGCTTTGACTTGCCTTAACCCAGTTTGACTTAGTATGACTTGATTTTACTTCCAAACCCTTATATTGATACAGTATTCCACCTATAGGTCCTCGAGGCACTGTTCTTGGACCAGTTGACATATTCCACCAGATCTCAGGCGAGTACATTCTCTGACACTTTTCCAATTTATGCTGACTGATATAATCCATGTAATTAGTGTAGATATGCTTGTTCTCGACACATTGGTCACACGGGTTGGTATTCATGGATCCCGACATGAGGTGTTATTCCTTGTTGCCTTGGTATGTCTTGTGCAAGCCCCCTTGTAGTTCTTGTGCAGTACATGGACGCCGATTCTCGAGGAGACTTGCTCCCTTCTCGTAGAATCCCGCGTCGTGACGTGTCTTGTTTGGATCCACCCTACCAGCCGGGGACGGGGAGTATTAGTGTAGACATGTGGTCATTATCCACCTTGTTATTCTTGTAGATCTTGTGAGTGTTAATCATACACCCCACGTATGATTAACCAGGCCAGTAGACCTTGTGCAAGACCCAAGCCGGCCACATGTTGTAGCTAGTATTCACACACCTAGATATATGATTCTTGATTCTTGTACATGCCATGATCAGTTTACTTGCCTTGTTCTAGCTCTAGTTTTACAGCTTACCTTGCCATGATTCTCACATGTACATTCCATGATTTTCTTGTATATACTCTCTATTTACAGATTATAGCTTTTGTCATATCTTGTGAAATGTTGTTAGTGGATTGTGCTCGTTCCATCCTGACTGGATATGTTGACAAAATTTTAGGAGTAGTTGTGCCCTCAGTATTTGGACTTCATGATATTGCTAGCTGAGGTGGATCTCACTGTTCCTCTATGTGAGTTGCCTAGTAGTACCTTTAGTTGTCTTGTCTTCTCATTCTTTATTTTTCCTGTCTTATGATCTTTCTAGTAGTTCTAGATGTTCTTGTGTTTAGTTATCTTTCTTATCTTATCTTCCTTAGTTTTCGTGATGTGACATGAGTACATTTCTAGTTATGAATCTTTAGATATTGTAGTTAGTATAGTATACTTGACAGCGTTCTACCGCCGATACCGCGGCGTAGGCTGGGCGTGGCCCACGTATTCGTACCCGTATATCCGGGTGCGGGTCGTGACACGTTTTAGTGGTGGCCCATGCAGGTCAGTCTTTGCAATTAATGCGAAGTCGTGGTAGTGCTTGAGTTTATCTGTACTACTGCGAGCCTGCCCTAGGATTAAGGTTGAGTAATAGAATATTTTAGGATTTTGGTACTCAGTCACATATTAGGAACTCTTGGTAGATTCCAGAGATGATCCCTGGGAATCTTATTTCGAACTTTTCGAAACTTTCTCCATTTGTTCCTGTCCGTCCGAATTTCTGAAATATCTGTCCGTATCAAACTTTATTCCTTCTTGGGATGAGTTGTGGACCCCAGAGGGAAGGTATAAGTTGGACTTGTATATCATCTAAGTTGGGGAGAGAATATGATTTACCAACCTCATATCATGGTCGAGGTTTGTTTTAGATTATATTCCATCATTTTCTATCCTGACCTAGGTAGTACCCTCGGGACTTTCCTTGAGATTTTCTCTGAACCCTATCTCGGAAGTCGTTTCCGTTGTTTCTATTAACTTACCCTTGACTTGTTGTTGAATTTTTAAATCTTAATATTCGTTGTTGACCTTTGATTTTGTTTTGGATAATTCTTTTAAGAATTGAGTTAAGATATCCTGATAAACATATTTTGGACGAGGACGATGAGAACAGTAAGTGTCTACTTTACTTATGGAGTTTGGAATTTATCGCAGTCATATTAGCTAGCCTGACAGGGACATGGAGCCTGATTTTGGATATACTATCCTAGTTATGGAATTTAGATTCTCTTGCAGCCATACCGGTTGGCGTGGTAAGGAATCTAGATGACATGATTATAGGGTGTATACCTTAGTTATGGACTCTATCGTTTATTGTAGCTATGTTTACTGGCGTGGCGTAAATTCTGGCAACATAATTTTGGATAGACGTGTATGGTTATCAGGTCATATCTTAAATTGATTCACTTCTTTTTGACCAAATGATGAGGACAATTCATACCCTTATTTCTCGACTTATCATTCATTTCTTTTTCTCATCGTATGATGATTTCCTCATCTTGCCATCATTTCCTTTGACTTGTTTAGCTATGTTTTGATCTCACCAATCACCTATCTCATATCTACATCTGACATCTACACTTGAAAACTCTGGAAATTTCGAAATGTTTATATCTCAACTGTTTCTTAGAATTTGATACTATTAAGAATTTGATTTCCTTCTGTCCATGACCAATCAATTTTGGTCGTCTTGTTTATCGTGCCAAAGAGTCTTGATTGCTGACTAGACTCTAAATGACTTCAAATTCCTTTGTGACTTGGGTTCCTTCCTAATAGTGCTTTTAGGACTTTGATTTCAAATTCATGATTTTATCGTCTTTCATAACTGAACTTGGATCTTGATCGTGCTTATGTGACCTATAATCCGATTTCTATCAAATCTATCTCTCAATCGTGCTATTCTCAAATTTTTCTCTCCATTTGCTTCTCTTAGTCCTGTTTTAGATTATGACTATCCAACTTTGATTTTCATGATCTTGATAATCTTAACCCTAATTCTAATTTCATCGAGCTGAAATCCTGTTAATCAATGTTTGACTCGATTGTAACCGGACGAAGCTCAAGTTTTGATTTCGTTGTCATATCTAAATCGTGCCCCAATGACTTGACTTATTTCTGAAATCACGCACATACGATTTTGTTTGCATCATGATTCTATCGTGCCAAATCCCTCATCGTGCCTGAACAATTTTAAATCGATTATCTTGATCGTGCAAAACTCGTCAATCTTGGATCGTGCCTAAACTATTGTCTAAATCCTCTATCATGTTTTAATCCGACTACCAACCTTAATTTCGAGGACGAAATTTTTATAAGGTGGGTAGGATTGTAAGCCCCTGAAATTAGGGCTTATTATTTTTTTATTTTATTTTTATAAATCAATTATTTTGAATAAATATTATTATTTGATTATTATTTAATTTAATGCTCTTTACCGTGACTTGGAATTCTAGAGCATCAGGGATGCCAGTCTCTGGAAACTTTCTTCTTGGAGTTTGTAGTAGACGAGATTATCTTCATTTTGATATATCCTGTCCCACTTGAACTCGTTCCCTTGTGCTCTTTTTGCTTCGCGCAAGTTTGGGTCAATATTAGACCAATTTATTATTTACCGTAAATTGTGATTTAACTTCCAATTTAAATTTCGGGCCTGACATCGGTCCAATCCAGTCGACCCAATATATGGCCCTGGCCTGTTTTGAGTAAACTATGCAGGTGCCACTTGCGTGCCACAATTTCGATCTCCCTTGTGCTCCTATTTCATCCATGATTTAATTTGGTTTAAATTATAAATTAATTAAATCTTGGCCTCGACCTTGTCCAAACTTGGCCCAACGCCCAACCCAGTTTAGTGTGGGCCCTGTCATGACTGCCCATACACCCCACTGGTATTTTTCCATTTTTTTGCCTACTCGAAAATATGATTCTTTTATTATATATAAATATCTATTCCTCCATCTTTTATATAATATATATATATATACATATATATATATATTATATACATATAATATTGTCTCTCTCATCCTCCCCTCACTCTCTCTCCTAACACCCCCATGGCAGCCGACCTACACATCCTCCCCCCCCTCTCTCATTCTCTCTCCCTAAATATCTTCTTAATTTTTCTCTCTCTCTCTCTCTTTATATAATATATATACATACATATATATTATATACATATAATCCCCCTCTCCTCATTAACTCCCCACATCACACTCAACACTCCCCCTCCCATCACCATACCAGCCAGGACAAACCCCCTCTCTCTAGCCGACTTCTCTCTCTCTCCCTCTCTCTCTTTATTAATATCACACAACACTCTCTCTCTCTCTCTTTATTTTAAACACACACATACATACTCATCTCTCTCTCTCTTCTCCCTCCACACACCAGCCCCCATGCGACAGCCCTTGGCCGAGCTCCTCCCCGACTACCCCTCTTCTTCTCCTCCCTCTCCAGCCCCGCGCCGCAGCCGCAGAGCCGCGCGCCGCCGCCGCAGCGCCGTGTCGCCGCCGCACTGGCCGCGCGCGTAGGCGCAGCAGCAGCAGTAAGCAGCAGTTCAGTAGCAGCAGCGGCTGCTGTCGCCGCGGGTGGCCGCGCGCCACCGCGTGGCCGGCCACCCCGAGGCCCCGAGGCCGGGCGCACCCCCGGGCGACCTCCCCCGGGCCAGCGCCTTCGTCCCCGACGCGCACGATAGGCGATTCGTGCGTTTACGTCGAAATCCCGTCGACGCGCGCGCGGGAACGGAACACAGAATTCGCGTTCGGGACAGCGACTTCGCGCGTGTTTTTCGGGAGATCCGACCGTTGGATCGGCGATCTCTTTGCTCCGTCGCAATCTCGGTATATACCCCTTCATCCCTGTCAAATTTCATCCGTTAATTTCGTCGTTTGATACATCAAAACCGGCCACCAAGTTGACGTTTTAATTTGTACTGTTTTTGGACAGTTTTGCGACGCCAACTTCGCGGGTTCGTATCTTCTCCATCGCAGCTCCGTTTTGTGCGCCACCAGTTCCGGTGCATAGCTGGTATAACCCTCTTCCTGCCCCCTTTAGATTTCATTTCAGTTTGAGCTAGTTAGTTCGGTCGAATT
Organism: Iris pallida; assembly: GCA_029216955.1. Lineage (NCBI taxonomy): Eukaryota > Viridiplantae > Streptophyta > Magnoliopsida > Asparagales > Iridaceae > Iris > Iris pallida. The sequence continues at coordinate 3,372,540 of JANAVB010035419.1, read as the reverse complement.
CGACGCCAAAGTTGGCCGTTCGAATTCTTTAATTTGTACTAGTTAAATTCCATTTTTGAACCCGGGACTCCGGATTCAATTTCTGACACCACCAGTAGACTCGTGGCGTCGTTCTGGTATGTTTTCATATAAAGTTTGCTTGATTTGGAGAACGTGGGCCCTGGCACGTATTTCGGTGCAAAGCGGGTCCCACTTTCTGAGTCAACGGGACTTTTTGACGCCGGCTCATCAGAATCCAATTCCGGATATACCGTTGAGTTCGTATCGTCATTCTGGACTCGTTGACATATAATTTGCTGAGTTTTGAGGACATTGGCTCCGACACGCTTTTCCGTGCAAATCGGATTTCAATGTCCCGGTTAACGGACCAATTTGAGATCGGGTCAACGGAATCCAATTCTGGATATACCGTTGGGTTCGCATCGTCATTCTGGATTCGTGGACATATAATTTGTTAGGTTTTGTGCACTTTTATTTCGGCACGTTTTTCGGTGCAAAGTGTGTCCAACGGCGGACATCATTTTGGCCCAAAATTATCGTTTTGCCCCTGTGTCCAAATTGGACTTTTGGACAGGCTATCCTAGCTGATTTGACCATTCTGGACACGTTGGTGATATTGATTTTATCATCCGACAACATCTGTAGGTTTTTACCCTATTATTATAATCCTTCTCCTTTGTGGTATTTTAAGATCCATCGATTCCAGTGATTTCACAACCACTGGAATTGAATGTATTGACCCTGTAGATGGTTGTAGAGACTAGCTTTGATCCTGTTTGACCATGGTTGACTACTTTGACTGAACGTCGAAGTAGAGTCAACATTTGACCTAGGTTAGACTAGTTTTGACCCTGGTTGACCACAGTTGACTATTTTGACCAAAAGTCAACCGGAAGTCAACCGTAGCCTAAGATTGACCAGAACTTGACCGAAGTTGACCCAAAGTCAACTGTTAGTCAACGTTAGTCAAGTTTGACCTAGAGTTGACCAGTTGACCAAAAGTCAACTGTAAGTCGACCATTGACTTAGATTGATCTAGTTGACTTGCTTTGACTTGCCTTAACCCAGTTTGACTTAGTATGACTTGATTTTACTTCCAAACCCTTATATTGATACAGTATTCCACCTATAGGTCCTCGAGGCACTGTTCTTGGACCAGTTGACATATTCCACCAGATCTCAGGCGAGTACATTCTCTGACACTTTTCCAATTTATGCTGACTGATATAATCCATGTAATTAGTGTAGATATGCTTGTTCTCGACACATTGGTCACACGGGTTGGTATTCATGGATCCCGACATGAGGTGTTATTCCTTGTTGCCTTGGTATGTCTTGTGCAAGCCCCCTTGTAGTTCTTGTGCAGTACATGGACGCCGATTCTCGAGGAGACTTGCTCCCTTCTCGTAGAATCCCGCGTCGTGACGTGTCTTGTTTGGATCCACCCTACCAGCCGGGGACGGGGAGTATTAGTGTAGACATGTGGTCATTATCCACCTTGTTATTCTTGTAGATCTTGTGAGTGTTAATCATACACCCCACGTATGATTAACCAGGCCAGTAGACCTTGTGCAAGACCCAAGCCGGCCACATGTTGTAGCTAGTATTCACACACCTAGATATATGATTCTTGATTCTTGTACATGCCATGATCAGTTTACTTGCCTTGTTCTAGCTCTAGTTTTACAGCTTACCTTGCCATGATTCTCACATGTACATTCCATGATTTTCTTGTATATACTCTCTATTTACAGATTATAGCTTTTGTCATATCTTGTGAAATGTTGTTAGTGGATTGTGCTCGTTCCATCCTGACTGGATATGTTGACAAAATTTTAGGAGTAGTTGTGCCCTCAGTATTTGGACTTCATGATATTGCTAGCTGAGGTGGATCTCACTGTTCCTCTATGTGAGTTGCCTAGTAGTACCTTTAGTTGTCTTGTCTTCTCATTCTTTATTTTTCCTGTCTTATGATCTTTCTAGTAGTTCTAGATGTTCTTGTGTTTAGTTATCTTTCTTATCTTATCTTCCTTAGTTTTCGTGATGTGACATGAGTACATTTCTAGTTATGAATCTTTAGATATTGTAGTTAGTATAGTATACTTGACAGCGTTCTACCGCCGATACCGCGGCGTAGGCTGGGCGTGGCCCACGTATTCGTACCCGTATATCCGGGTGCGGGTCGTGACACTTGTACCTCTTCTACACAAGTAGATATTGAATAGGGAACTTCTGTTGAGTCGACATCAACTGTATTTGGTACAAGAGGCAGCTCGTCCTCCTGATAAGCCACTTCGTCGACGTCGTAGGTATTTTTGGCTTTAGTCTTGCATACTGCCCACCAGTCGTACCTCGTTGTTCCCCGTCTAGGATATGTTGTAAAATATACGAGTTGAGCTTGACTTGCTAGGATAAATGGTTCGTATCCTTGGTATCGACGACGGTAGTTAATATCCACAAGACCATGCTTGTCAATTTTTTATCCTTGATCTTGTATGGGATCGAACCAATCAACTTTGAACAACACGATCTTGGCAGGCTCTATGCCATAGTTGTACGTCAATTCCACGATCTCCCGTAAGACGCCATAGAAATCATTGCCTGGAGTGACATCTTTGTAGTTTGTAGATTTGATACACAAGCAACTGTTTTTTGTGGAATCAAGATCCAGGAAGCTATCTCTGATGGGAGCATTTGTTGACTTGAACTTAAACCCATTCACGCAATAACTTGGCCATATTTTGACGGCATAAATTGTCCCTTGGCAAGAGTTCTAATAGATTCATTCTCAAGGATGACGTCCGGACGATCGACCTAAACACGAGAAGATACAAAATTAAGTTCAATGTTAAGTTATTTCTTGTGCAGTTGTGAATGGAAGAAGATTCTAACTAGCTTCTTACGTACATATGCAGTCATCCAAGACGGAAAATGAAGTCTCATTTCTTTTTCTACTTCTTTATCTGCAATGTATGGTCTACTTGACCTCACCTCATCATTAAATTTGCTGAAAACCAATAAATATCGGGATATACTCGTTAAATTATAATAACGTAATCAACAAATAGATGACTTGAACGTTGAAGATTTTCACTTACCACTCTAGCTTTTTCACTTCATCCTCCTCGCAGTTGAGTAATATATACAACTGGGCAGCCTTTAGTTCATCATCACTCAAATATCTCTTTTTCAGTTTTCCAGAAGGCTTTCCAAGAGCATTGAAGACTTTCAATAATGCATCATTATATTCTATATCTCCATCGTCGTTCCTCGGAGCTCTTGTTCTATTTGTAGCAATATGAGGCTTGAAATACATTGAACAAAAGTTTGTAATCTCCTCAAGGACATAGGCTTCACAAATAGAACCCTCGACCCGTGCCTTATTTTTTACCTTCCTCTTCAGGTGGTTTAGATGGCGCTCGAACGGGTACATCCATCGATAACCGACGGGCCCACCAACACGTGCCTCATATGAAAGATGAATTGGCAAATGCTCCATAGAGTCGAAGAATCCAGGAGGGAACACCCTCTCAAGCTTACACAATGTTACTGCAATGTCCTTCTCCTGCTTTTCAAGCCGATCGACGAGCAACTTAGTAGAACAAAGATCTCTGAAGAATATGCTAAGCTCTGTCAGTGGATCCCAAACGACCTGAGGTAAGAATTCCCGAAATGCAATCGGGATTAACCTCTCCATAAAAACGTGACAGTCGTGGCTCTTCATACCCTGTAGTTTGTTCTCCTTCGGGTCAACACATCTTCTCAAATTCAATACGTACCCGTCTGGAAATTTTAGGCCCTGGATCCACCTACAAAGTTTACCTTTATCCACCTTGTCCAGTAAGAAAATGGCCCTGGGCTGCTTATACTTCCCACTGCCTTACTTTATCAAATGCAACTCTGGACGTCTGCATATTTCTTCTAAGTCCAACCTGGCCTTGGGATTGTCTTTCGTCTTCCCCTTTACGTCCATCACATTATATTGTCAAATACATTCTTCTCGATATGCATGACATCCAGGTTATGTCTGAGTAGATGGTCACCAATATGGTAGGTCCCAGAATATACTCCTCTTCGTCCAGTTGTAAGCGCGGCCAAATCCATCACACTTGTACCCCGCTGTAGGCTCTTCAATAGCACTTGACAATTCTTTAACTTCCTCCCATATCGTGTGTAAGCCCCTGTTTTTCAAAATTTATTTAATTAGTGTTAATTAATTATTAATGTCATATTTAGCCTTAAAATATTTATTATGATTTTTAGGAATTTTTCTAGAATTTTTAAATGAATTTTAAATGAGTTTTAAATACAAAAATATCATTTTGCAATTAATTTAAATATTTTAATATATGTTTGTAATTTTCTGAATTGTTTAGAAGTCATTTTCTAATTACTTATTTGTTTTTAATGCGGAATGCAAATTCTAATTTGCATTTAGACACTAGGAGGACCTATCTGTAATATCCTAAACTACAGGGACCTAAACGTAAACCCTAATCTACCCACCCCCGACGACTAGGCTGCCCCCCCGACTGCCCGACGATGACCGACTCGACTGCCCTCGCTATTTCCGGCCAGCGCGACGCCCCCCGACCGACTCGACCCCCCATATATAAACCCCCTCACTCCCCTCAGCTCGACCACCACCACGACAACCCTCCAGCCACACACAACCGCCCTAACTCTTCCCCAAACCCTAACCAAAACCCTAAATCCGGCTAACCCCCAGTGCCGCCTCACCGACGAACGTCACCGCCCCCAACCACCCTCAACTGACTCGCCGCGCTGAGGCGAATCGATCGCCACCCGAGCGCCACCGTCCCATCGCCTCCTCCGCCGTCCACGGCTCTCGAAACTCCCACCAACCGCCGGACACGTAAGTTGCAACACTGAATCGTGTCGTACGTGTCTCGAATCCACGTATGTGGTTCGCCAGGACACGGGAACCCTAGTCCAGTGCTTGGACACGAGAACCGATACTCGTGCGTGTCGTGCATAGCACGGACACGCAGACTCTGTGTCCCAAACTGTCAGGACACAGAGTGATTTTTCGGGTGTACTGTTATTTAACTTAAAACCTAAATAAATAAAATCTAAATCCTAACCCTAACACAACGAACGGGTTGACCCCCTGGCCAGCACGACCCGAATCAGAAATCCGACCCATAGGGCCGAGTTCGAGCCCCCCCTATGTGCTGTTGTTTCTTTTTCTTTTTCTTTTCCTTTTTATTTTTCTTTTTGTTTTATTATTTATATATATATATTTATATATATATGTATACATGTATTTGTATATATATATATATATATATATATATATATATATATATATATATATATATATATATATATATATATATATATATATATGAAATACTTGACTATAAAATATATATATATATATATATATATATATATATATATATATATATATATATATTTATATATATATATATATATATATATATATATATATATATATATATATATATATATATATGTATTTTTAACATATATATATGTATATAACCATTATGTAAATATCTATATATTTATATGTATATATAAATATTGTAGATATACATTTTATATAAGTATTTCACTCTACCTAGTGTAAATTATTATTATGTAAATATACTTGTCATATTTTATAACTACTATGTATAATTTTACCTTATTAAAATATTAGTATTTATTATATATTTTTACGTCTTTGTATTTTTGTGTATTTAAATTACTGCAATCATTTGGTGTCCAAGCCTAGCATGGGTTTTTGGGCCCAAATGTGTTTTCACACATTCAAGACCTGTACAAGTCATATTGGACTTGATTCATGGCCTTGGGTCCTGTATTTGAACTTTGGTTCAAATTATGTACATGAACAAAATACGCAGATAATTAATTATTTAATTTTAATTATGTACAATGCTGTTTTTGAATTTCTAAAAATACTTAAATTGCTGTTAAAATTCTGGAAAAATAGTATTTAAATACTATATTAATTTAGCTAATTTAGTATAATTTTTATAGTATTTAATTTACAGTTTTGCCACTATCTTGGCATATGAAACCAGAACTCATTTTCTGTATACTTAGGAAAAGTGATTTTTATAAAATACTTATACTGGTTAATAAATTCCAGAAAAATTATAATAAATTTCTATAATTAACAAGAATCATTTTGGTACTTTATTTTATGTAAAATTAAGCTTTTTGTCTACCTTAAAAATTGTTGGAACACAATGTTCATTTGATTTATTTATTGAATAGTTACGACTTGTAACTTTTTGGTGTTATTTTGAGTTATAGCCGTATTGAACCTCACCCCTCACTAGTGTAAAGACCCTAGTATGCTAGTTATATTATTGTGTCACCCCACATTGGTCTCCTATGCTAAAGTCATCATTTTGGCTAGGTGCCCAGTCACAAGTCGTATTTCACAAATTAGTGTCTTAGTGTTTTAGCTTAGTGTAAAAACTAAGTTTATGTATTTATTTCTACAGTGACGAGTTACCAGACATCTATAGCACTTTTATCGCAGCTTGCTTTGCTAGAGGCAAGTACTTTCTACAAACTTTACATACTGTTACATAAATGAACTGCAAATCCAACCATGTTAAATGTTGATCCTTGGGGTAGCAAGTTAAAATATCACATGTTGTACTTTCCAATAGTACCATGCTTAGAACAGTCTTTATGTATCTCTCACATGATTAGAATATGGGTTATGGAGAAACTGATAGTAGAGTACATGATCATTCCCCCTTTATCGTACCGAGCAAAGTTTCATTTTATATGTTACTGCGCCGTAGGCCTTTATCCCGCATTTCTGTACGGAGGTACACCTATGCTTGTACACTTGTACGTATGTACATTTCATTTACATGTGCCCCTGCACATTGTACACCTATTGACGATCACGTACCTGCTACAGTTTTAAACATTACATATACATCTGTCTTTATGACATATGTGTCCTTGCCATGATAGACATGTGATGCCATGCTTCCAGTTATTCCTCTTATGTTCATTTCCATGTTTCATATGCTAGTTTGTTAGATTCAATACTTGCTCCCGTCCTGACAGGATAACGTTGTAGGTATCCTTACTGAGGAGGAGTTACTCTGCGACTCATATTATGGAGATACTGTCGAGGACCCGACTTTGCTTTACGAGGATGTACCTGCGGGAAAATGCGCCTAGTTTACGTAGTCACTTGGGATACTTAGTGTAGTCATGTATTAGACTACGTATTTTGTAACTGGACATGTATCCAGTTTTACATTTCAGACTTGTACTTTGGACTTATTACTATATGAGACGACTTTTGTGTTTGGAGCATTTATGACTTTTATTCACTTATAGAACTGTTAGCACATTTAGTCTTATCTTGTGATCTCTAGAACAGCTTACTGTGCTTTATCTCAAGCGCAGGCTGGACATGACTCGGCCCGGCCCAACAATTTGGGTAGCGGGTCGTGACATCGTGTCCCCGGACCACCGTGGCGGTGGACTGGACTTCTCTACCACGCCAGCACGAAAAGCATTCCTGTTCCTCCGGTACGGATGATCCTTTGGCAGGAACTGTCGATGATAATCAAAGAAGCACGGTTTTCCTCCGTGTTTCAAACGGAAAGCCTTAGTGCGATCCATGCAATACGGACATGCGAGACGACCATGGGTGCTCCAACCCGATAACATTCCATAGGCCGGAAAATCATTGATGGTCCACATTAGTGCGGCCCTCATCTGAAAGTTCTGCTTTCTGGAAACATCATATGTGGTTGCACCTACTTCCCACAACTGATTCAGCTCATCTACCAAGGGCTGTAAGTACACATCGATGTTCCTCTTCGGGTTCTTCGGACCTGGAATAATAACAGTTAGGAACATGTAAGGAGTTTTCATACACATCCAAGGCGGCAAGTTGTACGGAGTAACAATCACAGGCCAACAAGAATATTGTGAGCCCGAAAGTCCAAATGGGGTAAAACCGTCGGAAGAAAGCCCCAATCTGACATTACGCGGCTCCGAAGCAAAATCGGGATACACTCGATCAAAGTGCTTCCATGCTTCCCCGTCGGATGGATGATCCAGTACTCCATCTATTTGTTCCCGCTTGTGCCAACTCATATTATCAGCTGTCTCCTTTGCCATAAACAACCTCTGCAACCGCAGCGTCAAAGGAAAATAGTGCATCGAATCTGTTGGCTTGCGTGCACCAGAAGTCCTTGTTGTACTAGTTGCCTTGAAGCGATCGGCACCACAAAATCTGCAGGCGTCTTCATTCTTGTCGTCCTTATAGTACAACATGCATCCGTTGCGACATTCATCAATTTTTTCATACCCCATCCAGAGCGATCTCACCATTCTCTTGGATCGGTAGAAGTCTTTAGGTAACTTGCCACCCTCTGGCAATATATCTTTACTTAACTCCAGGATTCGGTTGTAGCATTCTTGAGACATGTTAAAATCTGATTTTATGCTCAACAATCTTGTAATCACCTCCAATGGTGAATGGTCATCACAACCAGGATGTAAAGGAGTCCTTGCATTCTCCAGCAACTCCATGAACTTTGCAGCATCGACATTCGGTGCCTCCTCAGCTGCATATTGATTGTTCGGATCGAAACTAGGCCCCGCAGCATCGAAAACCATGTTCGTCCACCCTTGGTCGTAATCAGCATGCTCGTGGACATCTACATAAGGCTCCACATAAGGCTCCGGCTCGGAGGCTAAAGGCACAAGTTCTCCGTGTGCGGGGTCCATTGATAATAATTTGGCATGAAACTCCTCGAATACAAATGATATGTCACATCCACTTCCGAATGATATTTCAAGTTGCGACATCTCACACATGGATACTTAATTTTTGTACGGTCCATGTACTGAGAGAACGCCTTGGCAAACTGCAGGAACTGTTGCACACCCTGTATAAATTTATCCCGCACACCGCACATGTCATCAGGATGACGATTGTACATCCACAAACGGTTCCACAGATAGTAATTTATATCCATTTTAAGATAATTCTGCAAAGATTGACACAGATAGTAATTCATCAGGATGACGATTGTACATCCACAAACGGTTCCGCAGATAGCAATTCATATCCATTTTAAGATAATTACTGCAGAAAGTGAAGAATGGCTCAGAAAACAACCCAAAATTTTATGTTTTTCAACGATATATTTCACATGCTTAATTGCCAAGTGTGGGGACGAATGGCTCAGAACGCAACCCAAAATTCAGTCTAGCATACATTAGTGTGAATCATCTATGTTCTGTACATTTGGTGTAGTATATGTTCTTATCGAATCTAGTATCTGAAGGATGTAACAGAATCAATAAGATGAACCCACAAAATGTAATACTAAGACATTATCTACTACTAAAAGATGTAGTGTTAGGTTGTCGTATCATCATTGCCGAGTGATGGGAGTCGGAGGACAGTCAACTTTATCTACGGATACACAGTTTTTGCCTCGCCAGTCGAATGGCTGCAGGGACTATGTCCTGATCACGATGTCGTACCGTAGATTAATGCAAATTCCTTATAGCAAATGTCGTATATAGATTTCTGCCTCGCCAGTCGAATGGCTGCAGGGATAGTGTCTGGCTGGTACATGTAATTCAAAATCAGATGAATGGGACAGTTACTTCCAAACCCAGCTTATAATAATATAGAGAATCCACGAATATAGAGAATCCACGAATGAACAACAAATGAACAACAATCCAAATATATAGAAAGCCAATACTCAACAAACCGATATGATCATTTAAGCCTAAATCAGACCCCAATGTAGTTCAAAACCCAGACACACTCCTCCTCACACAGCTCAAAATCAGACCCCCAATGTCCTGATCACATCAGTTTTGATTAATGCAAATTCCTTATAAAACCTGAACTAAAAATCAAGGCCAATGGCTAACCACATCAGTTTTGATTATGAGAAGCAGCTGCTGCTGCACCAAATCATGGATCCATATTTTTCCAAACTCATATTTTTCGATATCAAACTCATATTTTCCGATACCAAGCTCAAACTCCAAAATGAAAAACTTATCAAGCTCGAGCTCGAGCTCGATTAATTCTAATCAAGCCAAGCTCAAGCTTACAGTATTGGTGTCCAGGGGGTTATGTATTAACAGTATACATAGTATACTGTTAAAGAGGGGCAGTATACATAGTACCGTTGATTAATACAAACCATCAGACCTCTGATGTTGTGGGATCGTGGGTGGGACGTCGCACGTCCTTACGGTATTTCATCATTGTCATTGCACCTATATCAACACTGGCACCCTCTCGGTACCACCATTTCCATGCTTAATTATTTTATTTAGTAATTATATCATCGTATTTGTATTTGACCCATTTTTGATAAGAGCTTGTATCGATTCTGATATATGCTTCTCAACTATACTTGGTAGTGAGACTGCACGATTGTTGTCCGCCCGTAGGCATATCCGAACCCTTCTATGACACGCCCATATCGTACCATATTGATAATGTGTTGATATTCCATGTATTGTAGTGAGACTGCACGATTGTTGTCCGCCCGTAGGCATATCCGAACCCTTCCATGACACGCCCATAGCGATTGTTTGGGCAGAGCTATGCCGTCCAAGAAAAAAAAAAAGGGGAGTCGGGTTGCGATTAGTATCCATCCTTCGTGACATAGCTGAAATTTTATAGAATATCGATCACTATGGACAAGTTGGACTTGAAACAGGTACTTAAAGGATCTCCGATTTGGAATTCAACAAGTCAATAATAATTATTAGTCAATTTATTCATCATTTCAAAACCCTGAAAATGCCCAAAAAACTCCCAGTATCAGTAAATAGGGCTCGAACCCTAAATTGGAATTCGAATCCAACCAAAACATCAAATTGACAGTTGATATGCCCAAAAAACTTCCAGTATAAGTATATAGGTGTCACACTGTGAGTCTCGTGTCCACACAGTGGGACACGACGTATCACACTGCTGCTCGTGTCACACTGCTGCTCGTGTCCACACAGTGGGACAATAGGTGTCACACTGCTGCTCGTGCGGCGAGTCCACGCTCTCGTGGATATGAACTAGAAGCGAGAGAGAGAGCTAGAAGACGAGGAGAAACTGGGAAGCGGGGACAGGGGAGAGTGTGTGTGTGTGTGAGAGAGAGCGAAAAAGAGATGGGGGAGCTACCTGAGGAGGAGGAGGAGGCCGGAGGAGGGAGATCGCCGGAGGAGCGCTGCGGAGGAGGAGGCCGGAGGAGGGAAATCGCTGGAGGAGCACCGCGGAGGAGGAGCGCGCGAAAAATTGGAGAAGAAATTTGTGAATGATCGAAAAGGAAACCCTCGCAGCCTATATGAAACAATTAGCGACGTCCGAAAAGGACGTCGCTAAACGTTGCTGACATTTAATAAACGGCGACGCCGCTTAAATTGCGTCGCTATGCGTCGCTACATCAGCGACGTGTACCGACGAACTTGCGACACAGGTTCCCATATAATAAACTGTAGTCGCTATTAGTCGCTATTAGTCGCTGTTGGCGACTAACAGCGACGTCTCAGTAAAACGTCGCTAAACCCCCAAAAATTAGCGACGTTCTATCTTGGAGTCGCTAAATACGTCGCTGATATGACTTATTTTGGTAGTGAACAAGGAAGTGAAAGATAAGTTCTTCCAATTATTAGAGCGGCTTCGTAGCGGAGATAAGACTGCTAATCCAGATGATTTGGCTAAGCTGTTGATCTTCCACTTGTGCCAAACTGTATTCTTCATAAAATCTGGCGGTTCAAGTTTGCCGTACAAATTCTTCGCCTTGGTGGACAGCATAGAAGTTATCAACAGTATATGCTGGCCAAGGTTAATATTGGAATATGTAATGGATAGCATAAAGAGGAGTACAAGTAAATGTAAGGGAGGGGATTACTCCGACGTTTACTCCAAAATGGAAGGTTTCACAATATACTTCCTATATTGGTTTGCAGAACATACTACCCTTGTGGAAAGAAAGTTTGACCCAATTCCAGATTACCCAAGATTTTTCACATGGGATGGGGTACATAATCTCAACCTTCCTCAAGATCGAAAACCCCCTGGAAATCAATTCTCCGTACATATTCGAAAACTTGGTCATATCTGTTGGCCAAGAAGGAGGACACCTGAAAGGTGAGCAACCTCTACAAGAAGAAGTTCCACAAGAGAAAAGGGGAGAGACAGGGGAAGAAGGGATACCTGGGGCTGAGGTTGCTGCCGAACAAGTTGAAATCAGCGACACGATGGGTGGCGTGGCACAGGAATTGGAGGAATTGAGAAGGCAGAATTCTAATATTCTGGCGCAGAACGAGAAGCTCATTGAAAAGATTAAAGAGCTAGAGGCACAACTCCGTGCAGTCAACGCTGATATGGAGAGCTCGACGTATGAATTGGAGAAAATAAAAAGACAGAATTCTGATCTGCTTGCACAGAACTGTGGACTCAAAGAAAAGCTTCAAGAGCTAAACGCACAAGAAGCCCATCAACGTGCAATCAAAAACACGATGGAGGGTTCAGTGAAGCAATTGGAGCATTTGAGATCACAGAACCTTGAACTTTTTGCTGATAATTTACAGCTTAACGACAGAGTTAAAGTGCTAAAGGCACAAGGTAAAATCTTCTCTTTTTTAAATTTGTGATTTGTAATTCTCCATGTTTTATTGCAGTAAAATGACCATTCTCCGTGTTAATCTAGCACGGAGAATGTCACTCTGTTTTAACTTACACGGAGAATGACATTCTCCATATTAGAAACACACAGAATGACATTCTCCGTTTTAACTTACACGGAGAATGTCATTATCCTTGTTACATGTAGGAGAATGACAATTCTCCGTGTTTAATTAAACGGAGAATTTATATTCTCCGTGTTAGATTAAACGGAGAATGGTCAATCCCATTGTCACATGGACATGTCATTCTCCGTGTTAATTGACACGAAAAATGTCTTTTTCATTGTTAAAACTGAGAATGGTCTTTACTTTTTTCTAAATTTTTTTCATTGACATCGTACCTTTCATTGATGTTTGTTTTATAACAGTGCAAATAACAGAGCAACTGAGAAAAATAAATAAAAAGCTCGTTGATGAGAAAAGAGAGCTTCAAGAAAAGATTGAATTGTTGAATAAAGAAGCGACTGAAAAGGATGCAGCACAAGGTAAAATCTTCTCTTTTTTAAATTTTTGATTTGTAATTTTCCATGTTTTATTGCAGTAAAATGGCCATTCTCCGTTTTATCTTACACGGAGAATGTCATTCTCTGTTTTAACTTACACGGAGAATGACATTCTCCGTATTAGAAACACACAGAATGACATTCTCCGTTTTAACTTACACGGAGAATGTCATTCTCCTTGTTACATGTAGGAGAATGACAATTCTCCGTGTTTAATTACACGGAGAATGTTCATTCTCCGTGGTAGATTAAACGGAGAATGGTAAATCCCATTGTCACATGGACATGTTATTCTCCGTATTAATTACACATGAGATTCTACATTCTCCGTATTAATTAACACGGAGAATGCCATTCTCCGTGTCATTAATACACGAAGAATGTCATTCTCCGTGTTATTTAACACGGAGAATGCCTTTTCCATTGTTAAAACTGAGAATGATCTTTACTTTCTATTTTTTTCATTGACATCGTACCTTTCATTAATGTTTGTTTTATATCTGTGCAAACAACAAAGCAGCTGAGACAAGCAAATAAAAGACTCGATGATGAGAAAAACAAGCTTCAAGGGGAATTTGAATTGTTGATTAAAGAAGCCATGTAAAAGGATGAAAAAATCACAAATTTTGGAGCCATAATTGATGCATTGCAGCTTATAGAGCCTCAACAAGTTCCTCAACAACAATCTGATGAACATGATGATCCAGAAGTACCCAAAAAAGGATTAGGAAGGGGGGAAAGAGGAGGATAAAACCATCAGCTGTAATAACTAATGATGATTTTACTCCCTTGGGGAGGAAAACAACAAAAAGACAGAAGATTAATAACGATCCGAAGCCAAAACCTCAGCCCAAACCCAGGGGCAAAAAAAACAATAAGAAGGATGATTCAAAATCCGAACAAGATGCCAGAATGGCACAACTAATAAAGGACGGTGATATACTCAAGGAATGCGAGGACCTCATACTTTGGAATGAGGCAGATGAAGAGCAGCAGAAGCTTTACAAGGACCTCGTATTCATAAACAAGATGACTCCACTGTATGTATTCTTCTATATTCCTTTCGTCTTTTTTCACAATTATTTCTGTCAATTTCTATTGATTTAATCTAACTGAACTAAATTTATGTGCAGTAATTTTGCATATTATTCTGCTGAAGGTAAAAATAAAGCTGGAGTTATCCTGACAGCAATAGACGTGCAAGGCATATTCAACTATCAAGACATGAAGGCTGGTATACTGAACATAATAATAAGCAAGATGAAACAAAATCAAGAAAAAACAAGAAGTGAACCACAATCAAGTTCACAAGAGGTGCAAGATAAGTGGTCTGCATTTATGTTGCCCCACACATTGGTAAGAATCAAAACTGAAACATCCCTCCTATTCATGTGTATACCGATGAAACTAACTAATGATATTCTGTCTTTGTTTTTGGGAAACAGTCCATCGTTCGCCAAGCTCATGAAAAAGATGTAAAAGACAGTGCCATTCAAACTTTCAAAACAGATGTCGAAGACCTAATCATGGGTTTACAGGACGACATAGAGTGGCTATTCATGCCACTCTTTAATGAAGCAAAAAAAACACTATACGCTCCTGACATTCAACTTCAGCTCGTACGAGTGGGCACACTACAACTCCTTGGTGCAAACCACGTACGAATCGGGCAAGGCAGATGCAGAATATTTGAGGGAGGTCTTGGAGCCTATCATAAGGAGAAAAATTGAGATGATGAGGAAAAAAATGCAAGGCGACAATGGAATATGAGAGCATAGATACGAGATTTTGTTCAAACTGCCCACAACAAAAAGGACCCAACTGCCTCTTGTACACGACATATTTTATGAAGTGCTTGATGATTTATCCCTTCACAATACCAACAAGAGGAAATGACGATGACATTCACAATAAGATTACAAAAGTTAGGTTGGTATGGCTTAAGAGGTTGCTTAAAACTCCAAATGCTGATCGTGAACACATTATGAAAATGACAAAGTGCTAAGAACTTTATATTACATTGTTCTGTATATATGAAAATGCAGTTATATTCTTCTGTGTCTGCGTCTTTTGTTACATCTGCTCTGTCTTATATTACATTGTTCTGTATATATGAAAATGCAGTTATATTCTTCTGTGTCTGCGTCTTTTTGTTACATCTGTTGTCTTGTATTACAATGTTCTCTCTCTCTCTCTCTCTATATATATATATATATATATATATATATATATATATATATATATATATATATATATATATATATATATATAATTTTTGAAAAAAAAAAAAAAAAAAAAATATATATATATATATATAATTTTTGAATGACCATTCTGTGTCAAGTTCACAATAAGAAATGACCATTCTGTGCCAATCTCCGTGTTAATTAAAACGGAGAATGCCATTCTCCGTGTTAAATTACAGGAAGAATGGTCATTCTCCGTGTTATTGAATACGGAGAATGTTCTTTCTTTGTTGTACTTATAGGAGAATGAATATTCTTCGTGCTAAATAACACGGAGAATTGTCATTCCAGTTTTAAAACGCATGAGGATGGCCATTCTCCGTTTAATTTAACACGAAGAATGTCATTCTCTGTGTTAAGTAACACGGAGAATGGTCATTCTCCATGTTAAAACGCATGAGGATGACAATTCTCCGTGTTAAATAAAACGGAGAATGGCATTCTCCGTCTTACTTAACACGGAGACTGCCATTCTCCGTGTTAAATAAGACGGAGAATGCCATTCTCCGTGTTATTTAAACGGAGAATGGTCATTTTAGTTTTAAAACGCATGAGGATGGTCATTCTAGTATCATATAATACGGAGAATGGTCATTCCATGCATGATAGACCATTATCTGTTTTAAATTACACGCAACGGACCTATTGAATGAGGAGTTTGTGGCATGGCATCCACATGTAACAACTCTTAAATGCCACCTTCTTTATTGGGGGGAAGTTGAGTAGTTTGCGGAATGAACTTATTAAATGAGATTCATTATGCTGACTATTAGGTTCATCTGCATTTATTGGACAGTATGTCCTATATAAAGGACTTTCTTGAGGAGCAAACTCCATCATCTTCATAGCATTTCCATTATGCACGACCCTGACTTAGTTTTGAGAGGAGAATGGCCTGGCATCAGTTGGCTGTTGGCTGTGGATCTCTTCGTTCAAAGTAGTTATGTCCTTGTAGAAGAACACGTAATAGTGAATCTCGAGATGCATTGGAAGACCTTGTTCGAACCTGAACAATATCTTGGCAGTCCTCATGCTTTGTCAAAAAGTTGGGGTGTCATGTTATGCCCTTCTCAGAAACGGTCTAGCATTCCGTTATGCCGAAAGAGCCACAGGTTGTGCTCTGTCCTGCTCATTCGGGCATTCGGGGTTGCGCATACAAAAAGGAGGAATACGCTTCGATGCTTTCTTCTGTGAAGATAAACCCTCTTGTATGTGCACCAAGAAGAATAAGGGTTGCACTTCTGTGAAGATAAATCCTCTTGTATACTTCTTTAGGCCTTTCTGAATTTGTAATAGATGTTTTCTTTAAGAACAATATGAGTCTTTGTAATAGATCCTTTGTAGAAGAACAGTATGAGTCTTTCTGAATCTGTAATAGATCCTTTGAACACATATTAATAAAAGAACTTCTTTCTATAACTTCTGTTTGAATTTCATTTTTTTTCTGTCTGTATATTTTGTAACATCTGCGGTGTCTTCTATAATAAAATCACGGAGAATATGACATTCACAGTACACATGAGAATGTTCATTCTCCGTGTTAAATTAAAGTACACATGAGAATATGACATTTTCTGTTTTAATTAAACTGATAATGTCATTCTCCGTGTTGAATTAAACGGAGAATGTCATTTACAGTGTTATAACGATGAGAATGTTCATTCTCCATGTAAGTTAAAATGGAGAATGAATTTCCCAGTGTTAAAACGAATGAGAATGCTATTCTCCGTGTAATTCGAAACGGAGAATCTCATTCTCCGTCCTGAATTACACGAAGAATTGATTCCCTGTGTTAAAACAAATGAGAATTCTATTCTCCGTGTAATTTGAAACGGAGAATCTCATTCTACGTGTTAATCTAGCACGTAGAATAGCATTCTAAGTGTTAAAACGAATGGAAATGTTCATTCTCCGTGTAATTTAAAACGGAGAATGTTATTATCCGTGTCGAACTACACGGAGAATGGCATTCTCATTGTTAGAACGAATGAGAATGCTATTCTCCGTATAATTTGAAACGGAGAATGACATTCTCCATGTAAGAATGACGGAGAATGATCATTATGCATTCAAAAACTGTGAAACATTAGATATAACAGACTTCAAAATAGCACCATTTATATCAAAATTGTAAGAAATGTATTAAAAAATAGTTATATAAAAGGAAGAATATATGAATATGTATTAACGAGGGGGCGCTGCCTCTTCGACCACCGTAGAAGTACATGGGGGAAGAGGGCAAGTGCTGCGATTGTGATTACCTAATTCAAGACAATTATGGCACCTAATCTTCCTCTTCTATTTTCTCTTGTTTTCATAATTGCTCTTATAACGGTCCGCCTTTGGTCGGCCGGGACCCCGTTTCGGAACATGGGGCAGGACCAAATCAGTTGAATTATTTTCAAACTGTTTTCCAAAATCTGGAACTGGACGAATAGCACATGAATATAGCTTCTGGTAGAAATCTGATGTCCAATACTGCTCCACAAAATCGTAGACGGATTTGCCTGAACCAAATCTGATACATTGGATTGCATAGCTGCATGGGAATCCATATACCTTCCATCTACGACAACTACAATACCAATCAAGAAGATTCACCAAGTGGGAGGAAGTATCTGCCATCACCTCAAACTCGAAATCACCAGACCGATATACCCTATAAGACATGCCATCATCTGTAAGCTGCTTCAGCATATTCTCGGCGTATGGAGTCAATATTTTATTGAAATCACTTGCATCCTTGTGGCGATCCGAAATCATCTTCATCATCTTCACTCGGATGACATTTACAAGTGCTGAAATAGGCATTTTCTTCTCAACCTTTATCATTAATTGAATGACTCTGCACAACTAGAAGCAACCTCGCCGTATCTACATCCCGGGAAGAATGCATTTGACCAATTTTCAGGCTTTTGTTTATCCATCCATTTCACAACATGACCACAATTCAAATCATAAATCTTCTTAATTGCTTGTTTATACCCACCTTTATATAGGAAAAAAAAACTAATTAATAAAGCTGGAAATCAAGGAACAAGCACATGAAAAAACAAGGACCATTCTCCGTTTAATTTAACACGGAGAATGTCATTCTTCGTGTATATTTAAACGGAGAATAACACGGAGGATGATAATGAAAGTGTTAAAACGCATGAGAATGATCATTCTCCTTGTTAATAATACGGAGAATGCCATTCTCCGTGTCAAGTGACACGGAGAATGGTCTTTCCAAGTGTTAAAACGCATGAGAATGACCATTCTCCGTATTATAAAATCGGAGAATGCCATTCTCCGTGTTAAAATAACGGAGAATGGTCATTCCCCTTGTTAGAACGCATGAGGATTGTATTCTCCGTTCTAAACTAACGGAGAATGGAATTATCCGTGTTAAATGACACGGTGAATGCCATTCTCCGTGTATTTTAAAACGGAGAACGAACATTATCCGTTCTAGGCAACACGGAGAATACTATTCTCCGTGTTATTTACACGGAGAATGTTTATTCTACTTGTTAAAATAAAGGAGAATGCATAGAAAAGCTGCATATATCTGTCTCATTTACACACCTGGAGTTAGAGCATATACTGCTTGCCTCCAAGCTTCAAGTACATGCGGATACACTCTTTCGTTTCCTTTCTCCTTCAGCGGTATGTTATTCTTTATGTAATAATAACAATAGCTATGGTAAGCAGTAGGGAACACTTTGGGAACTTCAGAAACTAAACCGGTGCCTTGATCTGAAAGAAAAACGATACGCCTACTACATCCAACAACATTCTTGAGATTTTTAAGGAACCATTCCCAATTGTCACCATCTTCGTCCGAGATTATACCGTAGGCAATAGGGTAGAACTGTTGGTTACCATTCTTCGCTGTAGCAGACATCAAACACCCTCTAAACCTCCTATAAGGAAAGTCGCATCCAAATATAGCATCGGGCGGCAATATTGAAAGCCTTCGACGCAAGCCCCATATGAAAGAAAAAGCCGCTGAAACCTCATTGACGTATCATCTTTCTGAAAGTCGATAACGAAACCACTATTGGTTTCCTTTACCTTGTCGACATACCAACACAATTCACTGTAAGCTTTAACATCATCTCCGTACATTTCTTGGTGCACCAACCTAATGCCATGGTATGCCTGCCCGTAGGTAAGAGATAAACCGTAGTCAACCTTGAATTCGTCAACAACTGATTTTGCCGACTTTTTAGGATCCATCTGAACAATGTCACTAACCAAACTTTTTACAAACTTTGCTGGAACAACTAGATTACCTTTATCCATATAGCCAGCTTCACAATTGTGTTCTCCCACATACCTCTTCACCTCAAAAAATTGATTATCTTTCGAAATGGATGTAGCATGGAAGCTCCACAAACAAGCATGGGTCTTATAATTCTTGCAGCAAACGGTGTACCTCCCCGGCTCAGATTTTAGAATATGGAATGGATGACAAGATTCAAAACATATCTTCCTAACAGCGTGCCTAACTTCTTCAACACCATTTAGGAAAATCTGACCAACGCCTGTAATTGATCCAGGCCACATATCCGATTTCCTCTTCTTTACTGTCTCAATTGAGCCCTCATAAAATTCTACTACTCGTTTATCCTTTACAGCAGGAGAACATCTACTACTCAAGGAACTAGAAGAGGAAGACGAAGGTCCCATATGAATGCTTTGACAAGGAAAAGATGTCGATGAAGAACATGGAGGGTATACTTGCTCCACAAATAGATCAAAGCTCACGTCATGGGTACCATTGAAACCCCCAACTAAGGACCGAAGCCAAAAATCACTGTCAACGTACAGTTCAGTCCCATCAGAATGCAAAAACTTAAAACGAAAGGAAAGTGAATCCAAAGAAGTCCATCGATCGCACACTTGATGCTTTAAAAATTCTACGGTACTTTCATGTGTGACACGGCAGGAAACTATGTCTCTTGAAACAAAGATGAACTAAACAGCTTGAATCCATTCCCCCCTGATAACATAAAAACAGAAGAGATCACAAAATATGACAACACATTTCTGACATTCTTCGTCTAAAACTGACGGAGAATGATCATTCTCCGTCTAAAACTAACGGAGAATGATCATTCTGAATGAAAATGGTCATTCTCCAGCCAATACTAACGGAGAATGGTCATTCTCCGTCGAATTAGCCGTCATATTCGTACAAAAATAACGAAATTAAAGATCTATATAATCGTTACTCAGTTAATAATCTTCATAACAAATTCAAATTCAGCAAAAATTTTGCGACTAGACGAAGATGATGAATGAATTTCTACATATCTAAACTCTCACCTTGTTTTAAGATCTATAAAAAGACAAGAAGATGATATTCTCTCCACAATTGACCTAATCGCCGAAAAATTTCAAATCACTCCACGAAGAAGATGATGATGATGAGCGATGATCGAAGTTTGACTGAAGAAAATCACAGTGAACAACGAACGATATTTGCGATCTCTGCTGAAGATGAGAGCAATTGAATTCAGATCTCTCGTGAAGAAGAAGAAGAAGAAGAATAAAATCGCAATCCAAATCTGAGTTTGTGAAATCAAAATCATATATATATGACCAAATTTGCGCGAAGGGGTATTTTTGGAACTATACAAATGACAATAGAGCATCTAAAGGAAATCTTATAATATTTAACGTGAAAATATATAATTCTGGACATTTCGTAAAACCCACCCTGCGGGTGGATTTTTCATAAAAACTCACCCCGAAATTGGATTTCACAGCAATTTTCATATATATATATATATATATATATATATATATATATATATATATATATATATATATATATCCGGCGCTTGTAGCGCAAGTGGAACGATGGGGAGGCTCCCGGCGGGGAGACCCGGGGTCGAGCCCCCCTCCCGCACTAACCCCGCTGGGTGGTGTCGACGGGGTTAGTGGGGATGTCCGGACATATCAAAATAAAAATAAAAATAAAAATAAAAATAAATTATATATATATATATATATATATATATATATATATATATATATATATATATATATATATATATATATATATATAAGGAGGGATCCACATCCCTCACTTTTGCATCCATTCTTTCACATCCTTTGGATCTTGTTTAAGTCATCTAATCTTAACCGTTAAATTTTTAATGGTTAAGATTAGATGACTTAAACAAGATCTAACAGGTGTTATCATGAGGATGCTTGAAGAATGCAAAAGTGAGAGGATGTTATATATATATATATATATATATATATATATATATATATATATATATATATATATATATATATATATTCTAGGAGCAAGTCTAAGTGAGAAAGTACTATAGAGGCGGCTCTGCCAAAAAAAAGAAGAAGAGAGTACATGTACATCATGCATGATGATACCCAAATCATAATAATTCCTAAACTATTTTATTACAACCTTTTTACGGCGAATTGCATGAAATCCTCACTAAGTTTTTTCCCGAATGCAGTTAAACCCTCATTTAGAATTAACAAAGATGGAAATCTATGTAGCTGTTGGATATACCAAGGATGAAAAAAAAAAATCATTCCACAGTGAACACTAGAATAATTGGAGGAGGAGAAGAGGATGTGATCCATGTAAACAAAGGTGAATACAATTATTTAGCCAAATTTGCTTGGGCACATGGTGTGCTTGGCACAAGACATTATCCTGTCCTCAAATCCTTCCAAGCACATAGAACTCGTGTTGAGTAGACTGCTTGATTCTGGAGATCCTCACATCTCCTGCATATGCCATGAGCTTGTGGGCTTCAAATTTTCTTCCTCTTTCTCAATCAGTAACAATAGTTTCAGTGCAACTTGACATTGAGCAGAAGAAGTCAAGAAGCTTGAGCATAAAGTTTGTGGACAAACTATGTAGTTCAAGCCTTGACATGTAGCATGCATTATTGTGAAGCAAGTGCAACTAAGAAACACAAAGAAGCATCTGATAATAGTTGTAGGTGGCTACAGCCTTTCCTCTCCCTAAAACAAACATTACATCAATTCTTACATGATACATTTGGAAAAGGACAACATCTTCAGGCCATTGTTGTCAATCAGCCAGATATTCCCAGTGTATCGAATATCTTACAATCATCGACACCTAGGAGGTAAACTAGTGTCGAAAGAGTTTTACCGCTTTCTCCAGACTCCAATGTAAGAATGCTTCCATACATCACCAATGGCTTAGAGCGGAGTGTAATTGGCGTGTGATCTGTAACATTGATCTTTCCATACATTAAACCAATTGTATCACACTAATAAATACTATCTATTATTCTTCATTATCTAACTATTGTGGTGTTTTTATTCATCGTTCATCCTCGATCCAACACTGGATCACGTAGAGCAAGAAGGCTGTACAAAATGATATTGATCCGAAAGGACAACGATCCGAACCCATGTAGAGGCCATGAATGTTGCTTGCCAAGGTTCTAAACGGCGGTAGGCGGATGCATGGAGGAGAGTGTCCGTCTACCGTCTAGACGGTTGATAAATTTTGGACATTTTTATTATTTTACCACTGTTTTTTGTTGTTGCTTAATACGAATATTTTAATGGTATTTTATGCATAACTAAATTGTACAACAAATATTTATTAAGTTTCAGTCTTGTAAAAATGAATCATAGGTTCATAATGCTTGCAAAATTATTTTGCCAAAACATCTCGGGTATTGCTCCGGCGAGGCATCCGTCTATGCCGCCTCACCTCCGCCAACGCCGCCAAACCTCCGTTGGCCGTATACTCCACCGTCAATGACAAAAGCGGTACGGAGAGCGGGCGCCTAGCGCCTGGAGGGCCGCCTCGACCGCCATTTAGAACACTGCTGCTTGCACAAACAGATGCCACATCAGAACCATGCGACAGCACGTGCTGATCCTAAGGCTGCACCGACGATGACTAGGCTGATGGTGTGAAACTGTTGTGACATCCTTAACCATGACTGTGACAAAGACAGGAAATTATCTTCATCAGCTGTGCTTGATGGGAATTTAAAATAGTCGGTCAAGAAGTTCTTTTTCCTCCTGGGACTAGTTTTGATACTAAGAAAATCTACAAGAAAAAACTAAGACAATTTCCTATCAGCCATTGAAATTTTGCACACAAGAGGAAACCAGAACTCAATGAGTTGTGCTTTCTTTTTTCTACTATAATTTCTTTGCTATGCACACTTCTTTCCTATAATCTATATGAAAGTCTTGATAAAAACCACCCAAGAACTACTTTTAGTAATGTTAATAGAAAATATAGGACCAAACATTGTTCACCATAGGTGGTTCATGCAAATACGTAGTTTTGTAAGATACTATAATCTGACATTTGGGTCCATCAAATATCCGGCTCTTTGAAATTGGCAATAATTGTACTTCTAGGAACAAGCATAAATTCATCAGGCCTAATTTTGGATTCAGAACTTCGGAGTAGGTCTGTGTGCATCCAATATGAGACCACTAGTCTCTCTTTCTGTCACTAGGTATTAGCGAACAACAAAGGTTCTCATCAAGAAACCATCGTATCAACTTGTACGATACAATATATGCATTAGAGAGCCCCCTTCTTTTCGTATGAATCTGGAATTCCGATATCCACAAAGCAGCAGATGTTAGGTAATATGAACCCACATACCTGTACAGGTTGTGTATTACTATTACCCTTAATTCTCTCAATATGGGCTCAAAATTGCTAAACCAAGCTAGAACAAAAACTTTCTAATACAAGCTAAACTATGGAATTCAAATACAAGCTGTATAAAAGAATGTCAGTTTGACTAATCAAACTATTTTGGGAACAATTATAGAACTTCTGGCGATCACCAAGTATAAATTTGTTATATAGGTTTGCCAGCCCAGCATAAATGTTTCATAAATTTCCACCATTTAGTTACAAATTTTTGTTAGACTAAGTTGAAATCAGGTAAGCTGATACATCCTTAAGAGGACCAAATCCGACATCACGTGATGAATCCAACACGATGCTTCCTATAACACGTGAGAAAGCATTGTCAAGCTGAACCTAAGTTCCAAGGAACCAAAAGGTTTGCCTCTTCCCAACACACATCTTACATGGTACTCATCCTGTCTCTAGGTTTCACTAAGCTGAACCTAACTGAACCTAAGTTCCAAGGAACCAGAACTTATCTTGAGAAAGTAATATTTTGTTTATAGGGGATTTCTTCTACATTTGGTTTAGACTCTATTTACTATGTAGGACCACATCCATGCATAGCTATGTATAAATATGTCATATATGAATACCGATGTCCAGACGTACATGCGCCATAGGTTATTAAGATCCACATATATTATGTATCTGATTCACATATCTGTATTCATTGCTTGTGTCTATCAGTTCCACCTAGGTTGGACATTTTTAAAAAGGTTAAACAATGAGCTGCATGAGTTAACACGGCAATGATAAAATGCATATGGTTGGTTTTAGATAAACCAAGAAAGGGAATATAGAACTAGGTTATGAAGCTCCTATAAGTAAACAAAATGACAGTACATGATTTGCTAATATGATGCATGATGCTTACCAGATAAGAGGAAGATATGAATGTGATGGCTCCAATTGTCATTGTAAATATATCCACCCCAAGCCACACGAACACTGCACGAAAAAGGAAGAAGATATGTTTAATATAATGGTGAATGGATGGAAATCAAAACCATGAAACAGTGTGTTTACTTGTTAATCAGCAAATGAATTGCACGATACCTGGCAACCACAATACCCTAAAAAATCTTGTACAAAATGCAAATAAAGTGTTGCAAATGTTACCACGAGTTAATTGCATCAATGGTGAGCATGGGATTAAAGAATAACTGCATAAAATACTGATTTAATACATCCAATAGTGTTGGCTTGACATACACTAATGGCCTTCAATGTAACAGGTTGACCTTGTGCATAATGTGGTTACCTAGCATATTATCAGAGCACCATGTTTCAAGAAATCTATGTTCAAATTTATCATAAGCATACTAGTATATTTATATAACCCATTTTTACTCCTCACCTTGGGGCTCGTCTTCTGCAGGTATTTTTTCAATGCCTCGAGTCTCAGGTCACACTTACTAGGTGTTTAATAGCTAGATATACATTGTTGGTCCACGACATAGCAACTCGAGTTTTTTTTTTTTTTTTTTTCTGACAAAATGGCTATCTAGCATGTCAAACTCATATAGGTCACAGTCATTCTTTCTATACATAAAGTTAATTTTTAATAAGCTATCGCTGAAAGGTTTAGCTGAGAAAATAGTCTATGACATTAGCTAGTCTGCGATGGTACTTAAGCTGAAGATAAATACATTGACAATTTTCTTGGTCAGCTAGCTACCTCAGGGATAACGATATCTCAGTTACCACGTTTTATTGAGGTCATCTGATCCCATAGGCTTGTAGCAACTGATGCCAAGGTGGATGAGATCATTGACAAACCGATATAAGGACACCAGAAGATGTCTAAGAAGAGTTGTGATGCAAAGCAGAACGAAACGAGATGAGCGCAAAAGTGCCAAAAAAACCCTCCATGTTGTCCAATCACCCCCTCCACCAAATTGAGCATAACTGGAGCCATAGATGGAATTTTGAACTTTTGCCATGAAACCAAAAGTTCTAGAAACTAGACTGCTAACTTCTAAGCATTGTTTCATGCATTCAAAATTCATTAGATTCAAAAGTTTGCAAGGTCAAAATGGAGCTGCAAATTCATTTAACTGTCCAGCTAGAAATCTGCTTGAGTTGTGGTCTTTTCTAAGGATCTGAGAATCGAACTCCCCTCCTACTTCAATTCTATTGTGTTTACCAACTAGAACACCTTTTACTCCTTCAATATACAAGAAAAAAAGGGTATAAAGGGACAACCAAAGACTATATGGAAGGAAACCAAAAAAATCAAGGGAGCAGCCACCCACCCTCGGCCTTAGGTGGGGTGGGGGTGGGGGTGGGGGGTCCACCACTGGTGCAAAGTCGAGAAACTGAGTTGTCAGAATTTTATACAAGATGGAATATTTTCCTAAGATTTCCTATTTATTATTCAGGTCCAACTTAACAGTGGGTATTAATCCTAGGCCATAGGATGTTTGTAAATGTGGCATCGATACGAAAATAGCATGACACTAAATGGATACGACAAAAACAGCCACATTAATTTTGTCATATAGTGCATTTTGGTGTATTTTGGTGTGTCTATGTTGAAGTTAATGTGTCTGGCCCGACATGGCTCGACTGTGGCACCGATTTGTGGTGTGGTGTGCTTCCTGAACTCTGGGTGAACACTTAAGGTGCCTCATCGTGGTGTTAACTTGGAAAGTCTACTTATATGGCATATGATCCACAACTAATGGGTCCCGTCCTACTTAATTTTTCCCTTTGACAATATATCAATGTTTATAGAGTTTATATGACTCTTTTTAACCTCATGAGCACAACATTTACCAAACAATGTATTTTGATCTCTGCTTTAGTTCATCTATCATTTAAATGTAGAACTAAATCAAAATAGCTAGTACAACAGAAGCTTCATCCCAAATTTTTGGCGGCAGCTAGTTTTTTTTTTCTTTTTCCCATTCAGATCTGTTATAACTTAAGGGCCATCTCATCTATAACATTAACAAATACCATACCTTCCTTATAACTCCAATCCAAATTTGTCTATCCAAAGTTAGATAGTACTTAATTGTTTCTAATTTCTAGTGTTTGTGAGCATAGTTAAGTATTTTAAGTCAAGCTGGTTGTAAGGTTTATCACAAACTCCCTATTCCAAAGTGCACCTTTATCATCTGAATACCAATATTATTATAATAATTAGTTTAAAATGTATAAATTAAAATATATGATTTTCTTAATAAATAAATTAATAGACATGTGAAGTAAATAGGGGATACAATAATTCTTGAACAAGGGAAATGAAGTTCAATTATCAAAAGTATTCCTATGGAAACATCAATGTGGATGAACTCTAATACCTAAATACAAGAATAGAAGGAACGCTAAAGAGTAGAAAGGGAAGCTTACATGAAATAACTAAATAGGACCCCGTGTAGAATATAGATTGTGCAGGAGATGATGGCATTCCTGGATCAGATTTCGAAGCATTGACAGGTCTTTGACGATTTAGGTTCATTCCAATGCAACTGATAGACATGAATTTACAACTGATACCATTGCTACCCACAAAGATTCAGCATCACGTCTCCATAAAATGAAGAGGACAAAAAGAGCTGCCACTAGCCACTTGCCCTGGTTCACACAAAACAAAGGTTTTAAAATCCAGTTGAAGGTAAGATAAGCTTACTCGAACAAAATTTATAATGTAGAGTATGCTGTTATGTCCAACAAAGAGCTCAAAAACAAATTCATGGCACAACATGAATGGCAGCCTTATTTCACTATGTTAAAAAAAAATCCAATACATGGGGATATTGTATGTCCTATAAGTACAAAAGTCATCCAAATCGAGGATTTAATCAAAGAAAACTTAATTAAAAGTTTAATGAGAAGGGATTACTGGCTATAAACACAAAGGTTTGGACTTTGGAGGGACATTCTTAAGGTGTGAACCATACAATTATTGAATATATAACTAAGATGCCATGGAGACGCACCGTTCCATTTCTTCTGCTATCACCTGTTGAATTTTACAGGTGATTTTAGTATAGGTCACTTACGCTTAGCCATATTTACATGTGTCTACTTATCTTATTATTAAATGAATGTAACTCCCATCATTTTTCTTATATGAATGTAACTCCCAACAATTTTGAATTTTTCGATGACTGCAAACTTTCTTCATTAACTGATGGTGTTCAAGAGAAGCAATAACGATCTTAGAGTAGACTATTCTCTATATTATTAGCAAGCTAAAGTATGTTATATGGTAAGCTAAAAAGTCATTTAATGAATAAGTATCTATTGGTGATAGGATAGGGTATAAAATCTACTTAATAGGATTTCATGTATACTTCAATTATATATGTTTTAGCATGCATCGCAGGAGCTTTAGAGAGCATTATTAAAGAAAGCATTGATCATATCAATGCGGCAGCGGCAAGTTGTCAGGGGATTCTACAATTGAGGATAAAGAAAGAGAAGAGGAAAAAGGCGTCCTCGTCACTGTCGTGGGATCGGATCGGACAATCTTGATTGGTAAGTGCAATTTTTATTTGTTAGGAACGGGAGAGTGATTGTGAGGTTCTCTTTCGTGTATTCTCTTGATCCATTGGGGTTGCAGGGACAAGCTTGTTAAGGCTGCACGAGACGGCGAGGCGGTGATGACCAAAAGGACTACGCAGGAGCATCAAGATGGTGAGGCAGGAGCCTCCAGAATAAAATTAGGGGTGTATAAGTTAAGACAAACTTGTGGCTCATGACCGAGACTTTTGTCTTGTGAGTTGGGGCTCTAATCTTATGCAAATCTTGTTAAGCATATACACATAATTCCAGATGAAGTTTACAATCAGAAACAAATAAACAATACTATAATGTATCTTTCCAATCATAAGTCAATATTTGATACATTATAATTAAATTTTATAAGAAAATAAGGAAAGAAAATACATGGAAAATTCTGATGGTGGGGAGTGGGTGAGAGGTGCCGACGGAAAACCCTTGTGGAAAGAGAACAATATTCAACAAAACCAAAAAAGGGGGAGAGAGAGAGAGAGAGAGAGAGAGAGAGTGTGTGGGTGGGTGGGGGTGGTGGTGGTGGTGGTGGTGGTGGGGGGGGGGGGGGGGGGGAGGGTAGAGAGATGGAGAAAAAAGAGAGAGACTTACCGCAAAAATCAACAACCATCAGAGTATCGAAAGTCAATGGCTAACATCGTGATCCTTGGATCTTGTAAGAGGAGAACGAAGAGAGAGAGAGAGAGAGAGAGAGAGAGAGAGAGAGAGAGAGAGAGAGAGATTTACCTCCTAGCGCTTGACACTAAATATCACAGTCGGAATGAAGATAAGAAACGGTAGGTTATGATAAATACAAAGGGAAGAAAATATTGAGAAGAAAGGTTATTGCTCCTTTCCTATTCTCTAATATCTATATTATTTAAGTTATTGTGCTTATGCCAAATTTCAAATTCAAAAATAAATTGGTCTAGTTTGGGTTACACTAAAGTCAAGGCGGAAAATAAATTGG
The DNA here is from genome assembly GCA_029216955.1 of Iris pallida. Lineage (NCBI taxonomy): Eukaryota > Viridiplantae > Streptophyta > Magnoliopsida > Asparagales > Iridaceae > Iris > Iris pallida. The sequence continues at coordinate 3,342,933 of JANAVB010035419.1, read as the reverse complement.
TCTAGTTCAGATTACACTTAAGTCAAGACGGATTTAGGCGCTTGAGGCCACCTTAGACGGCTACCTCAAGTGCCAAGGTAGTCGTACCAGGATCTTACTGCCTAAATACTACTTGCCTGGGTGTTAGAGGGTCCAAAATGCCTAGGCATAGACGGCCACCATTTAAAACACCGTGCTGAAGTACCTTGGATCCTTGGGGATGAGATCGGAAAAGAATTGTTGATTAAAGTGGATTGGATTGTGCTCGGTCTTGTCCTTTGTTTTTTTTTTTCCGTAAGGGTTCCACGTGAAAAATCAATATCCTACTTCCCAAGCCGTATCTCGATGCAATAACTTGTTGATCGATCGATTCATCACCGAGTGCATGGTGATGCAGAGCAGTTCTAGATTCATTGTATCTTTCATTGTATCTCGAGAGTAGATCATAACTTCCATGTTGCACCATTCGTAGGGGCGAAATCTTTTCTAAGGATAACATTCTGTAACTTGCCTCCAATCCTTCTAGTTTATGCTTCTTCTTTTTTTCCTTTATGCAATTTTAGCAATATAGTCGAACACCATACGACTCTTAACTAATCCTAGAAGAAATTATCTATGGAAAACTCCATATTCAAGTTATCACCCTGAAGGTCGATGAACACATATCCTTCTTACATTGTTGGCCGAGGGAAGAAGATATAAAGAGAATGTGAAGAAGATACCTGCTATGATAAGTGAGACCAAGAGGCCATGATGGTGACTGGTGATACAAATCGTGGCTACATAGATTCTTAATGCCTCGGAGACAAGAAAACAATCTAGCAACGCAATACTATCGATGACATACGGCCGAAGCTGGAGAAGTCCTGTGGCCAAAAGAAAAAGGAAAAAAAAGAAAAATGTTTGTGGCTTCCTACTAGCAAACCATCCGTAGACTTTGAAAAGAATTGGATCACTATCAAATAGAAACTTTAGGAAAGCAACAATAATCAAGAAAATATTTGAAACAAGCAAAGAATGATGAACTGTAAATTTCGTAGTCTTGACCAGTTTCCTAACATTATATGCAGGGATTGAACAAGGATCCAGCATTGAGGGTGCCATAGTTTAAACAGACTTTTTCTGCAAAAAATCTGGGGAGGGGACAGCACACCAAGTTCTTCAGATTTTTTTTTATTTTTAAGTTATGGTATAAATACTGAACATTTCAAAAGTTAAAAGGCCAATACACTAGCAACAGAGCATATGCAGATACCAGTCTCACTCACCGAGAGGAATGGTTTATGAGTCAGAGGGGGGACTCTGGCAGCAATATCTGGTTCCACATATTAAATCCTCAAAAATATCAGACCTCGTGCCAGCGTAAACCAGGCAAGGATATGCAGTTAAAACACTCTAGATTGATTCAACAGATGTTTCCACACCCTTGCTTATCGAAGGCAAATCTCCAATTCCTGGTCTTTTGATGGAAGTCATCAGACATCTTAGGCAGTGGAAGGGATTTATTTTATTTTTGAGCTTAGCACATTAGTATCGTACTATGCTGCCATATCATGGAAATATACCTAGCTACGACTATTATAGTTGTAAATAAGAGGGGAAACAAAATGTAGGATGCCAAATGCTAACCTTGAAGGCTGACTCATAGAGTTCATCCCATTCAAGAAGCCTCCACCTCCGAAGGATTAAACCTTAAAATTCCCTTCACCAAGCATGTAATCTTGCTTAGAAAGATGAAGACCCTTTCCAGGAAGTGACTGATTATACTCATTGTTCTGAGAAGAAGGATTTCTCTGTGATTAATTGTCCAAGTAACCGGGTGCTTAATCCAATTGATCCGACAATCAAAAATCCACATTGCCACGTAATCACAATTAATCAGCAGATAATAAATCTGATTAATTGGTAAAGTGACATGGATCGTTCTGTTGATCAATTGGTAATTTGACATGGACCGAGCACATAACCAAGAACTGCTTGAACTATGTTGACGCTCTTCCCAGGAGCAAAATCCAGAAGGGCACGGAGCAGAATAAGCATCACGATTCCTTCACAGAAAGATTGAAACTTGGATTTCTCATTTCTAATTCCAAAAGGCCAAGCATCTCACGAACATCTACTGTGCAAGCAACAGAATGACTTCCTGACACAAAGACCATTACCACATCTCTCACTTCGATCCAACTGCATCCGGGTGCCTTCTTCACCCCTTGCTCTCGCATTGCCCTCCTCAGCCACTCCGCCTCCCTCCATTGCCCACTAGCACAATACAAGTTCGATAGCATTACATAGCCTGTCTCATTCTCCGGCTCCATGCTCACCAACCCTTTCCCCACCTGACTGCCAATCCTCGTGTCTCCACTTACAGCACAAGCACTAAGCAGAGCCTCACTTGAGAAGGTACTTCCTTCACTTGACATCTTTGAGCAACCATCAAGCAACTCTCTGGCTTCTCTCAAGTACCCAGCCCTTCCAAGCATGTCAACGACGCAAGTCATGTGATCAACATCTGGTGGAATCCCATGAACCGAGTCCATATTCTCAATCATGTCTCTCCCTTGCTCGATAAGTCCCGAATGACTACAAGCCATCAGTAATCCTACAAAGGTAACCTTGTCAGGCAGGACCTCAGAACCCACCATGTTGCGGTACACCTCCAAAGCTCTAGAGGCCCATCCATGCAACGCAAATCCAAATATCATTGCATTCCACGACACCAAATCTTTCGTGGCGATAGCGCCGAACACCTTGCTCGAGCTTTCAATGTCGCCGCACTTGGCATACATATTAACCAGGCCGTTACCCACATAGACGACGGAGCCAAAACCACACCTCACCACATAACCATGAATCATCCTTCCATTCGCCAGGACCGCCAGGGTAGCGCAGGCATAAAGTACGGCGCCTAACGTGAAGTCGTCGGGCCTGAGTAAACTCTTCATCATGTCGACAAAGGCCACAAGGGCCTCCTCCCCGTGCCCATTCCTAGCAAACCCCCCGATCATCGATGTCCACGAGACGACGTCGGCCATCCTCGTGCTCCTAAACGACGAAACGGCCGCTTCTACATCGTCCGCCTTCATGTGAGCATCGATCATCGCGTTCCACGACACCTGGCTCCGACTCCCCATCGACTCAAAGACCTTCACCGCGTCGTCCCGCGAGCCAAACCTGGAGTAGAAACTAATGAGGGAGTTGTCGACCTCGACAGAGCCGACCCACCCCCTTCGAAACGCCGCCGCGTGGACCGCGTGGCCGAAGCGAGGGTCGTCGAGCCGAGCACAGGCATTCACGAGGCTAGAAAACGTCGAGAAGTCTCCCCCGTGGCCCGATTCTATCATCCGCTTGAACAAGCCGACGGAGGAGCCGAACTCGTCGCGGCGGGCGCGGCCTGCGATCATCACGTTCCAAGCAACCGTGTTCCGTACGGGCATCCCGACGAAGAAGTGCTCAGCTTCCGCGAAGGAGCCGCAGTTGACGTAGCAGTCGAGAAGAGAGCACCACGAGACGACGTTCCGTCTCGCCATGGAGTCGAAGACGAGCTCCGCGTCCGAGCGGCGGGAGCACTTGGAGTACATGTTGATAAGGGAGTTGGCGACGGGCAGCGAGGACGGGAGGAGGCCCAGGCGGAGGGAGAGGGAGTGGAGGCTCCTCCCGAAGGAGATGGTGCGGAGGTCGGAGGAGGCGGAGAGGGCGGCGGTGAGGGAGAAGGGGTCGGGTCTCGGCGGGGAGGAGGAGAGCATTCGGGAGAAGAGGGAGAGGGAGAGGTGGGGCTGGGCGGAGCGGGAGTAGGCGGTGAGCATAGCGTTCCACGCGACGGCGTCTCGGTCCGGCATTTCCTCGAACAGCTCTCTGGCGAGAGAGAGGTGGCCGGAGCGTGAGAGGGATGTCAGCCTGGAGGTCGCGGTGATGAGAGCAGAGCGATACATTAAAGAAAGGAGGGAGGGATCAGTCAGTCACACCGTGGTTTCAGTGTATATCAACAGGAGCAATGTTATACGTACCTCCATAAGTTTGGTTTAAGTTTTTGTGGCTTGGAAATGGGTTTTAAATTCTTTATTCATGTTTGGTATGCTTAAGATTGGAAATGAGGAGGGACTTAGGAGGGAAAGCTACTTTCATTGACTTGGAAAAGCTATTTCCAAGTCCCCCAATAGATTTGGATTTTTATATGGGCACAACCAAATATGATCATGGCTAGTCCAATTTTTTTTTCTTTTTCACAAGGCTAGCCCAAATTTTTGATCATGGCTATCCTAAATCCTCCCCCCCCCCCCCCCCCCAAAAAAAAAACCCATTTTTTCCTTTCATTTGCAAAATCTCTTCTCTCTCTTCCAAAATCCTCACCCCTCTCTTATTCTTCTTCTTCCTCTTCTCCTCCACCTCTCCTCAATCCCCAACATCTTCCTCTTCTCATCCACAACTCCTAAATTTTCAACATCTTCCACTTCTCCTCCACCATCCTCCTCTTTTGAAGAAATTAATTCAAGCACACAAGTTATTTCTCAATTTATTTTCAAAACCCTAGAAATTAATTTGAAAAATTCTAGCATCAATTACATTGTTTATTTCAATTCTTTGTAGTCCATTTGAATGAATTAAACTACATACGGAGTAAAAAATTACCCATTTAAATTAAACCAAAGTATGAACGAACGAGAAAACTCCGCGTCGACAAGGACTGCCCAATTTTCTGGCAGTCCTACAAACTGAATGGACTGCCAGAAGAATGGGCAGTCCAACTCACAACATGTGTAACTTTGGACTGCCCATTATTCTGGCAGTCTAATATACAGACTGGACTGCCAGATAGTTGGGCAGTCCAAAGTTACACATGTTGTGAGTTGGACTGTCCATTCTTCTGGCAGTCCAATATACAGACTAGACTGCCAGATAGTTGGGCAGTCCAAAGTTACACATGTTGTGAGTTGGACTGTCCATTCTTCTGGCAGTCCAACATACAGTAAGGACTGCCAGAAAAATGGACAGTCCTTTGTTTCACATGCTGTGACTTAGGACAGTCCAGTTTTCTGGCAGTCCATTCAGTTTATAGGACTGCCAAAAAATTGGACAGTCCTTGTTTACACTAATTGAACAGCAATATTATGGTTTCCACAAATATTAGGGTTTGTGCATTATGAGGAGCCATTGGGTGTCATCAAAATTGAAAATGAGAAGAAATTAGGGTTTAATTTTTGGATGTTTTATTCTCATTTTCTTCTTCTCCGTCGATTAAAAATCGAAATTCGAAATGGAAAAAAAGTAGGATTTAAACCCCCATTATGCTTGGAGATAGTGAGAATGAGTTGAGAAAGAAAATTAGGGTTTAAACCCCTCAGAATTCTCATTTTTGTTGTTTTTGTTCTTCTTCTTCTTTCTCTTCTTCTTTTTTCTGTTGTTCTTCTTCTTCTTGGATGAGTTGAGGAAGAAGAACAACAAAATTAGAAAAATTGGCTTTTATACCAAAGAGTGGGATAGCCATGATAACTTTTTCCAATGGCAAACTTGTATATAAATCAAAAAAATGGGCTAGCCTTGATAACAATTAGATATGCCCATATAAAAAGCCTAGATTTGCTTTCCTAGGAATGATGCTTGCCTATTTTGTTTCGACGGTTATACCCTCTTTTTATTTTCAAATTTTTAACTTCTATCCCAAACATGTAAATCATCATAAAATTAATGGAAGGGTATTAAAGGAAAACTAAATAAATTAATATTTTTATCCCTTTGTATACCAAACATGGAGATAAAATTTTAAAAAAATTTGAACTACCTATTCCCAACCTAACCAAACATGGGTATGGGAATGTTGAATTCCTTTCCCGTGGGAAAGGAATTGAAAACCTATTCCTAGGAATACAAAAACTTGATCCAAACGAGCCCTTAGAGGTGGGCAACGGATAGGTTCGATTCAAACCCAACCGAATACATAAAAATCGAAGTAACCGTAAATCGTATTTCTTAAAACCGAAAATGAAATTATTTTTCTAAAAACCGAACAAAACCAAATCATATTAATTCGGTTCGATTTTCGGTCGGTTCGATTTCATGGGTTAATATGCCGGACCTTCAAATTTTTAGCAATAAGCCTATTTAAATAACAAATATTTTTTTAAAAATATTATATTATTGTATTTATGAATTATTATGTTACATAGAGTGAAACATATTAGTATACGTAGATTGAGGGTAGAGAGAGAGAGAGTGCTCAAAGAAGCACCGATAGACAATAGGAGAAGAGAGTGCGCTCAGTTAGGGGATAAAAAATATTAGTATATATAGATTGAGGGTGGTTTGATAAATTACTAAATCTAAATCGGTTTTTGGTTCGGTTATTCGGATCGAGAACCAAAAATTGAACCGTTAATTCAAAATTTTAAATTTTCAAACCGAAAACTGAACCGCTTGTCATATTTCGGTTCGATTCAGTTTTTAGTTTTCAACCGTTATATGCTCACCCCTAATCCATCAATGTCTCTCCGCCATGTGGCACTCCCTTATTGACGGAAGCAAATATAGGGAGGTTGGGAGAAAACATGAACGAATAGGAGAGGACCACGTATGGAAGGACATGGAGGGATGTGGTTTTGCAGCTACATATAGTATTTTCCTATCAAAAGAGCTCTGCTATGCCTACAACCAAATGCTTACAATCCACCTACAACCGTCACGTGTCCGCCACATGTCAGACTTCGATTGGAAAAATGGGGTAAGTGGTGGAGTCAGGTGGAGCCCGTGTAGCAGGGGGGTGAGAGGGAAGGTGGAACCCGGTAGGACCGATGTGTAAAGGGTGGAAGAGAGAGGTTGTAAAAAGGTTGTAAGTATTTGGTTGTAGACTTAGCATTTTCCATATAAAAAAGAAAGACAATTTCTAAAGGCACTTCATATTTTACTTGGGGGCAGCCCAATTTTTTTTTTATTTCTTTACAAGTTTGTCACTCAATTTTTTTGAGGGCAGTCCAAACTTTATGTTATGATTGACAATAAAGCTTTGTCAGTATATACTCTGACCCCCAATTCTTTAGGACTGTCAACTTTGTTGGCAGTCCTAAAGTATATTCTCTGTTAGTGCTGAAAAATTGTCCCAAATTGGTGTCGCTGGAGCCAAGGAAGGCGACAACATAATGGATGACGTTGGAGAAGGCGTCCATAGGGCCGTTGCAGTAGCCGTTGCGGAGGAGAGTGCGGAGAGCCAGGGGCTCGTCGTAGATGAGGGAGACCAGGCTGCTGAGGGCCTGGCTGTAGACGCGATCGAGGCTCTTCAGGAGGAGATCCTCCTCGGTGCAGTAGTCGCTCAGGTTAGAGTTAGGGTTTGGACAGGGTGTCGTGAGTTTACCGACGATGACGGAAGCGTGGCAGAGTTTGCGACCACGGTAGGATTTTTTTTGCAGTCCTAACATAATGTTGGGCAGTCCAAAGTAAATTTGGCGCTGTTCTGAGTAAAAATTGTACCAAGCGTGTCACGACCCGCACCCGCTTTTTGGGATGCGAGTGTGAGCGCAAGCCAGCTACATATTAAGCGGACTCCAGCCCAACTTGAATACGTATACGCTGTGAATAGGGTATCATGTCTAATATGATAAGTTAAATTATATCTCGATCCACAAAAACAATATAAAATAAGAATAAACATTATGGTTCATGGTCTGCAGCCCACTAGCATATATGTTCGATTAGACTCCAAAGAAATAACATGAGTCTATAAAGCTAGGCTAACAAGCAGAGTGCAAATAACGAATGTGAATATGTAATCACGAAAGATATCTGAGTCTGAAGTAATCAACTACCATCATGATCGGCTAACTAACTATGTGCAATCAACTACCTAAAGAGATCATCAGGTTCTCAGGGAACTAGCAAGATACATAAAGTATATCGATCTAACAGTTTATCATGCATGAAGAGAATCCATGATATAAGCAGGAAAAACTAAGCAAATAAGATACACGAATATGGGAACAACTACGCATAAATGAACCGCTGGAAGAAAACAAATGAACACATGTCAAGAGATCAACGGATAACCAAACCCTCGTGGACTCGCAGGTTTGGAACAAATCACTAACCCTCGCCCCTAGTGTGGACTCGCAAGTTAGTTTAAGGCAATCTGTCACGTCCCAGAACCAGAATACTGGAGAGCGGGGGACAGACACAGCCAGCTATGTACATTGAAGTATAATCTACCTCGATATACGGTCTCGGCTGTCTAGATGCATAAGGGTTTATCTACAAGCCAACAGTCTCTTATGGTCATGAACAAGCCTAGTGTCTCAATCTCAACGAGCAAGTAATTGTTACAAGATGTAAGATCATCAGACATACAAAGTAAGGCATCCCAAATATTACATATTCAGATGATCATGAATCTAGTCATACAAAATACGAAGACTAGCAAGAGTTTAAGTTATACATGATCAACCCTAGGATTTGTCAATCATGTAACAGCCCGTAGACAGACATAAATTTAAGTTTCAACACGAGCTAACACTTGCTCGGTGGCTAAATGCCTCAAAAGAATAATTTATAATAAAGTGGGAGAGCAAAATAAGAAACCCACTCGTTGCTAGGATTACGTCTGGTGTTTACTATCTGGCTGGAAGGCAGGGAGATCCTCGGAAGCTACTCCGAAATATAAAACCAGTTGGGTCAGACCCAGAAAGAGCAAATGCCACAAGGGAGGCTTCACTTAAAAACTAAAACCAGCATATTAGCACATGATATATAAAGGATAACGAAATACATGAGTTAGAGAAAACGGGGTGATAAACGATAAGATAACTAAAGGACTATTCCAGTAACCAAGTTACAACCCATAAACCAAACAAGGACCGGGATTGTAACCCTTCACCTGAGCAGAACTTAGTCTCTAACTAATTATCAAATAAGTAAAGCATAACAGTAAAGGGCTGAAGTAACCATGTACTGGCCTTGTCTAGGCAAGACTAGACTAGACTCCATCCATCAATTACGGCCAAGCAATGGGTACGGCTTGATACTTTAACTATTCTGTGCACAGTTTTTACATGCCACTGACATGGCTTCATAACTTTGGACACGACACTTTATGACACGATTCAGGGTGTCAGGAGCCTAGCCCTATCCTAGGCGCACCCCCTTGCTCGAACACGAGGCTTGGGGAAGCCTGTGTCGGGTGCACGACACGCGTGCACCCCCGCACGAGACTGTCCAGTCTCTGTGCACACAGTCTTGCCCGTTTGGGTTTGTTTGAATTCTGGACACGTTTGTGTCCACAAATGTGGACACAAAACACTTGTACAATGCATATTTATTGTGTAGACTCATTACCAACCTCATGTTTGATGTTTAATCTAGTTTTGGTTAATTAAATCCTTTTTCCCATGACATTTCTGATTCATGTACCCTAACATTCTTTCCAGTTTGCAAAAAAAAGAATTTCTGTATTGATTTTTACTTATTAGAACTGTTAAATTCATAGCCTTTAATCCTTAGCATGTTCACCAGTATTTTGTGTATTGGTATGTAGATTTTGGGGTCATATGGAGGTGGTTTGGATTCAAATCCTGGGCTCCAAATTTCTAGACTGATTTATGAGTTTGAAACTGTTTGGTAAAACTGTATGTTTTAATGTATAGAACTTGAGTTGTGTTGATGATAAAATCTGAGATTCACTTGTGTTTGAACCCATATCAAAATCTGAGATTCACTTATGAGTTGATTATGTTTTGGTAACTGTAATGTTAAGATCAAAATCTGAGTTTGAAATTGTTTTGTAAAACTGCATGTTTAATACTAAAATCTGGTTTTAGTAGAACTGTCAAGAACTCAAGGATTGATTTCCCTTCCTATGCATATGGTGAACTGTCAAATACCCTTTACAAAACTGAGATTTTGAACATGTTTTTAGACTGTATATTTTAATACATAAAATCTGAGAATGAATGGGAAGGGAAAACACTGTTATTTGGCTATATGTGTGATGTTTGAGTTTGTGTGGATGAGTGAACCTGGGACTGTCATTGCTTTCAATAGTGCAATATCTGAATTTGATTCACTCTTAGTGTAGGTTGTCACCTAGTTGGTTTGGCAAGTTTCAGTCCTTGTACACACACACCCACACCACAGCCCCTTTCCCTCACACACTCACATTGTCACTACACCACACACCCTTGTGTTTCCATTCTAGCACACACACACATACACTTTTGCCCTTTGGGTGCTTTCCTATGTTTGCATACTTGTAGATATGTTTATATATGGTATGTGGTTTATACTTTAGCCTTTGGTTGCCTTCTAGGATTAACCCCCCTAGTTTTCACATGTGTTAATCATATATATGTGTATATATATATATATTAGTCTCCTCTTGTAAATGTGTGGTTGTGTATAAGTATCATATATGGAGGCCTATGGATATTAGCCTATAGGTATATAGGGATATTCATGAACTTGCATATGTGATATGGTATGGGTTATATGTGATATTGGCCTATGGTATGCCTATTAGACTAGTGGGCCTAGAATTGACTTGTGCAGTCTAGTTAGACCTAGAAATGACTTGTTAGACCTAGTTAGACTAGTTTGACTTAGGTTTGACTTGGTTGACCTAGTTTGACTTCTAGGGTTGACCAAAGTTGACCAGAGTTGACCAAGAGTTGACTTTGGTCTAGATTGACCTAGATTCATATAGAAAGCATTGATTTGCATCTTATTATCATTGTAGACTCATAGTGGCTTGCACTATTCTATAGGAGACAGACACCACTCCTCAAACAGTCTATATTCTCTCAGATTCACCAGTTACAGGCGAGTACATTCTCTGATCATTTCATATCATGTTTAGGATTATATTTCCTACTTTAGATTATCTTACTTGATGCTGACACGTTGGTAACACGGATTAGTACTATATGGATCCACTCATGAGATGTTATCCCTCGGGAGCATCAGATACTTTTGTCATGTGTGTTTCACTTACATCACGTATCATATGCTTCTAGCATCATGAATCTTCGGGAATCAGCTAGTGACTCATGTACCCTCATGATCACCGAGCCTTCACGAATCAATTCATGAATCACCCTTATGGGCAATGTAGTATAATCATGAATCTTAACGTAACTTGAATGGATCCTTGTGTATTGATTGGGGATGGGGGAGTATGAGTAAACATGTGAATAATTCCAAGTAGTGTAATCATGAATCAATTCCAAGTAGTGTAATCATGAATCAGTCCCTAGCCATTCACATGTTTATGTAGTATTCTGAATCACTAGCACTGTTCATCTTTACTTATATCATAGATATTTATTTACAGTCTCTCTCTCTTTTATATTATGCTATTTCTTCAGATCCTGTACTTTATTCTCTAGCATGATTATATTTCCTTTTCTGCTATGACTTGTTGAGATGTTTTGTACTCGCTCCGTCCTGACTGGACCTGTTGAAATATTACAGAGGATGAGGACGAGGCTGGATGTCCTACTTATTGCGGTGCCACCCTAGATGAGGACTTGGACCAGTAGCTGATCCCTCTATCTGGGGATGACTCACCATTAGTCTAGGATATTTTTCATATTCTGTATTAGTGGATTATTGTACTTATTGAGATTTAGGATTTGGATATTGTATCTCTTAGACACTTAGACTCTCTGTTGTCTTGTGATGTTCCTTGTTTTCTGCAGTTTCTTTATCTTTATATCAGCTATCTTTCATCTACCATTAGTTGTGATTGAGTAATTCTGCTATGTCACCCCCACTCGGGGAGTATAAACTGTTCAAAGCTTTATATTATTAAATGTTGTGACCTAGGACAGCGTTCTACCGCCGACACTGCAGCGTAGGCTGGACGTACCCACGTCTCGTGCCCTTACTCTAGGGTGCGGGTCGTGACAGTTGGCAGTCCTAAAGTATATTCTCTGTTAGTGCTGAAAAATTGTCCCAAATTGGTGTCGCTGGAGCCAAGGAAGGCGACAACATAATGGATGACGTTGGAGAAGGCGTCCATAGGGCCGTTGCAGTAGCCGTTGCGGAGGAGAGTGCGGAGAGCCAGGGGCTCGTCGTAGATGAGGGAGACCAGGCTGCTGAGGGCCTGGCTGTAGACGCGATCGAGGCTCTTCAGGAGGAGATCCTCCTCGGTGCAGTAGTCGCTCAGGTTAGAGTTAGGGTTTGGACAGGGTGTCGTGAGTTTACCGACGATGACGGAAGCGTGGCAGAGTTTGCGACCACGGTAGGATTTTTTTTTGCAGTCCTAACATAATGTTGGGCAGTCCAAAGTAAATTTGGCACTGTTCTGAGTAAAAATTGTACCAAGCGTGTCACGACCCGCACCCGCTTTTTGGGATGCGAGTGTGTGCGCAAGCCAGCTACATATTAAGCGGACTCCAGCCCAACTTGAATACGTATACGCTGTGAATAGGGTATCATGTCTAATATGATAAGTTAAATTATATCTCGATCCACAAAAACAATATAAAATAAGAATGAACATTATGGTTCATGGTCTGCAGCCCACTAGCATATATGTTCGATTAGACTCCAAAGAAATAACATGAGTCTATAAAGCTAGGCTAACAAGCAGAGTGCAAATAACGAATGTGAATATGTAATCACGAAAGATACCTGAGTCTGAAGTAATCAACTACCATCATGATCGGCTAACTAACTATGTGCAATCAACTACCTAAAGAGATCATCAGGTTCTCAGGGAACTAGCAAGATACATAAAGTATATCGATCTAACAGTTTATCATGCATGAAGAGAATCCATGATATAAGCAGGAAAAACTAAGCAAATAAGATACACGAATATGGGAACAACTACGCATAAATGAACCGCTGGAAGAAAACAAATGAATACATGTCAAGAGATCAACGGATAACCAAACCCTCGTGGACTCGCAGGTTTGGAACAAATTACTAACCCTCGCCCCTAGTGTGGACTCGCAAGTTAGTTTAAGGCAATCTGTCACGTCCCAGAACCAGAATACTGGAGAGCGGGGGACAGACACAGCCAGCTACGTACATTAAAGTATAATCTACCTCGATATACGGTCTCGGCTGTCTAGATGCATAAGGGTTTATCTACAAGCCAACAGTCTCTTATGGTCATGAACAAGCCTAGTGTCTCAATCTCAATGAGCAAGTAATTGTTACAAGATGTAAGATCATCAGACATACAAAGTAAGGCATCCCAAACATTACATATTCAGATGATCATGAATCTAGTCATACAAAATACGAAGACTAGCAAGAGTTTAAGTTATACATGATCAACCCTAGGATTTGTCAATCATGTAACAGCCCGTAGGCAGACATAAATTTAAGTTTCAACACGAGCTAACACTTGCTCGGTGGCTAAATGCCTCAAAAGAATAATTTATAATAAAGTGGGAGAGCAAAATAAGAAATCCACTCGTTGCTAGGATTACGTCTGGTGTTTACTATCTGGCTGGAAGGCAGGGAGATCCTCGGAAGCTACTCCGAAATATAAAACCAGTTGGGTCAGACCCAGAAAGAGCAAATGCCACAAGAGAGGCTTCACTTAAAAACTAAAACTAGCATATTAGCACATGATATATAAAGGATAACGAAATACATGAGTTAGAGAAAACGGGGTGATAAACGATAAGATAACTAAAGGACTATTCCAGTAACCAAGTTACAACCCATAAACCAAACAAGGACCGGAATTGTAACCCTTCACCTGAGCAGAACTTAGTCTCTAACTAATTATCAAATAAGTAAAGCATAACAGTAAAGGGCTGAAGTAACCATGTACTGGCCTTGTCTAGGCAAGACTAGACTAGACTCCATCCATCAATTACGGCCAAGCAATGGGTACGGCTTGATACTTTAACTAACTAGGGTTATCGCAAGCTTAGTTACTAACAAGATGCATTGGGATGTTCCAACAGCCACAAGCGCTACAGACTTAATCCAAGTTATCCAGTTGCAAGTTGAGAGAGTTGGATTATGTGACTTGGGGGTGCAATACATGACAGTGTGCTGGAAATGTGCCCTACTCGACGGCAATCTACAAGTCCAATTAAAGCGTCCAGATAACGGGACTTCTTGTAGCTGAAAAATCTCTTCATGGACTACTTGATCAATCTAGCCATTATTCTAGTCAGATTCAGTATGAATCCCTGACCGTGGTAACCAGGAATCCATGTCCTAAACATGATGTAATATGAGACATGTAGCTTATACAAGCACAAATACCCACGGTGTCAAGGCAAGAGTTACTTAGCAAGTCAAGATAGCCGTCGCAACATCATATCAAGATTATCATGTTAGGTTACTTTATCAAGTTGTAACGCCCCAGAACAGAATACTGGAGAGCGGGGGCGTACATAGCCAGCTACGTATATTGAAGTACAACCCACCTCGCTATACGGTCACGGCTGTCTAGATACATGAGGGTTTAACTACAAGCCAATAGTCTCCTATGGTCATGAACAAGCCTATTGTCTCAATCTCAAGCAAGCAATAATAGTTACAAGATGTCAGAGCACCAAATATATAATAGCAAGGCGTCCCATACATTACATATTGGATGATCATGAAGCTAGTCGTACAAAATGTCAAGAATAGCAAGAGTTCAGTCGTACATGATCAACCCTAGGATATGTCAATCATGTTACAGCCCGTAGGTAGACAGTAAATAAAGATGCAATACGAGCTAACACGTGCTCGCCGGCTAAACGCCTCAAAAGAATAATTTTTACAATAAAGTGGAAGGACAAAAAGAAATCCACTCGTTGCCAGGGTTACGTCTGGTGGTCACCATCTGGCTGGAGGACAGGTGGATCCTCTGATACTGCTTCGATATCTGGCCACACAAAACCAGCTGGGTCAGACCCCAGAAAGAGCAAGTGCCACAAATGAGACTTCACTTAGGGACTAAAACCAGCATATCACAACAGAATATTAAAGATAATAAATAAAGTACTGATAATAATAGAGATAACAACAGTAAACCGAGTACGAGGAAACCGTTCAAGTAGCCAGGTCACAACCCTTAAACCAAACAAGGACCGGAGTTGCAGCCCTTCACCTGAATAGAAACTCGTCTCAAATACTATTGGTACAGTGAAGACAATAAACGAAGAGAGGACACAGAACTGCTCCGGAAGCCAGGTTACAATCTTTAAACTAAACAAGGACCGGGGTTGTAACCCTTTGCCTAAACAGAACTGGACCCCCGATCTTTATTGCTAAGGCCAGTATAAATAATCATGGTATTAAGGTAAGGTAAAACATGACGAGCATGGCATGGGGTTGCAATAAGACAATAAACGAAGAGAGGACACAGAACTGCTCCGGGAGCCAGGTTACAACCCTTAAACCAAACAAGGACCGGGGTTATAACCCTTCGCCTGAACAGAACTGGACCCCTGATCGTTATTGTTAAGACAAGCATATTTAATCATGTCATGTCACAATATTGCACATGATCAGGATAAGACTAAGCAGGAATAAACTCCATCCAATCAATCACGGTCAATCAAGAGTATGGCTTTATACTTTTAACTATCTAGGGTTATCACATGCCTAGTTATTAGCAAGATGCAATGAGATTATTCCAACAGCCACAAGCCCTGCAGACCATCCGGTTATCCGGGTCGAATGTCCGTTCGAAGAATGCAACACGTGACTGTGTGCTGGAAATGTGCCCTACTCATCGGTAGGCTATAAGTCCACTTAATGCGCCCAGATAACGGGATTGCCTGTAGCTGGGAATCTCTTTATGTCGACTGAATTATTCTAGTTTATTAGCCTTAGTCAATTACTGTAGGTATCCCTGACCGTGGTACTCAGGGATCCCTATCCTAGACATGATTCAAGACAGTACTGGTTTATTTTGTACAAACATAATCACCCACGGTGTCCAGGTCATTCAATTCTGTCACGACATGCTAGCCGTCGCAACCGCATTCGAGATATATATCATGTCAAATTCACTGTCAAGAGTGCGCCATGATGGGTCACTATCATGTCATGTCATTATTTAAAATTAACATTTAACCAGGTATAAGCGTGTATGTAATAACTAAATATAAACAGGGTGCAAGAGTTGTGGAGGAATCATGCGGCTCAGGGAGACGGGACATAACTTCCACATACGAACTTAAAATGAGTTGCTCCAGAGATATTCGGAAAGGCAAGACAAAGATCTAAAACTTTCATGTTTTAAGTTTTTCGAAATTCTGGCTAGAAAATAGCTAAAATTGGCAAAAACAGTCATTCTGTGCACTTTTTATGCCAAAAATTTAATTCTGTGTAAAATACGTAAAAGGGGAGGGTTCCAGCGTAAAATTTCACATTCTGGGTACCATCCAGCGTAAAATACGCAATTTTAGGGTTCCCTGCGTAAAATCTTACATTCTGGATGATATCCAGCGTAAAATACGAAATTCCAGGGTCCCTAGCGTAAAATCTTACATTCTGGATGATATCCAGCGTAAAATACGCAATTCCAGGGTCCCTAGCGTAAAATCTTACATTCTGGATGATATTCGGCGTAAAATACGCAATTTCAGGGTCCCTAGCGTAAATCTTACATTCTGGATGATATCCAGCGTAAAATACGCAATTCCAGGGTCCCTAGCGTAAAATCTTACATTCTGGATGATATCCAGCGTAAAATACGCAATTCCAGGGTCCCTAGCGTAAAATCTCACTCAGCCGACATGAAAAATCCAGAAAACTTGTTTTGGCCATAAAAACTTCATTTTAACTCGAAATGAGGTGAATCAAAAACCACATTCACACGAAATTTCGTGCTCTTGCTCATGGAACTATTAGTTTTCGAAAATAACAAGTTTTAGTAGATCAAAACCAAGAAAACTCCATGAACTAAAAGTTATAAAGTAGATCTAGAAGAATCTATCCATAAAAATTAAAAACTCCAAGTTCTAAAGAGGCTTATAATCATGTAAAGAAGAGAATGAAACAATAAAACTTGAGATCCATCATGAAGCAAGTTGCACTTGCCTAGGGCTCTTGGGTGTAGGTGGAGAGTAATGGTGAGGAAGAAGAAGAGTGAATGAGGAGAGAGAAAGAGTTGGGCTAATAAATGGGGATGGTGGTGGTAGATAAGGGTTCTCCCCTTAGTTCATGATGAACCAATAAGCAACCCAAGCCGAACTAAGCCAACCCAAACAAGCCGAACCAAGCTAGGAGACATGCAATACGAGTCAGATACGTACACGTATTCTAAAATACGTAAATACGAATTATGGTCATCACAACTCTACCTACCTTAAAAGAATTCCGTCATCGGAATTTAATTAAGAGGCTAGAGAGGCAATGACAAGCTATATTCAAGCAATATACCATACAATCATTCATTTCAAGCAAGGAATTTAGAGCGTAAGGCATAAGAAAGACATTATACCTTACGAGTCAAACAGGTCGGGATATCGCGATCGGATATCATCCTCACGCTCCCTCGTTGACTCACCCAAAGAGTGATGACCCCAAGCAACTCGGACTAACTTGATAGTCTTGCTCTTGAGTATCTTCTCTCTCCGGTCCAATATGGATACGGGCCTCTCCTCATACGAAAGGTTGGTACCCACAACCAATTCCGAATGATCCAGGATGTGGCTCGGGTCCTGGATATACCGTCGCAGTTGGGATACATGGAACACGTCATGCACCTCACTCAGAGATGGCGGAATAGCGAGACAATAGGACACATCTCCTACTCGCTCCAGAATATCGAACGGTCCTATATACCTAGGACTAAGCTTTCCCCGTACGTCGAAACGAATGACGCCAAGCTTTCCCCGTACGTCGAAACGAATGACGCCACGATTAGGCGAGATCCTTAGGAATACATGGTCGCCGACAGAAAATTCAAGGGAACGTCGATGAGAATCGGCCCAATGGCGCTGACGATCTTGTGCAACGCGAAGATGATCTCTAACTCTCCTGACCACCTCAACTGTCTGAGTGATCAACTCGGGACCAAGCTGTAGGAGCGTAAAAAGTGCTTCATAGAATGAGTCAAAGAGATAGAGCATTTCATTCAAAATGATCTATTTTACGCCTAAGACAGGCTAATCACTTTTCGCCTAAGACAGGCTAATCACTTTACGCTGGATAAAGCTGTCGAGTCTTACATTTAATGCAAAGTCTGACATGAAGATTTACTGACGGCGTATAACACAGGACTCGAAGGGATTTGTTTTACACAGAGAACAATGTTGTCATTTAGTATGTGGACTGAGCTATTTTACGCTCACAATATGGCTTCTTTTACGCATGGAGACTATATGAGTTTTTACGCTCAAAAGTTGACGTGTGCATAAAGTTTATTTGGGCTACTTTACGCTCAAGGTTGTTTAACAACCACTTTACGCAGAAAGTCCATGTCAGGGCTATTTTACGCCCAGTCTACTACTTTACGCTCAGAGTATATTTTGGGTTGTTTTTACGCCCTATTCTTCTCCACCAATTTGGAACGTGGTTTGCCTACATGGCTTTCATGCCACACATCTCGAAGAACGTGTGTACGTGCATCCTATTCTTATTAAAATGATGGGACACGTGTCAACGTATGTAGAGGATGACTTCGGTCATGGGTGGCAGTTATTAGCGTAAAGACAGAACTTATGCTGAGTTTTTACGCACAAGAAGCCAAGTCTATAAATATACTTATTTTTCTCATATAACAAGAGGGAAAAACACACAGAGACAGGAGGAGAGAAAACAGAGAGATTAGAACTCAGAGATTTTGATTCTCCAGAGTATTCTTCTTCAACCTTTCTTTCAGAACAGAGTGAAGCAAAGCAGGAAAGCATTCGGCCTCGCCATCAGTGCCCAAGTGTGTCGATACCTTTCTGGTGACTTAGTTCTTCCGGCTGTTCATCTTCTAGCAGTGATCTTCATCATCATCGTATGGTCCAAGGAACAAAGTAATCGCTTTCAGATCAGACTTCCATAGCAATACTTTCCAGAACAATTTGTACTTCTTGTACTTTTTCTCGTTTTATTTTCGAAAGCCAATTTCAAAGGCATTTTTGTTAAGTGAAACAAAATGACGACTCTGCTGGGGACGACCTTCTCCTCTGACGAGGAGACAATTGCTCAATACGATGATGTGTCGATTGGATCGACAAAGAAGACTCTGGTTGTACACTTCGACCAGACTGCTTATGAAGAGATGCTCCAAATTGGGGGTGGTTCTCGCTGCTCCAATGTTCAAAAATCTCGCAAAGCATGAAAAGTTTGGATTCATAAATCCAAAATAGCTTATGATCTCTCTATTGCTTCTGATGGCAAGGGAATTCTTTCCACTCCTGTCGTAGGGGCTCCCGTTCGTAACGAGGCAGTCCTTACTTCAACGTTGCACTCTAAGTGTGGCAATTTATCTCCCGTCTGTGACGGTGAAGATAATCAGGTTTCACGCCCGGTGCGTAAAAATGATGTTTTACCCCAGTGGGTAAAAACCAAATTTTACACTCAGTGCATAAGAATGAGTCTCCCATTTGTAATGAGGCAGACTCTAATGCTTGTGCTTCTACGTGTAAGAATAAGTCTCCCGTCTGTGACGTGGTAGACACACATAAATTATGCTCTTCGCGTAAAGGAAAATCTTCCGTCTGTGACGTGGTAGATAATCAATTTTTACGTCTACGCGTAAAGGTAAGTCTCATGTCTGTGACAGTGAAGATAAAATTTGCAACGATATTTTTACATCTAATATGAATGTACCTAAATGCATACAGCATAAAAATGTTGTTGGTAAAGCTTCAGTTCTACACCAACAACCTTCTTATACTGCTCTACGCAAAGTACCAAACCTACAAATTACATGCAATGAAAATGGAGTCCTTCGTGCTAAAAAATCTCAAGATTTACGTACACAATTCCAAACGCGTAAAAATGTACAGTTTGGTTCTGCGAATGCAGCCAGTAATCTTCTTTATACACAAGGGACTAAACGTTTTTCTATTCCAAATGTAATAAAGAAGACTACTCCCTCTACTCCTTCTGATTTACGTGAATTGCTAATGCAAAAGCGTAAGAACAGACAATCTCCGGTATTATTTCCCCAAGAAAAACACCATTGTGAGTATCACCAGGTTGAAATCAACTGTTGTTGTTCGGCTTCAAAATGATCAGTTTTTGATCGATTGAGTTTTAATGTGCCTCAACAACAAATTGATGACCAAGAGCATGAGCTGTCATATGTGTCAGTCAATATGGCATCTCATATTAACAGAGGACGACGTCCGAGACGGAATACGTGTCACCCTCATTTCCCGTATTTTTCCGTATTTTGTATTTATACTCGTATCTGGATTTTGGCATGTATTTTTATTTTTTTCTCAACTTGTGGAATTTTGGTATTTCTCATATTCTTGGGTTTTTGACATGGCTCGGTTTTAATTGGATTGGGTTTGGTTTGGTTTAATGAGCATTGGATCACCTTAACCTATTCTCCACCCTTAATACACCACATCCCACCCTCTTTATAACTCTACCAACTTTTTCTCTCTCTTCATAAACCACCATTATTTTCTTCTTCTCCTTCCTCTACACAACACTCTTCTCCTTCCTCTACACAACACCCACCCATAGGCAAGTGCACCTTGCCACCATATGAGAACCCTCTTTTAATGGTCCATTTGCTAGTTTAGGACATGGTGATCAACATTAGTACTTGGGATTTTGTGATTTGGAGTCTCCATTGTTCTAGATCTAGGTTTTTCCTATTTTCGGTTTTGCATGATTTTGATCTACTTAAGTTGGATTTCTATGGGTTTTGATGTTTTAATGTGGAAGAGAGTTCAATTCCACCCTTGTTGGAGCTTTGGAAATCTGGATTTGGAGTCCGGACGGCCAAGTTGTGATGCCTTGAAGTTCAGGGTGCCATTGGAGTTTCTTCTCGGCCATGGAGAAGAAGACCCTTTCCCCTGCGTGCGTGTCTTTACGCGTACGCAGCTCTCCTGTGTGCGTACTTATGTGCGTACGCAGCTCTCCTGCGTGTGTGTCTTTACGCGTATGCAGCTCCTGCGTGTGTGACTTTTGTTCGTACGCAGCTCTTGCGTGCGTGACTTTTGTTCGTACGCAGCTCCTGCGTGCGTGACTTTTGTTCGTACGCAGCTCCTGCGTGCGTGACTTTTGAGCGTACGCTGCTCTCATGCGTGCGTGACTTTTGAGCGTACGCTGCTCTCATGCGTGCGTGACTTTTGAGCGTACGCAGCTCTCATGCGTGCGTGACTTTTGAGCGTACGCAGCTCTCATGCGTGCGTGACTTTTGAGCGTATGCAGCTCCCCTACGTGCGTGCTCTTGTGCGTACGCTGCTCCCCTGACCCCTTGCTTAACCCATTTGCTCTAGGGGTATTGGTTTTATTTCTTGACTTGGTTTCCTTGTTTTTGGATTGAGTTTTCCTGAGATCTGTTCAACACAGCACTACTATGTTGACCCGACACGGCCTAACATGGTTTTCAAGTAATATTTTATAACTAGTATGATTCTTGGGATTTTCTGTGGATTATGATTTTGGTATTCTCTGATTTTCTTGCTAGTGACCCAGTGGGGTGCACACCTAACTTGTAACTTGTAATTAATCCTTGTGACTTGATAACTTGATAGTGGCCGTGGCGGCGCACTCCTGACTTGTAGCATGACTTGATAACTTAATGCTGTTGCGACGGCTAACTTAACTTGACTTGCCTTGACACCGTGGGTAGTTCTTTCTTACTTGCTTGTTAAATCCACTTGTCCTGTCTTGCATCATGTCTAGGATAGAACTCCTGAGTACCACGGTCAGGAGTACCTACTAAAATGGATTAAGGTTAATAACAAGAATAACACAGTAGTCATGAATAGATGACACAGCTACAGGCAATCCTGTTACCTGGGCGCTCTTGGGATCTGTAGCCTGCCGACGAGTAGGGCGCATTTCCAGCACACTGTCATATGTTGCACCTTCTAAGTCACCTAAGGGTACATGCGTTCCTGGACGATGTACCCATCTGAATTCAACTCCTAATTTTCGACCTGGGTAACCTGGATGGTCTGCAGGGCTTGTGGCTGTGGAACAATCTCACTGCACCTTGTTAGTAATTAGGCCTGTGATAACCCTAGTTAGTTAAAGTAGTAAGTCGTAGTATCTGCTTGGCCGTGATTGATTGAATGAGGTATAACCAGTCTAGCCGTGTCTTAATCCAGTACAAGATTGTTTCCTGTCTTGATTTCTTACATTATTATCTTGCCGATAAATGGTGGAAAACTAAGTTCTGTTCAGATGAAGGGTTACAACCCCGGTCCTTGTTTGGTTTACGGGTTGTAACCTGGCTGTCGGAATAGTTCCATGGTTATCTCGTCATATATCATCCTGACATGTTTTCGTAAATTCTAGTTTTAAATATTAGATTTTCTTGTGCTAATTGCTGACTTTTGTTCTTATTTCGTGGCCCCCTTGTGGCACATGCAGGTCTTGTATATCAGTACTCGTCCTTGATCTCTGTTCGTATCCTCTGAATCCCTGGATTCTTGCCCTGATCCTGTGCTTATATCATTGATCTGTCCTGGTCCTTTCCTTATTGTTCCCTGTGTCGTCTTCTTCAACGGCACTGAACCTGGTCCTACCGATCAACGAGGTGGAGCACTTCCCGTGGGTCAGCAGCAACCCGGTGATCAAGCCCAGCATTTCGGGGTAGCCTTCAGAGTTGTGCCTACTGGAGGAGAGTCATCAGTTCGGCCCGTCCAGCCCGCAGAGCCAGATGATGGCACCTTGGTAGGTCTCTTCAGAACCTTGATAGCTTCCCAGGATCGTCGAAGCGACGCCCTGTACCAGACAGTTCAAGATGCTTTGACCCGAGGCGGGCATCCAGGGAACCAGGCGGCCAACAGCTTCAAGCGATTGAACCCTCCTTTCTTCGACGGCACCGAGGATGTGATTGCCGCGGATGCATGGCTTCAGGATACCGAGGTGATTCTGGAAGCAGCTTGGACACCCGAGAATGAGAAGGTGGTGGTGGTACGCCTACAGTTGTTGGACTTGGCTCGCAGTTGGTGGGCAGCGCAAGCCATGGAATTAGTGGCACCCATTGCTTGGGCAGTATTTAGAGAAAGATTCCAGATGAAGTATTTCGATGCTGTGGCTCGGTACGACCTGCAGACTAGATTTACCAACTTGAAGCAAGGAGACAGAACAGTTGACAGTTATACATCGGAGTTTTCTAGGCTCAGTAGGTTTGCCCCCACCTTGGTGGCGACCGAGTTTGATAGGGCCCAGCGGTTCCAGCAGGGACTGCATTTGGAGATCTTATTGGCGGTTGAGCAGTTCGAGCACCAGACGTTCGATGCAGTCTTGAGATCAGCTAGGAGGCATGAGTACACCTTCCAGAGGATCGTAGATAGGACCGGAGGTAGGAAACGGTCCTACAGTCAGATGCACCAATCATCAGCTCCAGCCCCGGCAGCTAGGGGATTGACCATTGAAACTCCGAGGCGGGCGGCCTCAGTAATGTCGGTTCAGCATTCGACCCCGACGTACCCGCAGCAGCAGAAGCAGAAGCAGACTTCCGCAATGGGATGTTCACATTACGGGAAGCCAGGCCATGTAGTGGCAGATTGTCGTAGGGCGCAGGGATTGTGCTCGGCTTGTGGAGCAGCAGATCATAGGATAGGGGCTTGCCCGAATAGGGGTGGTTCATCAGCATCCAACCCTTCTAGCTCTTCAGTGAGAGGACCGGCCCCAGCACCAGTTCAGCAGCAGCAGTATCAGTCTTCGAGGCCCTTGCCGCCTCAGTCTCAGGCATTCCAGCAACAACACCCCCAACAATATGCACAAGCCCAAGCTCAGACCCCGAATAGGCAGAGAGGTTTCCAGCAGAGGGGACCAGCAGCCAGAGGACAAGGTCAGGCCATGATGATGGCTATGGAAGAAGAAGTTGCACCAGGTAAGGTTGTGGCAGGTACTATTCTCGTCAACTCCTCTCCAACGTCTGTATTATTTGATTCTGGTGCATCGTATTCATTTATGTCTGCACGATTCGTGACACGGATAGGATTGGAGCCCGAGTCATTATCAGTGAGGCTCAATATGCTTACTGGTAATGGCCTTATGGGAGTAGATCGAGTGTTTTCCTCGTGTCGGATCGTAGTTAGCGGTAGGGAGTTCCCCGCTAGATTCATAGAGTTTCCTATGGCAGACTATGATGTAGTCCTAGGCATGGATTGGTTGAGGAACCAGTATGCTAGGATAGACTGCCATATTAGCAGAGTTGTCTTTAGTATCCCCGGCGAGCCAGAGTTTTCGTTTTCCGAAGGCGCAGTGGAGCCATCTCCCCCAGCATTGTGGATGGCAGTAGTAGCAGTGCAGTTACCCCGGATAGTTGAAGAGTTTCCAAATGTCTTTCCAGAGGAGCTTCCAGGGATACCGCCAGAGCGGGAGATTGAGTTCACTATAGACTTGATTCCCGGGACAGCACCAGTATCAGAGCGAGTCTACAGGATGGCGCCTTCAGAGTTGGAAATTTTATACAAGATGATTGAAGAACTGAGGACCAAGGGATTCATCCGTGCTAGTAGATCGCCTTGGGGAGCCCCGATGCTTATTTTGAAAAAGAAGGATGGTACGTCCAGGCTATGTATTGATTATCGTGCCTTGAATTCGGTGACAATCAAGAACAGATACCTTCTTCCGAGGATAGATGACTTGTTTGATCAGCTCAGAGGGGCTTCAGTATTTTCGAAGATTGACTTGCGGTCAGGATTCCATCAGATCAGAGTCAGAGAGCAGGATATCCCGAAGACAGCATTCAGATCGAGGTATGGACATTGGGAGTTCCTTGTTATGCCCTTTGGAGCGACCAATGCGCCGGCTGTATTCATGGACCTCATGAATCACATTTTCATGCCTTACTTGGACCAATTTGTGATCATGTTCCTAGATGACATCCTAGTCTACAGCAAGAGTGAAGCAGAGCATGAGCAGCATCTCAGAGTCGTCCTCCAGATGCTTAGGGAGCATCAGTTGTATGCCAAGTTCAGTAAATACGAGTTTTGGCTCGATCGCATTTCATACTTGGATCACATCATTACCCGAGGAGGAGTGGAAGTGGATCCCCAGAAGATTGTGGCTATCGAGTCATGGCCGATACCCAGCTCAGTGGCAGAGGTTCGTAGCTTCCTTGGATTGGCCGGCTACTACCGGCGGTTCGTTTCAGATTTCGCAAGGATTTCGGCGCCGATGACCCAGTTGACCCGCAAGGATGTGCTATTTGTTTGGACAGCAGAGTGTCAGAAATCATTTGAGAAGTTGAAGCAAGGTTTGATAACGGCTTCCATTTTCACCCTTCCAGATGGGACCGAAGGATTCACAGTTTATTGCGACGCTTCAGGCAGAGGATTGTGGTGTGTCTTGATGCAGCATGGGAAGGTAATATCTTATGCGTCGCGTTAACTACGTGATCATGAGAAGAATTACCCGACCCATGACTTGGAATTGGCGGCGGTAGTGTTTGCTTTGAAGTTGTGGAGACACTACTTGTACGGAGATAGAGTAGAGATCTTTACTGATCATAAGAGCCTGAAGTATGTTTTCACCCAGAAGGACCTTAATATACGGCAGAGAAGATGGCTCGAGCTACTAGTGGACTACGATGTAGATTTGCAGTATTATCCCGGGAAGGCCAACGTTATAGCAGATGCATTGAGCAGGAGAGCCGGAGTTTATTTCCTGACGGCGCAACCAGAATTATTGGCAGATCTTCAGAAGATGGAAATTGAAGTGGTTCTTCCAACCAGCGTGGCATTGATGGCCAGCCTACAGGTTCAGTCCAGCATAGTTAAGAGAATCCGGGTGGCGCAGTCAACAGATTCCAAGATCCAGCGACTCAGAGCAGAGTGTGAAACAGAAAGAAGGCCAGAGTTATGTATCCATGAAGACGGTACACTTCGGCACGGCACTCGTCTTTGTGTACCCAGTGGAGATATCAGACAGGAAGTCATGGCAGAATCCCACAGTTCATAATATTCTATTCATCCGGGTGGTACGAAGATGTACCGTAATATTCGTCAACATTTCTGGTGGAATGGCATGAAGAGGGAGATAGCCCGGTTTGTCTCTCGGTATTTGGTTTGCCAACAGGTTAAAGCTGAACATCAGAGGCCCGCTGGACTTCTTCAACCCTTACCGATCCCAGAATGGAAATGGAAACATATAACCATGGATTTCGTGACCGAATTGCCCAGATCTCCGGCCGGCAGAGATGCTATTTGGGTAATTGTGGACAGGCTTACCAAGGTGGCACACTTTCTCCCATTCAGAGTTGGGCAGTCGACGGTGTAGTTAGCAGAGATGTATCTCAGGCAGATCGTCAGGCTTCACGGTGTGCCAGTCAGCATCACCTCGGACAGGGATTCAAGATTCACATCACACTTTTGGCGCGGCTTGCAGAAGAGTTTGGAGACTCGCCTTCAATTCAGCTCAGCTTATCACCTGCAGACGGATGGTCAATCAGAGCGCACAATCCAGACTTTTGAAGATATGTTGAGATCCTGTACCCTTGACTTCGATGGTTCATGGAAGAATTATCTGTACCTGGTGGAATTCTCGTACAACAACAGTTATCAGGCCAGTATCCAGATGGTACCCTTCGAGGCTCTTTATGGCAGGAAGTGCAGATCCCCGCTAGCATGGGACGATGTCGGAGAGAGGCAGATGCTCGGACCCGAATTGATTTTCCAGACGGTTGAAGTGGTCAGGAAGGTCAGAGATAACCTCCGAGTTGCCCAGGACCGCCAGCGCCATTGGGACGATGCTCATCGACGTCCCTTAGAATTTGCTGTCGACGACCATGTATTCCTTAGGATCTCGCCTAACCGCGGCGTCATTCGCTTCGGCGTACGGGGAAAGCTTAGTCCTAGGTATATAGGGCCGTTCGATATTCTAGAGCGAGTAGGAGATGTATCATATCGTCTCGCTCTTCCGTCGTCGCTAAGTGAGGTGCATGATGTATTCCATGTGTTCCAATCACGACGGTATATTCCGGACCCGAGCCACATCCTAGACCATTCGGAATTGGTTGTTGGTACCAACCTTTCGTATGAGGAGAGGCCCGTGTCTATATTGGACCGGAGGGAGAAGATACTCAAGAACAAGACTATTAAATTAGTCCATGTTGCTTAGGATCATCACTCTCTAGGTGAGTCAACGTGGGAGCGTGAGGACGACATCCGATCGCGATATCCCTACCAGTTTGACTCGTGAGGTATAATGTCTTTCTTATGCCTTACGTTTTCCCTTCCTTGCTTGCATTGTATGATTGTATGATTGAACTGCTTAGTGTAACTTGCCTGTGCTTAATGTAGCTTGTCGTGACAATCTATAGCTCCTTGATTAAATTTCGAGGACGGAATTCTTTTAAGGTGGGTAGAGTTGTCACCCTCATTTTCCGTATTTTTCCGTATTTTGTATTTATACTCGTATCTAGATTTTGGCATGTATTTTTATTTTTTTCTCAACTTGTGGAATTTTGGTATTTCTCGTATTCTTGGGTTTTTGACATGGCTCGGTTTTAATTGGATTGGATTTGGTTTGGTTTAATGAGCATTGGATCACCTTAACCTATTCTCCACCCTCAATACACCACATCCCACCCTCTTTATAACTCCACCAACTTTTTCTCTCTCTTCATAAACCACTATTATTTTCTTCTTCTCCTTCCTCTACACAACACTCTTCTCCTTCCTCTACACAACACCCACCCATAGGCAAGTGCACCTTGCCACCACATGAGAACCCTCTTTTAATGGTCCATTTGCTAGTTTAGGACATGGTGATCAATATTAGTACTTGGGATTTTGTGATTTAGAGTCTCCATTGTTCTAGATCTAGGTTTTCCCTATTTTCGGTTTTGTATGGTTTTGATCTACTTAAGTTGGATTTCTACGGGTTTTGATGTTTCCATGTGGAAGAGAGTTCAATTCCACCCTTGTTGGAGCTTTGGAAATCCGGATTTGGAGTTCGGATGGCCAAGTTGTGATGCCTTGAAGTTCAGGGTGCCATTGGAGTTTCTTCTCGGCCATGGAGAAGAAGACCCTTTCCCCTGCGTGTGTGTCTTTACGCGTATGCAGCTCTCCTGCGTGCGTACTTTTGTGCGTACGCAGCTCTCCTGCGTGCGTGTCTTTACGCGTACGCAGCTCCTGCGTGCGTGACTTTTGTTCGTACGCAGCTCCTGCGTGCGTGACTTTTGTTCGTACGCAGCTCCTGCGTGCATGACTTTTGTTCGTACGCAGCTCCTGCGTGCGTGACTTTTGTTCGTACGCAGCTCCTGTGTACGTGACTTTTGAGCGTACGCTGCTCTCATGCGTGCGTGACTTTTGAGCGTACGCTGCTCTCATGCGTGCGTGACTTTTGAGCATACGCAGCTCTCATGCGTGCGTGACTTTTGAGCGTACGCAGCTCCCCTGCGTGCGTGCTCTTGTGCGTACGCTGCTCCCCTGACCCCTTGCTTAACCCATTTGCTCTAGGAGTATTGGTTTTATTTCTTGACTTGGTTTTCTTGTTTGTGGATTGAGTTTTCCTGAGATCTGTTCAACACAGCACTACTATCTTGACCCGACACGGCCTAACACGGTTTTCTAGTAATTGTTTATAACTAGTACGATTCTCGGGATTTTTTGTGGATTATGATTTTGGTATTCTCTGATTTCCTTGCTAGTGACCCAGTGGGGTGCACACCTAACTTGTAACTTGTAATTAATCCTTGTGACTTGATAACTTGATAGTGGCCGTGGCGGCGCACTCCTGACTTGTAGCATGACTTGATAACTTAACGCTGTTGCGACGGCTAACTTAACTTGACTTGCCTTGACACCGTGGGTAGTTCTTTCTTGCTTGCTTGTTAAATCCACTTGTCCTGTCTTGTATCATGTCTAGGATGGAACTCCTGAGTACCACGCTCAGGAGTACCTACTAAAATGGATTAAGGTTAATAACTAGAATAACCAGTAGTCATGAAGAGATGACACAGCTACAGGCAATCCCGTTACCTGGGCGCTCTTGGGATCTGTAGCCTGCCGACGAGTAGGGCGCATTTCCAGCACACTGTCATATATTGCACCTTCTAAGTCACCTAAGGGTACATGCGTTCCTGGACGATGTGCCCACCTGAATTCAACACCTAATTTTCGACCTGGATAACCTGGATGGTCTGCAGGGCTTGTGGCTGTGGAACAATCTCACTGCACCTTGTTAGTAATTAGGCCTGTGATAACCCTAGTTAGTTAAAGTAGTAAGCCGTAGTATCTGCTTGGCCGTGATTGATTGAATGAGGTATAACCAGTCTAGCCGTGTCTTGACCCAGTACAAGATTGTTTCATGTCTTGATTTCTTACATTATTATCTTGCCAATAAATGGTGGGAAACCAAGTTCTGTTCAGATGAAGGGTTACAACCCCGGTCCTTGTTTGGTTTACGGGTTGTAACCTGGCTGTCGAAATAGTTCTATGGTTATCTCGTCATATATCATCCTGACATGTTTTCGTAAATTCTAGTTTTAAATATTAGATTTTCTTGTGCTAATTGCTGACTTTTGTTCTTATTTCGTGGCCCCCTTGTGGCACTTGCTCTTTCTGGGGTTGACCCAACTGGTTTTGTGTGGCCAGATTTTGGAGCAGCTCCCGAGGATCTTCCGAACCTCCAGCCCGATGGTGGCGACTAGAAGGAACCCGGGCTACGAGTGGGTTTTCTATTTTGTTTCGCTCACTCTATTGTAAAAATTATTCTTTTGAGGCGTTTAGCCGATGAGCACCTGTTAGCTCAATGCACTTTACTTACTATCTGCCTACGGGCTGTAAACATGATTAACAAATCCTAGGATTGATCATGTATGACTTAACTCTTGCTAGTCCTCGCGTTTTGTACGACTAGCTTCATGATCATCTGAATATGTAATATTTGGGATGCATTATTATTGTATATTTAATGATCATACATCTTGCGA
The DNA here is from genome assembly GCA_029216955.1 of Iris pallida. Classification (NCBI taxonomy): domain Eukaryota; kingdom Viridiplantae; phylum Streptophyta; class Magnoliopsida; order Asparagales; family Iridaceae; genus Iris; species Iris pallida. Next base: position 3,312,992 of record JANAVB010035419.1, on the reverse strand, counting down.
CCTTACTTACTTGCTTGTGATTGAGACATTAGGCTTGTTTATGACCATAAGAGACTGTTGGCTTGTAGTAAACCCTCATATATCTAGACAGCCGTGACCGTATATCGAGGTGGTTTCCATTTCAATATACGTAGCTGGCTATGTCTGCCCCCGCTCTCCAGTATTCTGGTTCTGGGGCGTGACAATACGTCCCAAACTCCAGGTCAACAACAGTTCAACAGACTTCTTGATTCCTTTGAAGGAGTATATCAGAATACTCGGTCAAGAAGACAAAGACAATTGCAGACTTCTAATTCAGAAGCTGGGGGTACTCAATCTTTTGAGTCCGAAACTGATAGTGTCGATTCATACTTTTATACTAATCCTTCTATATCTTCAAGAGAGGTTGAATCCTACGCTATTGGAGATGAACCAAAGACGTCATATGCTAATACAGAACAACGTCTCACTGCCGTTGAGCAATCACTGAAAGACATGCTTAACATGGTACAAAGCATACATCAGATAATATTGACTCAGCAAACTGCCCAGCCGGCAGTAATAATACCGGTACCAGTAGCAGCACAAACTCAAGATAGTCAAGGGGCTGATATACCTTTGAATATTCAAGAGCCTGTTGTTAATCAAAATTCTGCATCTCCAGATCCCATTATTCCAGAAGATGTACCATCTTCGGTGGGGATTACGGTACATCTAACAACCATTCAATCAAATATGCTTCTGCAAACTAGTGAAGCTATTCAAGCAGTGCGTGAGCTCAAAGCACAGTTTGAAGTTTTGAAGCACAAAGATCAGCTCCAGAGGTTAGGGATTAAGCAACCTTATCCTCCTCATTGGAATGATGTACCCTATCCACCGAAATTCAAGCCACAATCAATGGTATTATTTGATGGAAGGGCTTCTCCTAGTTAGTATATCAATTACTTTGATATTATGACTGTACATTTGCAGAAAAATGATGCTCTTCTCACTCGAGTATTTATTGGGTGCTTGACGGGTTCAGCTTGCGACTGGTATCGTAGTTTATCCGACAATTGTATTTCGTCTTTTGATGAATTTAAGGCAATGTTTCTCTCCCGTTTCTATGAAGGAGGTATGGACATGAACATGTCCTCCTTAATAGAAATCAAGCAAAAGGAGAAAGAAGATACTCGGACGTTCATTGAACGTTTTCGACATGCGACTCTAAAGATGCCCCTGGTATGCCAGATTCAGCGCTGATTGATACATGTAAGATGAATCTGCGACCATCTATTGTTGTCTTCACGGATTTCCAATTCACAGATTGGGCTTCGTTTATCATAGCAGCAGTTTCTGCCGAGACTAATGGTAGGTTGGCTCGTGAACATGGGATGATTTTCGCCTCAGAGGATAAAGGAAAGAAAGGTAATCCTGGTAATAATTTCGGCAATCGTAATACGAAAGGAAAATACACTCTTATGGTTAATCTTTCCAAGAATAAAACGACGCCGAATAATCAGGAATCTTCCAGGCCAAAAGAAGAATACTCTTTTAACGAAAGTGATATCCCAGGGATATTCCAATGTCTGGTGAAGAGTGACAAACTCCAGATTTCGGAGCCAAGGAGGCCTAATGAGGTGAATCTGACTGACAATCCCAAATATTGTATCTATCATAGATACATTAATCATCCTACCAGTGCTTGCTATGTCTTGAAGAAGAAAATCCAAGAGCTGATAAATGGTGGTGCTATCGCTTTAACCAATGATGACCATACGGTTACAACCAATATAGTTTCTCTTCAATTTGGAGATTTTCCTCCACAACAAATCCCAGATAAAATTATCCCAATCCCGAAGGCGACGATGAAGATTGTGAATATTCTGCCTACTAGAGAGGAAAATGAAGGATTGTTGCCTCTCACCTTAAAAAATGGTGAAATTATGTGGGTACATCCTGACCTAATACCTGAGTTGGAAAATGAAGGTGAAACTTCAAAATCCAAGAAAGGTAAGAAAGTCAAAACCTGCAACATGATTTCTCATGTTATTCCAGATTCTGATGATTTGGATCATCTATGGGATGACATTCCTTTAGAAGATAGACTGAGAAGACTGAACATATGTCCTCCAAGTCTAGCTCCTCCTACCAAGCTCAAGCTTACTCATCAGCAGTGGCTAGCCATGATTAGTGTTCCCTTATACCGGGCACAACAAGTCTTCGCTACTTATGAAAAAGCTCCTACAGGGATTTTTCCTCGTATCCCGAATCCTTCTCCTCTCGTAGCTACAGAGATGTCCATTCCTCCTTCTCCTGTAGTTACAGGGATCTCTTCTTCTTCCTCTGTGGAACCACCTGTCGAAAGTCCACTGCCTATTCATTTATACAGTCAGCAATCAATTCTTCTCATGAAAAAGATGGGCTATGACTTTCAGAAGGCAGAAGGTTTGAATTGTAATAAAGGAATACGACTTCCTTTACAGATTCAAAATAAAAAATCTACTGTTGGATTGGGTTCTGAAGTTCCTCATAACAATCCTCACAAGAAGAAGGCTAAGGGAAGGAAGATTAAATTCTGTAATATGGTACTTCCTTCTCCTGAGTCTGAAGAAGAAACTTTTGCTGGTACAAGATCTGGGAAAGAGTACCACAAAGATTATGAGGGATCCTCCAAAGAAACAGAGGACGTTGAAATACCACCAATTCAACAGTCTCTTGCTCCTACTAATCCATCTGTGGTTGAAAATGGGAAACAGAAAGCAGTAAGTTTTGACGTCCCATTGAAGTCTGCTTCCAGACAGGGGGTGGTGATGAAACCCTACAAATTTGATATTCTAGCCCAGTTAGCCAATACTCCAGCTAGACTATCTATATTTGAGCTGCTTCGTCTTTCTAAAGAAAGCAGGAAGACTTTGAGTGAAGCTCTACTTCAAGCATATTCATGCTTGGCTCAACTCAAGAGTCCTGATAATACACCCATATCATGTCTACAATGTCATAATGTGATGGAAGCAATTTCCAACATCACCTTTACACAAAAAGATATACTGTTGAAGCATAAAAAGCATGACAGACCTCTGTGCTACACAGGGTATATCGGATTCACTGAAATTGACAGAATTTACATTGATCCTGGGTCTTCAATTAGCATAATTCTTCAGAGTATGCTAAGACCATTGAGGATTCCCACTAGTGATCTGACTTACACTAGTACCACGATTGTTGGTTTTAACTCTGGCAAGAGTAAACCACTGGAGAAAATTCGTCTGAAGATTCAGATTGGTGATCTTCGAACTATTGTAACCTTCTATGTTATCAACTCAGACGTATCCTACAATATTCTTCTTGGAAGACCGTGGATTCATGAACATAACATCGTGCCTTCAACCCTCCACCAATGCTTCAAGTATGTGGATTCTCAAGGAGTTGTGAGGACTGAGTTTATTGATATCAATCCTTTTAAGGGTGTCAAAGCCTATTTTTCTGATTCAAGGCTTTATAAACAAGAGCATGTGAAAGAGATATCAGACATAGCTGAAGATCAATCATCTATTGAAGATCAGTCTATTAATGAAGATCTGCCAGAAGAGCAACCTTTGAAGATCATAGTCAAGGGACGAATCCAATCCCAATCTGTCAATGATCAACCTTTGATAATCAAGGTTAAAGGAAGAACTCAAGCTTCATCTGAGGAATCAGTAAATGTTCCTGCTAAGAGCCAAGTTCAACCTTTTATGATCAAGGTCAAAGGGCGTACTTCTTGTACGAATGATCCAGAACCACCATTGATTATCAATCTTGGCAAATCTACGCAGAAAATGGATAGTGGTCCATTAATGATTAATCCGAAGCATAACAGTCAAATTATAAATGATGTAAATATTGATCATTCTGTACTTTTTGATATCAATAAAGATCTCCTTTTCGAGTATATGGCTGTCAAGTTTATTGAAAGAATGACTTTATCTTCTGATAATCAAAGTCATCAATATAAAGACAACATAGAACCAGAAGAAACTTTATACATTAATTATAAGGAAAATTCCTTTCCTCTTCAGGTTGATGTTGGACCTTATGCTCAAAAGTTCTTAACATCTTCTCCCTATCTTCTTCCCGTAGTTGCTCCATCGCAAGCTTGTGTAACTTATAGACGTCATGAAGAATCTTATTTCGTGGTTCCGTCTGATAAGAAAAACATGCACCAAATTGTGTTTGGCCTGGCTAGAAATATCCCTGTTGCTCAGACAGATGATTTGAAAGATAAAGATAAAGAAAGAATTCGAATTGACAAATATAGTCAACAATCTATCAAGATTATCCAGAATATGGGATATGATTTGAAGACTATGCAAGGTCTCAATCAAGGCAAGGGTAGACGACTACCGTTATGTGGTGATCCATTTTACCAGAAGATTCGTCATGGGTTGGGATATGATCCGTCCCACATGTTTAATGACGATATACAAGAAAAATTATCTTCTAGCTCTTCACAATCATCAGATTCAGAAGAAATCTAATTTATCGAATCTGATACATCTCACCCCTCATATGTTAGAGAAGACTATTATGATGGATCTGAGCAAATATTTTTAGCTTACATGGTTCAAACTGATGGTGAATCTGAGCCATTTGAGAATGACCCTTGGGCCCAACAAATGGACACTCAATGGGAACTTTGTTTTGAACAGCGACAACCACCTACAGAGGATGGGGTTGTCCAGATTGATGTTGGAGATGGAACTACGTCCAAACCAATATTCATCAGTAAAAACCTTTTCGAAGATGAAAAGGAAGAGTTGATAAAACTGATCAAAGAATATATTGACATCTTTGCATGGAGTTATGAGGATATGCCGGGTCTAGATCCTAAAGTTGCTACTCATAAACTCAATATTTTGCCTAATGCCAAGCCTGTTAAATAACAGCAACAACGCTTTAGACCAGATATGATGGATGCAATTGAAGCAGAGATCAAAAAGTTGATTACATATGGTTTTGTTCGTGAAGAGCAACACCCGGATTTGGGTTGCCAATATTGTTCCTGTTATGAAGAAGAACGGGAAAGTTAGATTTTGTATAGATTATCGAGATCTTAATACGGCTTGTCCAAAAGACGAATTCCCACTTCCCATTACTGATGTCATAATAGACAATACATGCGGTTTTGAATGCATGTCTTTCATGGATGGATTCTCAGGATACAATCAGATCAAGATGCATTCAGAAGATGAGAAGCATACTTCTTTTCGAACACCCCTTGGAGTTTATTGCTATACGGTTATGCCGTTTGGTCTTAAAAACGTCGGTGCCACGTATCAACGGGCTATGAGCAACATCTTTCAAGAACATCTATGGAAGACAGTTGAATGTTACGTAGATGACATTGCTGTTAAGTGCCGATCAAAGGATGATCACATTCAAGACTTAAGGACAGTATTTGAATTAATGCGTCAAAATCAATTGAAAATGAACCCTACTAAGTCTTTCTTAGGGGTTTCCAGTGGCAATTTTTTAGGATTTGTCAGTACTTCTCAGGGTATCCATGTTGATCCTGATAAAGTTAAAGCAATCCTTAAAATGCGTCCTCCTCGTAATTTGAAAAAACTCCGTGGCTTTCAAGGTCGTATTGCTTATATCAGAAGATTTATATCTAATCTCTCTGGGAGATGTCAACCTTTCTCCCGTCTATTAAAGAAAGGTGTATCTTTTGTCTGGGATGAAGCGTGTCAGAAAGCCTTCAATGACATTAAGCAATACCTTACAAATCTACCTGTTCTAGTACCTCCAATGGTAGGAAGACCATTTTTGCTATATGTTCGAGCATTGGATCATTCACTTGGCGCTCTTCTTGCACAGAAAAGTGATATGGGTCATGAACATGCAATTTATTATCTTAGCCGAATGATGGTTGGAGCTGAACACATGTATACTCCTGTAGAAAAGGAATGTCTAGCCTTGGTTTTTGCTGTCCAAAAAATTATGTGACAGGACAAACTATTCATGTTATCTCCAGAATAAATCCCATTCGGGTACTGATGAGAAAACCAAGCATTCTTAACTCCAGATTAGCTACCTGGGCGATGTTACTCACTCCTTATGACATGGTTTATGTACCTCAAAAATCAGTGAAGGGCCAAGCATTAGCTGATTTCTTAGCTGCTCACCCTATACCTGAAACATCGAAGTTATATGAGGATATTCCAGATGAAGTTGTAGATTGTAACAAGACTCTGAAGAATGACATATGGTAATTATATTTTGATGGAGCATCACGAGTAGGACCTAAAGGGAATATTGTCTCTGGGGTAGAATTCGTCTTGGTTTCTCATGATAAAATTGTCATATACCGTGCTTATTCTCTCAATGAGCCATGTTCCAATAATGTAGCAGAATATAATGCTCTATTGATTGGTCTCCAAGTAGAAAAACAATTGGATATTGAATTCCTAAAAACTTATGGAGATTCTCAACTGATTGTTAATCAAGTTAGAGGGACTTATGAAGTCAGAAATCTTGATCTTATCCCTTATCATCAAGTGGTAGTCGAGTTGGTCCTTTCATTTAAAGGATTCTTCATTGAATTTGTACCACATTCTCAGAATGTGGAAGCTGATGCTCTTGCTAGCTTAGCTGCAGACTTGGCTGTTCCAATCCGAAGACAAAATACAATTACTTTGTTGGACCGAGATTTATTCTGTGTCAAGAATAATCTGTATGTTGAACGGAGTTATACTAGAGAGTCAAGTTTCCAACAGAGGGATTGGAGAACTCCATTCATTGATTATGCAGTTCATGGGATTTTAGCTGAAGATCCAAAAGAAGCTGCATCAATCAAGAGACGATCATTTCGATTTTATTATGATTCGTCTTCACATATGTTATATTGTCGCTCATATGATGGACTTTTGCTGCGCTGTCTCTCAGAAAGTGAAGCCAAACAAACACTCCGAAAAGCTCATGATGGTGTTTGTGGTGCTCATCAACCGGGTCCGAAATTACAAGACCGCATTCGAAGAATGGGGTATTATTGGCCATCTATGATAGCAGATGCTGTAGACTATGCCAGAAGGTATAAAGCATGTCAGATTCATACTGATTTTATTCATCAACCATCTGAATTTTTACATCCTACATCAGCTTATTGGCCCTTCGAAGCTTGGGGTATGGATATCATTGGTCCTATTAACCCTTCTTCTGTTAAAGGACATCGGTTCATATTATCTATAACCGATTACTTTTCTAAGTGGGCAGAAGCAGTTCCCCTTGCTGAAGTGAAAACATCTAATGTGATCAGCTTCATCAAACATCATGTCATTTATCGTTTCGAGATTCTTCGACGAATAATTAATGACAATGGTCCATAATTTACCAGTCAGGTATTTTATCGGTTCTGTAATAAGAATCGAATTCAAAATTTGGCTTCTATGACTTATAATCCAGCTGCTAATGGTTTAGCCGAAGCTTTCAATAAGACGATCATCAAACTTCTCAAAAAATTCGTCTCTTCTAATAAACGTGATTGGAATAAAAAACTTGGAGAATGTTTATGGGCTTATCGAACCACAGTCCGAACTCCTACTGGTTTTACACCATTTTTATTGGTTTATGGATGTGAAGATGTCCTTCCATTGGAAATCCAGATTCCATCTCTACGAATAGCCATTGCTAATGAGCTAACTATAGAGAACAATGATCGCTTATGACTCCAAGAACTTGAAGGATTGTACGAGAAGCGTCTTCAAGCACAACAACATATTGAGCTATATCAAGCCCGTATATCTTGAACTTTCAATCGTAAAATTAAAGAGAGGGCATTCAAGGTTGGCGAGCTGGTATTAGCCGTTCGAAGACCGATGGTCATGACTCACAAAAGCAAATGGAAATTCCAAGCAAAATGGGAAGGCCCTTATGTAATTGAGACCATGTTTTCTAATGGCGCCTATCGGTTATCAAAGCCCAATGGAGATTTACTCATGATGCCGATTAACGACAATTTTTTTAAAAAGTACTATGTATAAAAAAAAGGAAGACAGAATGAAAATAAAATTTCTTTTTATTTTTTATTCTGAATAAAAGATTAAGGACGAGGACCACTGTCTTCCTTATTGAATACATAGTCCGCCAATACATCAAAGGCATCATTGCCTGAGTTCATAAAAAACTTGCAGGCAGCCATCCTTAGCGCCTCGTCTTCAGGAGTTTTCCCTGGCTCTACTAAGAAAGCAAGGATGTCTTGTGGTGACTTGGGCGTAGAAGAGCTTTCGTCTACTTCAGTTGGGCCTGATACAATTAGCTCAACAGGGCGCGTCTCGATGATGTTCTCAATTTTCCTGGAGACTTTATTCTTTTGCTGCATAACCTTGGAAGACATTTCCGATAGAGGAGTGAAAATAAGAATGAAATGTTACAAAGAGTTCTCACCTATTTATAGGAGAGATCTATTAATAAACCGGTCTTTGAAATTGAAAATAACTTTTCATTCCCGAAAAGGCCTGTCCGTTCATTATATCAGATTCATTCATTTAATTGCGGAATTGAATTGTTCTTTCTTTTCCCGAAAGATATGTTGGTTCATTCATTCTTTCATCAATATTAGCATATATCTTCAATGACATCTGTCTTCTTAATCCCCAGCTACCAAGGTTTGGTTAAGCTGATTACTCGTCTCTTCGGAGGGAAATTTTAATCTTCCATCTTACCAGTTGGTAGAGAAAGTTGGGTTTATTATTTATCACGTTCTTATAACCTCTAAATAAATATTAAATTTGCTTGTATTTCCTATCTATCATGTCCATTTGACCTCTGTATAGATATTAATCTACTTTTCTTTGAGTTCTTATATGCTGTCATGTCCATATTACCTCTGATAGTATTGTATACTCTATAACAGAAAACAAGATTTCATTATCTATTATGTCTATATTACCTCTGGATAGATACAAATCATTGAGCATAGAAGACTTGTCATTTCCATTCTCATTTCATCATAAAAGTCTATTACATTTCTTAGACTTTCTTACAAATCATAATAGAAATCTATTACAATCTTGGATTTTCATTCTATACAGACAACGATAACCTAATGGAGATCTACTACTTCTTTGGATCTTCTTCATCGGATTCGTTGTTGGTGTCAATTTCTTGCTGTCTGAGCCTCAGTAGCAACCAGAACAGTAGGAATCAAACTCTGGTCTTATCTCTCAAACGAGAGGAGAATTCCAGAGTATGGCAGCCTGAAGACGTGTTGCTGCCAATACAATTAGTGGAGAAGTGGCGGCCTTTCAGAGGAGATAGGAATATATCCAGCATTGGGATACGATTCCTAGTTTTGCCGTGAAAGGAACTCTACTACCCAATTTCTTGGGTTAGAGTTGAATCCACCATCCAACTCTCCGTATATAAAGGCTCTTCCTACCAACAGAGGAAGACCCTTTTATCCCACGAAGAGTTCTGAGTTGTCTGATTTGCGCATCAAAAGCGCATGAGCTCCCTGATGTTGATGTCAGAAGAATGCTCCTCACAGCGTCAAAGTCGCCAATACCGGTTCTGGAAAAGCTCTTCAGCCAAACTTCTGCAGAAAACAGCAAAGAAAAATTGTTTTAAACAGAAGTATCATCAGACGCATATTAGTCAATTAAAACTAAAAACAGATGCTTACGCATCTTGTTTTATCTTCAACAGGCGTACCTTATCTACAAGATTTTTATGCCAGTGATTCATGTGCACTTAATCTACAAGATTTTATGCCAATATTTCATGTGCAACAAGACTTTATACCTGAGGTTTTTATGCCAGGTTTTACGCCAATGTTTTACGTACAACAAGGTTTTTATGCCCGTGTTTCATGTGCATCTTATCTAAAAGGCTTTGCGCCTGTGTTTTATACGCTCCATATCCGTTAAGGATTTGCGCTCGTTTAAAGATCGGCATCTGTTTTCAACCAAAAGTTCAAAGATAGACGATTGTTTTACGAATCAAACTTACCGTTAAGGTCAGATGATTCGGCTCTGAGAATGGTTGAATCAACGTCTGATGACCGGGCGTACAGAGGAACGATATCGGAAAGCATCGTCATTTGTTGGAGAATAAAATCTTGCAAAGAGCTACCGGGCGTACAGAGGAACGACATCGAAAAGCATCGCCATTATCAATCTCTTGTTGGAGAATGAAATGTTGCAAAAAGCTATCTTCGAAAGTATGAGAATAAGAATGTATAAAACATTCTTTAACTCAGCTATTTATAAGGATTGAAGAAACGTTTGGCGTGAGTCTATTTCGGAAAAGATCCTACTAAAAGGCGCTCGTGACCACATGACAGATGCCACGTGTTGTTTTGTTTCTCTTGGGAATGAACAACCATAGATGCAGTCAAAGGAGGTATAGAACAATTCTATATACCAACAGATGAGATCAATATTAAGATTTTATTTATAAAAAGGGGAGTAGGCCTGTAGCATTTGGGTTCCTAGAATTTATTTTCTATTTTGGAGATTTTTTTTAATTTTATTTTAGTTAGAATCAATTATTTACTAGGTTGTTGATGTGGGATCGTAAGATTTTTGCCTAAGCCTATAGGTTAGATATAAGGAAATTAGGTTGTATATAGTCTCTGGGGCCCCTAGATAGTCCTTAGTATATTATTTCACAATTTTAGAATTTTCAGGATTTTATGGAGATTTTTAGAGAATTTTATATATGATTTTATTAATTTTCTAAGCTTCTAGGATTTACTGTGAGAGCACTCGAGGGTATTTTTGAGGTCAAATATTTTATTTGGGCTCTAGAACCCCTAAAATATTTTCTAGAATTTTCTAGGAATTTTTAGGAATTTTTTGGGATATATTTGGAATTTTTAGGATGTTTCCTGATTTTTATTTAATTTTTTGTAATTAAAAATCCTATTTCTAAAATAATTACCCAGTCAGCTGAGCAGGGGGCCCACCAGTCAGCCGCTCGGGCCCGCGTGGCAGGCCCACCCGTCAGCGCGGGTGCGGGATGGCTGGGTGTCCGAGCCGCCCACCTAATCCTAGTCCGAGCCAAGCTCGGAGCCGAGCTAAGCTCTGATTGCTCACAATCATCGGATCCAGTTGTGGGCGCGTAAGATAGCACCACGTGGCAGCCGACTTAGCCACGGCTTAGCAGCCTCTCTCTCTATATATATATTAGTTTTTAGTTTTCCGAAAACCCTAGAAATTCAGCAGCTTTTAGTGGGAGAGTTTGATTGGGATCTTCGACTTCGCGGAGCGATTGCCGTTGATCTAGATGTCCTTTTTGCGTGCCGTTTTTTTATTGGAAGCGTATTGAGGTTAGGTTTCTGAGTATATAATTTATTTTCTGGTATTTTGATCTCGAATTTTTGAATAATTATTTGAGTGTCTGTTGTACAAAAATCAACACGTCGCACGGTTTTTGAGATATCGAGCGATCCCGAACTCCGTTTTGTGATCCGTTTAAAGTTTTGGAAAGCTGACATCAAGCTCTAAAACATACAATTTTTCCAGGAATTTAGAATTTTACTTAGTATTTTATTTTATTCATAGAAGTCAGATTTGGTCAACGGTTCATCGATTTGGTCATGGTTAGCCATAATGGCGATAACTTTTGACAAATTCGTGATTTTGCGGCACGGTCGATTCCAGTACACTCATGATGCTGAAATCTATCATGTTGCATACTCAAACTTTGAATTCATAATGTTTGACTGGTTAGTCAACAGTATGTCTCGGTTTGCATGCCACGAGTCCCGAATTTGGAACCGTGAATTTCTTTGGCCAAATATTTGTGTGTAGATTGTTATTTCAGAATTAAATAGGTTAAAATAGGATTTAGATGATTTATTCTAGGATTAGAATAGTATTAATTGATTTAACCCATTAGCCACTTTCTAGGATTTTTAGAGTGGGAATCGTTGATCTAACTTGCGATTATTTTTGTGTCGGGGTAGATCGGGCTACGACGTCTTAACTTGTGACTTATTCATCTATCGGAGCAGGCAAGTATCACTATGACCTATGTTTCCTTTATTTTATACTGCATGTATCTTCGTGTCGTCTTTCACTATTTCTCCATTATGGTTCATGATTGTCATTGTTCATGATTACTATTGTGCACGAGAGTTAGAATCGGTTGGATATACATATATGTTCATGCCTTACTCATTGTTTCCTATTGTTTATAGTTTATCGTATTGCTAATGTTTATCGTAGTGGACATATATTGTGAGTGAGTCGGACGGGAAAATACAATAAGTAAGCATGTGGTCAACGAATTGAATACAGACCCCCTATACATTGATTGCATAATATCAGTCATGCACCACACGTATGACTGACGGATATTCCAAGCCGTCTACATGCTGAAAGTTGGTATTCTAAAACACACAGTACACGTGACTTAATTATTGTTACTCTATTGTCTATTGTTCTTCTTTCGTCAAGTCTACCTTCTTATTGTCATCATGTCTTAGTGGTATGTCAAGTCTACCTTTATATTATTATCATGTCTCAAAGGTACTTTCTTATCATACAATGTTATGCCTATACTTATCTTCAGTTAAATTCCTTTTATCTTTCCTTCATGCTTGTATACTATATTGTGTAATGTAGTGTTATGGTGATCTTGCTCCAATCCTGACAGGATAACTATTTTTCAGTTGACATATTCTTGATAACTATTCTTGATGACTTGCTCTCTTGCTTTGGGTTCCTTTGGGTGGAGTTAGAGCTATCTTGGAGGCCAACCGTAGATTCTAGATAGAATAGTCACATGTAGCGGGTTTGTATATGTATGCAAATTTGAATGTATTATTGGAATTGTAATTTAAATAATTAGTGAATGAGCAAGATAATATAATTTTTTTATATTTGAGATTTATATTGGATCCAGACAGCGTACTACCGCCGATGCTGCGGCGTAGGCTGGACTTGGCCACGTACTCGTATCCCGAAAAGCGGGAACGGATCGTGACAAGTTTTTATGGTGGCCCATGCAGGTCCAATTTCGCAAAAGACTGCGAACTCGTGGTAGTGCTTAAGTTAGCTGTACTTGCGAATAGATTTGAAGTTAGGAGGTTGTATCATCCACAAAATAGGACTTCCAACCTTATGAGTCTATTTTATCTTAGGATCTTATTGTCTCTTAAATTGCATCTTGCTTGATTCCGTCCGTGATTTCTTCGATATGTTTGTATCTACCGTTCTAACCATATCCTTTCTTTCTTTTTAGTTTGCAATGGTTGAGACAAGGCGCAGTACGATCCGTAAGGGGAAAAGGGTAGCTAACCCATATGCTACTCCCGAACCCGAGGGATCGACAACAGAGAGTACCAAGTTCGTAGAGCCTTCCTTAGTTTTAGTTATTATGCATGCTTAGTTAGTTGTTAGTTCCCTTATGTTCCTAGCCATTATCTCTCCGTGACTTAGATTAAGAAATTAGTGCTTGTAAGAGTTAGGTATTATACTATGCTATTTGTGATGTTTTGATTTTTGAGGACAAAAATGTTTTAAGGGAGATAGTTTGTAGCATTTGGGTTCCTAGAATTTATTTTCTATTTTGGAGATTTTTTTTATTTTAGTTAGAATCAATTATTTACTAGGTTGTTGATGTGGGATCGTAAGATTTTTGCCTAAGTCTATAGGTTAGATATAAGGAAATTAGGTTGTATATAGTCTCTGGGGCCCCTAGATAGTCCTTAGTATATTATTTCACCATTTTAGAATTTTCAGGATTTTATGGAGATTTTTAGAGAATTTTATATATAATTTTATTAATTTTCTAAGCTTCTAGGATTTACTGTGAGAGCACCCGAGGGTATTTTTGAGGTCAAATATTTTATTTGGGCTCTAGAACCCCTAAAATAGTTTCTAGAATTTTCTAGGAATTTTTAGGAATTTTTTTGGGATTTATTTGGAATGTTTAGGATTTTTCCTGATTTTTATTTAATTTTCTGTAATTAAAAATCCTATTTCTAAAATAATTACCCAGTCAGCTGAGCGGGGGGCCCACCAGTCAGCCGCTCGAGCGCGCGTGGCAGGCCCACCCGTCAGCGTGGGTGCGGGATGGCTGGGTGTCCGAGCCGCCCACCTAATCCTAGTCCGAGCCAAGCTCGGAGCCGAGCTAAGCTCTGATTGCTCACAACCATCGGATCCAGCTGTGGGCGCGTGAGATAGCGCCACATGGCAGCCGACTTAGCCACGGCTTAGCAGCCTCTCTCTCTATATATATATTAGTTTTTAGTTTTTCGAAAACCCTAGAAATTCAGCAGCTTTTAGTGGAAGAGTTTGATTGGGATCTTCGACTTCGCGGAGCGATTGCCGTTGATCTAGACGTCCTTTTTGTGTGCCGTTTTTTTTATTAGAAGCGTATTGAGGTTAGGTTTCTGAGTATATAATTTATTTTTTGGTATTTTGATCTCGAATTTCTGAATAATTATTTGAGTATCAGTTGTCCAAAAATTAACACGTCGCACGGTTTTCGAGATTCCGAACGATCCCGAACTCCTTGCAATCCGTTTGAAGTTTTTGAAAGCTGACACCAAGCTCTAAAACATATAATTTTTCCATAAATTCATAGTTTCATCTAGTATTTTATTTTATTCATAGAAGTCAGATTTGGTCAACGGTTCATCGATTTGGTCATGGTTAGCCATAATGGCGATAACTTTTGACCAAATCGTGATTTTGTGGCACGGTCGATTCCAGTGCACTCATGAAGCTAAAATCTATCATGTTGCACACTCAAACTTTGAATTCATAATGTTTGACTGGTTAGTCAACAGTATGTCTCGGTTTGCGTGCCACGAGTCCCGAATTTGGAACCGTGAATTTTCTTGGCCAAATATTTGTGTGTAGATTGTTATTTCAGAATTAAATAGGTTAAAATAGGATTTTAGATGATTTATTCCAGGATTAGAATAGTATTAATTGATTTAACCCATTAGCCACTTTCTAGGATTTTTAGAGTGGGAATCGTTGATCTAACTTGCGATTATTTTTGTGTCGGGGTAGATCGGGCTACGACGTCTTGTATTGTGACTTATTCATCTATCAGAGCATGCAAATATCACTATGACCTATGTTTCCTTTATTTTATACTGCATGTATCTTCGTGTCGTCTTTCACTATTTCTCCATTATGGTTCATGATTGTCATTGTTCATGATTACTATTGTGCACGAGAGTTAGAATCGGTTGGATATACATACATGTTCATGCCTTACTCATTGTTTCCTATTGTTTACAGTTTATTGTATTGCTAATGTTTATCGTAGTGGACATGTATTGTGAGTGAGTCGGGCGGGGGAATACAACAAGTAAGCATGTGGTCAACGAATTGAATACAGACCCCCTATACATTAATTGCATAATATCAGTCATGCACCACACGTATGACTGACGGATATCCCAAGCCGTCTACATGCTGAAAGTTGGTATTCTAAAACACACAGTACACGTGACTTAATTATTGTTACTCTATTGTCTATTGTTCTTCTTTCGTCAAGTCTACCTTCTTATTGTCATCATGTCTTAGTGGTATGTCAAGTCTACCTTTATATTATTATCATGTCTCAAAGGTACTTTCTTATCATACAATGTCATGCCTATACTTATCTTCAGTTAAATTCCTTTTATCTTTCCTTCATGCTTGTTTACTATATTGTGTAATGTAGTGTTATGGTGATCTTGCTCCAATCCTGACTGGATAACTATTTTTCAGTTGACAGATTCTTGATGACTATTCTCGATGACTTGCTCTCTTGCTTTGGGTTCCTTTGGGTGGAGTTAGAGCTATCTTGGAGGCCAACCGTAGATTCTAGATAGAATAGTCACATGTAGCGGATTTGTATATGTATGCAAATTTGAATATATTATTGGAATTATAATTTAAATAATTAGTGAATGAGCAAGATAATATAATTTTGTTATATTTGAGATTTATATTGGCTCCAGACAGCGTACTACCGCCGATGCTGCGGCGTAGGCTGGACTTGGCCACGTACTCGTATCCCGAAAAGCGGGAACGGATCGTGACAAGGCCCCTACAGATAAGTTGAAGAGTCGTAATACATAGACGACACTTCTACATAAAACATTATTTTTTCTCTCCCTCGTTGGGCTGACAAAGGGAGGCACCTAATTCGTGCATGTTGCGGATCCCGGAATGACGCATCAGATTAAGGAATGCTTCTGCATCACCTGATCCTTCATACGCAGTTGGGAGACCACCATTTATACGACCAAAGACTGCTGGAGTCAGTCCAAAGCACTCTATAAAGTTGCGTGCTCGCTCAACCTCCATCTCTATATCAATCCTGGAGCTCGGAGCCTCTTCTTTGTTAATTTCTTTCTTTGGTGCCATGACAGTATGAGGATGAAAAGCAAGAATGAAGAATTTCTCCCTATATATACAACCAAATCAACTCTTCATATTCCTTATGGAAAACTGATCATTATTAATGCAAACTCGGGAAAATGAAGAAGCATTCGAAAGTTTTGAGAGAAAATTCATTATGACGGTTAAGTATTGACCGGCACCATTTCTTGATTTTTACGCTGACTGGCCAAATTTCGACTTTTACGCTTCTGTTCAAAGTGTTTCAAATTTTGAAGATATTTTGAAAACTTTGAAGGGGGTCTTGTAGGAGCGTAAAAAGTGCTTCATAGAATGAGTCACAGAGGTGGAGCATTTCATTCAAAATGATCTATTTTACGCCTAAGACAGGCTAATCACTTTTCGCCTAAGACAGGCTAATCACTTTACGCTGGACAAAGCTGTCGAGTCTTGTATTTAATGCAAAGTCTGACATGAAGATTTACTGACGGCGTATAACGCAGGACTCGAAGGGATTTGTTTTACACAGAGACCAATGTTGTCGTTTAGCATGTGGACTGAGCTATTTTACGCTCACAATATGGCTTCTTTCACGCATGGAGACTATATGAGTTTTTACGCTCAAAAGTTGACATGTGTATAAAGTTTATTTGGGCTACTTTACGCTCAAGGTTGTTTAACAACCACTTTACGCAGGAAGTCCATGTCAGGGCTATTTTACGCCCAGTCTACTACTTTACGCTCAGAGTATATTTTGGATTGTTTTTACGCCCTATTCTTCTTCACCAATTTGGAACGTGGTTTGCCTACATGGCTTTCATGCCACACATCTCGAAGAACATGTGTACGTGCATCCTATTCTTATTGAAATGATGGGACACGTGTCAACGTATGCAGAGGATGACTTCGGTCATGGGTGGCAGTTATTAGCGTAAAGACGAAACTTTTGCTGAGTTTTTACGCACAAGAAGCCAAGTCTATATAAATAGACTTATTTTTCTTATATAACAAGAGGGGGAAACACACAGAGACAGGAGGAGAGAAAACAGAGAGATTAGAACTCAGAGATTTTGATTCTCCAGAGTATTCTTCTTCAAGCTTTCTTTCATAACAGAGTGAAGCAAAGTAGGAAAGCATTCGGCCTCGCCATCAGTGCCCAAGTGTGTCGATACCTTTCTGGTGACTTAGTTCTTCCGGCTGTTCATCTTCTAGCAGTGATCTTTATCATCATCGTTTGGTCCAAGGAACAAAGTGATCACTTTCAGATCAGACTTCCATAGCAATACTTCCCAGAATAATTTGTACTTCGTATATTTTTTCTCGTTTTATTTTCAAAAGCCGATTTCAAAGGCATTTTGTTAAGTGAAACACAAGCATCTGCCTTTCTCCAACATCATCCCATGCTAGTGGGGATCTGTACTTCCTACCATACAGTGCCTCGAACGGTGCCATCTGGATGCTAGCTTGGAAACTGTTGTTGTACGAGAACTCCACCAGGTGCAGGTGATCTTCCCACGAACCGCCGAAGTCGAGTGTACAAGATCTCAACATATCTTCGAGAGTCTGGATCATGCGTTCTGACTGGCCATCTGTCTGTGGGTGATATGCTGAGCTGAACTGGAGGCGAGTTCCCAAAATCTCTTGCAGACTACGCCAAAAGTACGAGGTAAATCTCGAATCTCTGTCCGAGGTGATACTGACTGGTACTCCGTGCAATCTGACAATCTGTCGGAGATACATCTCCGCTAGCTGAGCCGTCGACTGACCAACTCTGAACGAAAGAAAGTAAGCCACCTTCGTGAGCCTGTCAACTATCACCCAGATAGCATCTCTACCAGCTGGGGATGTAGGCAATCCAGTCACAAAATCCATGGTTATATGCTCCCACTTCCATTCTGGAATTGGGAAGGGCTGAAGTAGTCCAACTGGCCTCTGATGTTCAGCTTTAACCTGTTGGTAAACCAAAACCGAGAGACAAATCGAGATATCTCCCTCTTCATGCCATTCCACCAAAAGTGCTGACGGATATCTCGGTACATCTTCGTGCCACCGGGATGAATCGAATACTGAGAACTGTGAGCTTCGGTCATGACTTTCTGTCTGATATCTCCACTGGGTACACAAAGACGCTTACCATGTCGAAGTGTACCGTCCTCATGAATGCATAATTCTGGTCTTCGCCCTGCTACACATTCTGTCCTAAGCCGCTGAAGCTTAGAATCGGAGGACTGAGCTATCTTGATTCTCTCAACTATACTGGACTGAACTTGCATGCTGGCCATCAATGCCACGCTGGTAGGAAGGACAAATTCTATACCCATCTTCTGAAGATCTGCTAACAATTCTGGTTGCGCTGTCAGAAAGTAAACTCCGGCTCTCCTGCTCAATGCATCTGCAACAACGTTGGCCTTCCCAAGATGGTACTGCAGGTTGACATCATAATCCACAAGCAGCTCTAGCCATCTCCTCTGACGTATGTTAAGATCCTTCTGAGTGAACACATACTTTAGGCTCTTGTGATCGGTGAAAATCTCCACCCTATCTCCATACAAGTAGTGTCTCCAAAGCTTTAGCACAAACACCACGACTGCCAGCTCCAAGTCCTGGGTTGGGTAATTCCTCTCATGATCACGAAGTTTTTGTGACGCATAAGCTATTACCTTCCCATGTTGCATCAAAACACATCCTAAACCTCGGCCTGAAGCATCACAATATACTGAGAATCCTCCGGTCCCATCTGGAAGTGTGAGAATGGGTGCCGTCATCAAGCCTCGCTTCAACTTCTCAAAAGAATCCTGACATTCTGATGTCCAAGCAAACTGCACATCCTTGCGGGTTGACTCTGTCAGTGGTGCTGAAATCCGAGCAAAGTCCGAAACAAATCGTCGGTAGTAGCCCGCCAATCCAAGTAAACTGCGAACTTCTGTAACTGTGCTGGGCACTGGCCACGTTTCCATAGCCACGATCTTCTGGAGATCTACTTCTACTCCTCCTCTGGTGATGATATGACCTAAGTACGAAATGCGATCGAGCCAGAACTCGTATTTACTGAACTTGGCATACAACTGGTGCTCTCGGAGAATCTGGAGGACAACTCTGAGATGCTGCTCATGCTCCACTTCACTCTTGCTATAGACTAGGATGTCGTCTCTGAACACAATCACGAACTGATCCAAATAGGGCATGAAGATGCGATTCATGAGGTCCATGAATACAGTCGGCGCATTGGTTGCTCCAAATGGCATAACAAGGAACTCCCAATGTCCATATCTAGACCTGAATGCCGTCTTCGGGATGTCCTGCTCTCTGACTCTGATCTGGTGGTACCCTGACCTCAAATCTATCTTCGAAAAAACTGTTACTCCTCTGAGTTGATCAAACAAGTCATCTATCCTTGAGAGAGGATATCTGTTCTTGATTGTTATCGAGTTCAAGGTACGACAGTCAACACATAATCTGGACGTACCATCCTTTTTTTTTCACAAGAAGTATCGGGGCTCCCCAAGGCGATCCACTAGCACGAATAAATCCCTTGGTCCTGAGTTCTTCAATCATTTTCGACAATATCTCCAATTCTGACGGCGCCACCCTATAGACTCTCTCTGACACAGGTGCGGTCCCGGGGATCAAGTTTATGGTGAACTCGATCTCTCGCTCTGGCGGCATTCCTGGAAGCTCTTCTGGGAAAACATCTGGAAACTCCTCGACGATCCGGGGTAACTGTACTACTGTTACTTCCATCCGCAATACGGGAGGAGAAGGTTCAACTTCACTTCGAGAAAAGAAAAACTCTGGCTCGCCTGGGATGCTAAAAACAATCCTACCAATATGGAAATCTATCCTGGCATACTGGTCCCTCAACCAATCCATCCCTAAGATCACATCATAATCGGCCATCGAGAATTCTATTAACCTAGCGAAAAACTCTCTACCGCTAACTACAACCCGATATGAGGAAAATACTCTATCTACTCCCACAAGACCGTTACCAGTAAGTATATTGAGCCTTACTGATAATGACTCGCATTCCAGTCCTATCCGTGTCGTAAATCGTGCAGACATGAATGAATGCGAGGCACCAGAATCAAATAATACTGAAGCTGGAAAGGTGTTGACGAGAATAGTACCTGCCACTACCTCACCGGGTGCTATTCCTTCGTCTTCCATGGTCAAGGCCAGCACTTGACCATGTCCTCTGGGTGCGGGTCCCCTCTGCTGAAAATTCCTCTGCCTGCTCTGGATCAGGGCTTGGGTTTGGGCATACTAATGCGGTCTCTGCTGCTGGAAAGCCTGGGCCTGCGTCGGCAATGGCCTCGGGAATGGGTACTGCAGCTGCTGCTGCTGCTGGACTGGTGCTGGTCCTCTAACTGAAGGACTAGAGAAGGCCGATGAACTCTCCATGTTCGGGCAGTTCCCAACCCTGTGGTCTGGGGCACCACAAACCAAGCACAAACCCTGTGCTCTGCGACACTCTGATACCACGTGCCCCGGTTTCCCGCAGTGTGAACATCCCACTGCGAAAGACTGCTTCTACTTCTGCTGCTGAGGGTGCGTCGGGGTAGAATGCTGAACCGACGTCACTGAGATCGCTCGCCTCGGAGCTCCGATTGTCAAAGCCCTGGATGCCGGGGCTGGGACTGACGACTGATTCATCTGGCTGTGAGATCGCTTCCGACCTCCGGTCCTATCCATGATCCTCTGGGAGGTATACTCATGCCTTCTAGCTGCTCTCAGTACTGCATCAAAAGTCTGATGCTCAAACTGTTCCACTGCTAACAAGATCTTGAGGTGAAGCCCCTACTGGAACCTCTGGGCCCTATCGAACTCGGTCGCCACCAAGGTGGGAGTAAATCGACTAAGCCTAGAGAACTCGGCCGCATATCCATCGACCATCCTGTCCATCTGTTTCAAATTGGTGAACCTTGTCTGTAGATCGTACGAAGCTACAGCATCAAAATACTTGGTCTGGAATCTCTCCCTGAATACTGCCCGTGAAATAGGGGCCACTAATCCTTCGGCCTGCGCTGCCCACAAGCTGCGGGAAAGATTTAGTAACAGCAGGCGCACCACGGCCAGCTTCTCTGCTTCTGGGGTCCTAGCTGCTTCTAGAATCACCTCTGTGTCCTGAAGCTAAGCATCTGCAGCGATCGCATCTTCACTGCCGTCAAAAAATGGAGGGTTCAGGTGCTTGAAGCTGTTGGTCGCGCTGTTATCCTGATGACCTCCTCTGGTCAAAGCGTCTGCCACCGCCTGGTGCAAGGCATCTCCCTGACGATCCTGGGAAGCTAATAATGACGTGATGAGACCCACCAAGGTGCCATCATCAGGCTGGACGGGCTGCACTGGTGGCTCTCCTCCAGTAGGCATGACTCTGGAGGCTACCCATGAATGTTGGGCTTGATCTCCAGATTGCGGCTGGTCCACGGGAGGTACTCCGTCTTGCTGATCGGCAGATCCATGAACAATGCCGTGGAAGAAGACGACATAGGAAATAATAAGGAAGGACCAAGACAGATCAACGATACAAGCATGTGATCAGGTCGAAAATCTCAGGGATTAAAAGATACGGGCAGAGATCAAGGACGGGTGCTGATTGAGACATCTATTCGGTAAACCCTCACACATCTTGATTTACAAGAACTGCATGGGCCACCACTTAAACCATGTAACGCCCCAGAACCAGAATACTGGAGAGCGGGGGCGTACATAGCCAGCTACGTATATTGAAGTGCAACCCACCTCGCTATACGGTCACGGCTGTCTAGATACATGAGGGTTTAACTACAAGCCAACATTCTCCTATGGTCATGAACAAGCCTATTGTCTCAATCTCAAGCAAGCAATAATAGTTACAAGATGTCAGAGCACCAAATATATAATAGCAAGGCGTCCCATACATTACATATTGGATGATCATGAAGCCAGTCGTACAAAATGTCAAGACTAGCAAGAGTTCAGTCGTACATGATCAACCCTAGGATCTGTCAATCATGTTACAGCCCGTAGACAGACAGTAAATAAAGATGCAATACGAGCTAACACGTGCTCGCCGGCTAAACACCTCAAAAGAATAATTTTTACAATAAAGTGGAAGGACAAAAAGAAATCCACTCGTTGCCAGGGTTACGTCTGGTGGTCACCATCTGGCTGGAGGACAGGAGGATCCTCTGGTACTGCTTCGATATCTGGCCACACAAAACCAGCTGGGTCAGACCCCAGAAAGAGCAAGTGCCACAAAGGAGGCTTCACTTAGGGACTAAAACCAGCACATCACAACAGAATATTAAAGATAGTAAATAAATTATTGATAATAATAGAGATAACAACAGTAAACTGAGTACGAGAAAACCATTCAAGTAGCCAGGTCACAACCCTTAAACCAAACAAGGACCGGGGTTGCAGCCCTTCACCTGAATAGAAACTCGTCTCAAATACTATTGGTACAGTGAAGAAAATAAATGAAAAGAGGACACAGAACTGCTCCGGGAGCCCGGTTACAACCCTTAAACCAACAAGCACCGGGGTTGTAACCCTTCGCCTGAACAGAACTGGACCCCCGATCTTTATTGCTAAGGCCAGTATAAATAATCATGGTATTAAGGTAAGGTAAAATATGACGAGCATGGCATGGGATTGTAATAAGACAATAAACGAAGAGAGGACATAGAACTGCTCCGGGAGCCAGGTTACAACCCTTAAACCAAACAAGGACCGGGGTTGTAACCCTTCGCCTGAACAGAACTGGACCCCTGATCGTTATTGTTAAGACAAGCACATTTAATCATGTCATGTCACAATCTTTCACATGATCAGGATAAGACTAAGCAGGAATAAAATCCATCCAAACAATCCCGGCCAATCAAGAGTACGGCTTTATACTTTTAACTATCTAGGGTTATCACAGGCCTAGTTATTAGCAAGATGCAATAAGATTATTCTAACAGCCACAAGCCCTGCAGACCATCCGGTTATCTGGGTCGAATGTCCGTTCGAAGAATACAATACGTGACTGTGTGCTGAAAATGTGCCCTACTCATCGGTAGGCTACAAGTCCACTTAATGCGCCCAGATAATGGGATTGCCTGTAGCTGGGAATCTCTTCATGTCTACTAAATTATTCTAGTTTATTAGCCTTAGTCAATTACTGTATGTATCCCTGACCGTGGTACTCAGGGATCCCTATCCTAGACATGATTCAAGACAGTACTGGTTTATTTTGTACAAACACAATCACCCACGGTGTCCAGGCCATTCAATTCTGTCACGACATGCTAGCCGTCGCAACCGCATTCGAGATATATATCATGTCAAATTCACTGTCAAGAGTGCACCACGACGGGTCACTATCATGTCATGTCATTATTTAAAATTAACATTTAACCTGGTATAAGCGTGTATGTAATAACTAAATATAAACAGGGTACAAGAGTTGTGGAGGAATCATGCGGCTCAGGGAGACGGGACATAACTTCCACATACGAACTTAAAATGAGGTGCTCCAGAGATATTCAGAAAGGAAAGACAAAGATCTAAAACTTTTATGTTTTAAGTTTTTCGAAATTCTGGCTAGAAAATAGCTAACATTGGCAAAAACAGTCATTTTGTGCACTTTTTATGTCAAAAATTCAATTCTGTGTAAAATACGTAAAAGGGGAGGGTTCCAGCGTAAAATTTCACATTCTGGGTACCATCCAGCGTAAAATACGCAATTTCAGGATTCCCTGCGTAAAATCTTACATTCTGGATGATATCCAGCGTAAAATACGCAATTCCAGGGTTCCTAGCGTAAAATCTTACATTCTGGATGATATCCGGCGTAAAATATGCAACTCCAGGATCCCTAGCGTAAAATCTTACATTCTGGATGATATCCAGCGTAAAATTCGCAATTCCAGGGTCCTTAGCGTAAAATCTTACATTCTGGATGATATCCAGCGTAAAACACGCAATTCCAGGGTCCCTAGCGTAAAATCTTACATTCTGGATGATATCCAGCGTAAAATACGCAATTCTAGGGTCCCTAGCGTAAAATCTTACATTCTGGATAGGGGTGAGCATTATTCGGTTTTGAACCGAAAACCGAACCGAACCGAACCGAACCGAATAAGAGATTCGATTTGGTTTTAAAAAAAATCGGTTCGGTTTCGATTTTGAAAATACTAAATTTTCTAATTCGGTTTTGGTTTTAGGTTTCGGTCCAAAACCGAAAACCGAATAAGAAAATTTAGTTTATATATATATATATATATATATATATATATATATATATATATATATATATATATATAAAATATTTATATATATATATAAATATTTATATATATATATATAAAATATATATATATATTTTTTATATATATATATATAAAAAAAATATATATATATATATATAATATATATATATATATATATATATATATATATATATATATATATATATATATATATATATATATATATATATATATATATATATATAGGTATTTATTATAGGTATATACTAAATATATATAGGTATATATATGTATATGTATATACTATAGGTATATAACAAATATATCTAGGTATATTTAGTTATCATATATATTAACAAAAAAACACAAATAAACCGAATAAACCGAAAACCGAACCGATTTAATTCGGTTCGGTTCGGTTCGGTTATTTACCAATTCGGTTCGGTTTCGGTTTTGCTTATTCGGTTTCGGTCCAATTCGGTTTTCGGTTATTCGGTTCGGTTGGAACCGAATAAACCGAATACTCACCCCTAATTCTGGATGATATCCAGTGTAAAATATGCAATTTCAGGTCCCTAGCGTAAAATCTCACTCAGCCGATATAAAAAATCCAGAAAACTTGTTTCGGCCTATTGCTCATGGAACTATTAGTTTTCGGAAATAACAAGTTTTAGTAGATCAAAACCAAGAAAACTCCATGAACTAAAAGTTATAAAGTAGATCTAGAAGAATCTATCCATAAAAATTAAAAACTCCAAGTTCTAAAGAGGCTTATAATCATGTAAAGAAGAGAATGGAACAATAAAACTTGAGATCCATCATGAAGTAAGTTACACTTGCCTAGGGCTCTTGGGTGTAGGTGGAGAGTAATGGCGAGGAAGAAGAAGAGTGAATGAGGAGAGAGAAAGAGTTGGGCTAATAAATGGGGATGGTGGTGGTAGATAAGGGTTCTCCCCTTGGTTCATGATGAACCAATAAGCAACCCAAGCCGAACCAAGCCAACCCAAACAAGCTGAACCAAGCCAGGAGACATGCAATACGAGTCAGATACGTACACGTATTCCAAAATACGTAAATACGAATTATGGTCATCACACAAGTCAAGAGTGCGTCACAATGGAACACCATCAAGAATTATCATGTCAAATTACTTGTCAAGAGTATCACGACCCGCACCCACGGTTAGGGTACGAGAACGTAACAACGCCCAGCCTACGCCGCAGTGTCGGCGGTAGAACGTTGTCCTAGGTCACATCATCTAACAATATAATGCTAAGCAGATACAGTCTCAATCGCATTTAAGGTAGAGCATGATAAGGTTAGATAAAACATAAAATCCAAAGAGATACGGGAGATAGAAGTCTAAGTGTCTAAGATACAAAAACTCAAAAATACATCTCAAAACTCAAATACACTAATTCACAAAGTAAATACAACTCCAGACAAATGAGATAACTATCTAAACAACCTCTAAGATGTCTCCTCTAGGCTAGCAGGCAACCTCCAAGCTATCTGTAAAATTTATTAACAGGTCCAGTCAGGACAGGAACGAGCACATCTCATCTAGAAAACCCAAGTAAATGACAGAGAACTATAAAGCAGTTATAGGCAGTTGTATTGATGAAAATGGCAGTTTATATTCAGGTGATGGTAAGAAAGACAGATAAGGTGCAAGGAAAGTAAATAACTAAACAAGAGAAGAATCATAGCAATGAAGTCTGTAAAAATAGAACTAGCTGAACCAGGGTAATATGATATGAAGTCCAGACAACAATGTAGACCAGTATAACTCCAATATAAGTCTAGTACAAGATAAATCTAATACAAGATGAATCTAATACAAGATGAATCTAGTAAGGGACGATTCCAGTTATAGTGATCAATGATTCCAGGGTGAGTCCAGCCTATACTCTAACAGTGTGTTTTAAAATACCGAGATCGACATGTAAACGGCTGTGGGTAATCCGACACACCTCTCACTGATCAGGCAAGAGATGGCTATCATTCCAGTAGATTTCAGTAGGGATGATTCCAGTAATGGGGTATGTCTACATGTCTTACTCTAGTATTTCCCCTCCCAGCAAGTGAATCCAGAATCCTGACACAATGATTCAAGATGAGTCCAGCCAAAATATAATGATACCAGTAAATGATACCAGTAAATGATTTCAGTAAATGATTCCAGCAGGTGATTCCAGTAATAGAAGCCAGAAATGATGATACCAGTAATAGTGGCCAGAAAATAAATATGTATCGTATACATGAATCCAGTAATATCCACACGTGTTGTAACAAAAAATCGCATACAACTAACTAGAATTGAAATACAGTAATTGACAAATAAATGAGAGAACTATCAGAGAATGTACTCGCCTGATAACCTGAACAGCTGATAAGTATAGGAGGTCCAACTGAAGCCACAGAGTCCTATTTAAAGCAACACAGGTTACAAGGTGTCTGGCTCCTAATTAGAACAACACAAGTCACAACATGTCCAGAAGGGTAATATAAAGCACTACAATGCATTCTACATGAATCTAGGTTAAACTAGGCTAAAGTCAACCCTTGGTCAACTCTGGTCAACTGTACTAGTCAAACTAGGTCAAACTAGGTCATGTCCTAACCCAGTAAGTCTTACTAGGCCTAACCAAGACTATCCTAGCAAGCACACATCAATACAAGGCTATACAAGCCAACATACACCAAACTTTATATAGCATGCAATTATTCAATACTCAAATAGGCAAGAATTCACATTGGATATACACTAGGTAATCTATTACTTTAAGCTATATATGTCTACACATATATACATATGCATATATTGGTATTCAACATTAGGTCTATAATCATGGCATTTCAAATGGTTATATAAACTTATATATTACAACACAATATGCCAACATATATATAATATACATACATAGCTAAGTTAACTATATTCATAAATACTTATTTAAGAGGCTATGTGTGTGTATGTGAACATGACAAAGGGGCAAGTGAGGGTTAAATGGGCATACATAGTGTATACATATCAAAGAGTGTCAAAGTGTAAGTGAACAATGTGTCAAGTGTGATAGTGTCAACATAGTGTAAGGGGGTACATAAGGTAATATAGGATTTGTGTTAACATAGAACATTATATCTCATTAACTTGTATATTGCATATATTACATCTATTATTATATTACATTAATGCTTGCATTCATTCATCATTCATTATTCTCTTGCACCACTATATGCACCATACATTATATACTATGGAACCTACATATTCATTTCAAGCCATACTTATACATGCTTACATTAGATAGGATACTTACACCTCATACATCATTTATTTAACCATTTACTCATGCTTGTATTCTCTATTTAATTACATAATATATATACATTAACATGGGTTAAAATCAAATAGAACATTATATTACACACAAGGGTGTACAAAATGCATATGCCGAATAGTAACTCTTACTAATAATCAATACTGTACCATCTCAACATGAATAAAAATTTAGGATTAAAGTATGTTATAGATCTATGTGTTAGCTTTCCGAAACTTTAAACGGATCGCGTTTTCGTTTCCCAAAACTTCCGGAATCGCGAAAACACCGAGAACGCGTTTGTCTTTCGTACAGCTGACATTCAAATAATTCTCTAGAAAGTTACAGAAAGAATTAGGCCTATTAATACATGTTTTTGGAAAAGTAACTTTAATACGCTTCTTTCAAAAAAAATAGAAGATTAAACCGAGCTTTGAGCTAGAAGTTATGACATTTCTAAGTTAGGGCTGAAATTAAAAACGTAGATAAAAATCATGACGGATTTAGGTAGTTTGAGACAAAAGAACACAAGTATATAACATAATATATCAAGAACTAACTCTCTACACTAATATGTATATATGAGACACTATAGAACACATCTCCAATACAAAAATATGAGATTAAATATGTAATAATTCATTCATACATAACAACAACACATAGTGTGTCCAAATTTGGGATTTTCCCACATGGACACAACCACAACACAAAGGACACTCCTATGACCTCCAAATGGACACGAAATAGACACAAATAGAGATACAACTATGGGGTCATTCCTATGGGTTCAAAATAGACCTATATGTATGAAGAAATGAAAAGGAGAAGGGATTTATACCTCCCGGTAGATCGAATCGAAGAAAAGCCTTCCCGGAGCGACACCGATACGTAGAGATTCCAAAAGGACACGAACGAGCTCCGAATCCTCCCAAACTTGGATAGCTTTCTCCTTGGCTAGAATGGAGAAGAAAAGAAGAAGATTTGGTGGTAAAATGGAATGATTTGGTGGAGAAATTGCTAGGGATTGCTCTCTAGAAATTTGGGGAAGAACAAAAGAGAGTGTGGATGAGAATAATGAAATAAACTTGAACCTATCCTCTCCCAAAGTGGCTGGCCATATGGGGCTATTTGTCCTATTATGGTAAGGTCCAAAATGCCCCCACTAACCTATTCTATGAGTATTAGGAATGAGCTAATTGGTTGGGGCTAAATTAGTCATTCTAAAGTCTCTAATCACACTAACTTTATCCATATTAATTAGTCTAACCTCTAACTAAAATATTTCTATCATGTGGACTAAAATTAATATCATGTGGGCCATGCCTAACTAGTGTGTGGGTCCCACTAGAGTCAAACTACCCCCGGGTTCCCGTTTCAAGTCGGATTGAGTTAAAATTCGAACCCGACTCAAATAACCCCAAAACAATATCATAAATAATAAAATAATATCAAAATAATTCAAAGAGGTCAAATGCAAAAAATATCCTTAGGCCAAAAATGACATTGAAATATCATAATCACATCGTTAGGCTCTAGGTCAAACAGTCTCTAGGGTTTCACTAGTAAAACGTCAAAACCACAAGTCATTGATTTAAATAATTTTAAAATGATTTAAAATCACCAAAAATCATATCATGAATTAAATATTATTATTAAAATAATTATAAACACGAAATTTCAAAATTACCCTCATTTGGGAAACTGGGTGCTACAACTCTACCCACCTTAGAAAAATTTCGTCCTCGAAATTAAAATGTCCATACTCCCTCTAGGTCAAACCCCACAATCAAGGTCCCAGATTAAAACAAATCATGTGATCAAAAGGACGACATACAGGGTCATGGCATACGATGGTAGTGAAAGTCTCATCTAGATATACTAGTCATGCTAACCGAAACGGTCATAGGGTATCAAAACATACAAGCAATTTAGGGTGCTAAACTAGAGAAGTTACAGAAACAACAAACCATCAAAACTGTAAGGCGGTCTACCATCCTATATGAAACTGGTACTTATCAAAACAAAATAAACGCAACTACCAATTATCTGAAAAAGGGTACAGAAAATCAAATTCAAAAATTAAGGAATTGAAAATCACTTGCATTGAAATCCAAATCACAATATATATATACAGAGAGAGCATTAGAGAGAAAAAACTAGCATTATGTAATGTTATGTGGTTTGTGTGTGTATGGGTGTATGTGAAATATACATGAAATTGTATATGAGCTATCCTGTTACACTACTCATGGCATATGGGTTAACAACATACAATACACAACCTATTTAATCATAACATGCATGGCTAACCATAAACATCTATAAAAGGTAGAGATTTAGTTATGTATATACATATATTATAACATGTATGCCTAAGCTCTATATATATCTATACAAGTATGTGATCATAACATAGAGAGGAAATGTTAGGTTACATGACAGCGTATACTAAGTTAGGGTGTGTGTGTGTCCTTGTACAAGGTTATAGCTTAGTATTGAACGGTTAAACCCAGTTTTAGTTCAGCATTTACATACAAAATCTGAAAATAAGCTAACATTTAAAACAATGTAATATTAACATAATGCAGTCTCA
The DNA here is from genome assembly GCA_029216955.1 of Iris pallida. Lineage (NCBI taxonomy): Eukaryota > Viridiplantae > Streptophyta > Magnoliopsida > Asparagales > Iridaceae > Iris > Iris pallida. Next base: position 3,282,550 of record JANAVB010035419.1, on the reverse strand, counting down.
GATTTTACAAATTTAACATAACTTAACCAATTTCTCTAAAAATTGAAACTCTGCCACTACCAAAATACATGGATTTACCGACGGCCTTATCCGTCGGTATTCCGTCGCCAAAATTAAATACCGACGGATTACCGACGGATATTTTGGTAAAACAGCCGTCGGGAATAACCTCGTCGCTAAAACATATCCGTCGCTACTTCCGTCGCTCAGCGACGACTTAGCGACGGAATACCGCCGGCTCATTTAAATATATATAGCGACGGATTACCGACTAGCTTTCGTCAAAACATGTATCAGGATATAGGTTTAGCGACGGAATACTCCGTCGCTAAAGAGTCGGCAAAACCGTATCAGTGATTTTCTGATACGCAATATCCGTCGCTAATCCGTCGTAGATTTGTCGGTAAAAGCGTATTAGCGACAAAACATCCGTCGCTAATAGCAAAATTTATGGACATCAAACAGAACTAGGTCGACGGACATTCCGTCGCTAAACCGTCGCTCAATGTAAAATCCTACAGATAGCGACGGATATTACGTCGCCAATCCGTCGCTTTATTGAAATGCTCCAGGTAGCGACGGTTTTTCCGTCGCCACTTCGTCGCTAAACTCAGTTTTTCCAGATAGCGACGGACTATCCGTCGCTCAGTAGTCGCCAGTCCATCGCTAACTTCTAATTTTTGAAAAAAAAATACTGCAAACAGACTCTTTCCTGTTTGTACAACACATCCAACACAATATCAAACATGCAAAATATCCATATACAACACCATATATCCATATCCAACACGAATATCCAACGTATCCAATATCCAACACCATATATCCATATGCAAAATATCCATATTCGACACCAATATCCAACGTATCCAATATCCAACAAAATATTACCAACACAATATATCCAATATCCAACATTAAATTATCCAAACATAAAAAAAATATCCGAACATACAATGTATCCAAATGTCTACAAAAATTTTGGCAGCACCTCCTTTGTATATCAGATCATCGCTTATAACCCAGCGTAGGTATATATCCAAAAATCACATAGACGAAATATGCACATACGAATTTAATGCACACCAATTATCCAAGAAAAGACATCAATTATACTGAAGAGTAACCTAATATTCGTCGTTATACTGAAAATTTATCTTCAAGTGTGAGAACGGATGGCTCAGAATACACAACCCAAAATTCATTCTAGCATACATTAGTGTGAATCATCTATGTTCTGTACATATGGTGTAGTATATGATCTTATCGTATATAGTATTTGAAGAACGTAACAGAATCAAGATGAACTCACATAATGTAATACTAAGACATCATCTACTACTATATAAGATATAGTGATAGGTTGTCGTATCATCATTGCCGAGGGATGAGGGTCGGAGGACAGTCAACTTATCTACGGCTACATAGTTTCTGCCTCGCCAGTCGAATGGCTGCAGGGACTATATATGTCCTGATCACCATGTCGTACCGTAGATTAATGCAAATGGAGCTGAAAACAAAATACAGAAACCAAAAAACAAAATACAGAATCCAATCCCTGGGTTCGCCGAAAATATAAAACACAGAATCCAATCCCTGTATTTTAAGTGTGAGAACGGATGGCTCAGAAGACAACCAAACCGGAGAGGATACTCCAAGAGATACATCTGAGTATGACGTATACTCTGAGAGATCACCCTTACAGAAATGATATCAGTAGTGGTATCGAATGTTGGAGAAGATATTATCACAGTATACGTCCTCTCCTCCACGATGGCTCTAGACCCATCTGCTCGTCCCTGCTTCCATTCTTTTTGTTTGACTCTCTCAGCCACACATGATATCCAGCTCAAGTGTAGAGTAGGCGGAAAAGAAGGGGACAGGAATAGGAGGGGGAAGCAGCACACCGGCGGCATGACCCGGAGGAAGTACAGAGGTTTTCTTCAACATACGTAGGAGAACTATAAGGATATATGTAAACACAACATATCATCTTGTCAAAGACCCTAAATGTGACAACCATGTTATCGCGGTGTCGGAAGACTAACATGTCATAATTTTATAAGCCATGTGTTTTGACATAATCCTCCCAACCGGATTTCAGTTCTATGTAATAATGCGAGATTACGACACAGGAGGAAAGAGTTGGGATGATTATGTCAAAACACACGGCTTAGAAAATTATGACATGTTAGTCTTCCGACACCGCGGTAACATGGTTGTCACATTTAGGGTCTTTGACAAGGTGATATGTTGTGTTTACATATATCCTTATAGTTCTCCTACGTATGTTGAAGAAAACCTCTGTACTTTCTCCGAGTCATGCCGCCGGTGTGCTGCTTCCCCCTCCTATTCCTGTCCCCTTCTTTTCCGCCTACTCTACACTTGAGCTGGATATCATGTGTGGCTGAGAGAGTCAAATAAGAAGAATGGAAGCAGGGACGAGCAGATGGGTCTAGAGCCATCGTGGAGGAGAGGACGTATACTGTGATAATATCTTCTCCAACATTCGATACCACTACTGATATCATTTCTGTAAGGATGATCTCTCAGAGTATACGTCATACCCAGATGGATCTCTCGGAGTATCCTCTCCGGTTGGTTGTCGTATCATCATTGTCGAGGGATGAGGGTCGGAGGACAGTCAACTTATCTACGGCTACATAGTTTTCTGCCTCGCCAGTCGAATGGCTGCAGGGACTATATATGTCCTGATCACCATGTCGTACCGTAGATTAATGCAAATAGAGCTGGAAACAAAATACAGAAACCAAAAAACAAAATACAGAATCCAATCCCTGGGTTCGTCGAAAATACGAAACACAGAATCCAATCCCTGTATTTTAAGTGTGAGAACGGATGGCTCAGAAGACAACCCAACCGGAGAAAGTACAGAGGTTTTCTTCAACATACGTAGGAGAACTATAAGGACGTGCTGGATTAGTATAGACTATTTCGAATTAGTATCGTGGAAGGTTTAGTAACAATTGTACTTGAATTTCAATTTGGATGTGAAAATCTGTATCGTAAGCCAAACTAAACATAATCAGTTCTATTTCACATGCTTAATTGTCAAGTATGGGAACGAATAGCTCAGAACACAACCCAAAATTCATTCTACATGAACTCACATAATGTTTACAGTCTTGGTCTCAACTGTCTTCGATTCTATGATCCCATGTCTTAGGTTAAATAAATCACTAACCTCATCACGGTGGGTCTTAGTGTAGCACTCAAATGTGGGGCACCCGTAAATTCGCCGAGTTTTTAAATCATCGACATTGAGTTTTAAACCCTCACGTAGCCTTTCTGCTTCACTTCTAGGGTCGAGCAGCATCTTCTTGCAAGCTTCGGTCTCCAGATACTTAGTGTCAAGATTCTGGACGCTTTCGTAGAGCATGTCAACGCATCCTAGCGCCAATTTACTCGACAGGAAATTGACGCTAGGATGCGTTGACATGCTCTACGAAAGCGTCCAGAATCTTGACACTAAGTATCTGGAGACCGAAGCTTGCAAGAAGATGCTGTTCGACCCTAGAAGTGAAGCAGAAAGGCTACGTGAGGGTTTAAAACTCAAAGTCGATGATTTAAAACCTCGACGAATTTACGGATGCCCCACATTTGAGTGCTACACCAAGGCTCACCGTCTGTATAGTTCGGTTATTGGCGCTCGATGTCCCTGTGGTAAGGCAATGGATAAGGATATTGCGTGGGAGGGGGTTGCAGATGGAGGCAACAAGGATGGCGTATTTGTGAAAGGAGGGAAAGGATACATAATCACAGACGATTTGCATGTAAGGCCATTCTATTCCATGGAGTCTGCGTTGTCTATTTTTCGAAAGCATGGGATCATAGAATCGAAGACAGTTGAGACCAAGACTGTAAACATTGGCCGCGATGAGGTTAGTGATTTATGTAACCAAATGTAGCAATCTTGTAATTTAAAGTTGGAAGAACATGCAAGTAGCCTTATATATAGTTGATGCCTCCCCAGTCGAATGACTTAATTGCCAAGTATCGGAACGAATGGCTCAGAACACAACCAAAGATTCATTCTAGCATACATTAGTGAGTTCATCTTGATTCTGTTACGTCCTTCAGATACTATATACGATAAGAACATAGATGATTCACACTAATATATGCTAGAATAAATCTTGGCTTGTGTTCTGAGCCATCCGTTCTGATCAAGCATCTTCCTTCTTCTCTCCTCCACCATGGCTCTGAACCAATCTGCTCCTCCCTACTTCCCTTCTTCTTATTTAACTCTCTCAGCTACATATGACATCCAGCTCAAGTGTAGAGTCGGGAGAGAAAAAGTGGGCAGGAAGATGAGGGGGAAGCAGCACAGCCGGCGGCATGACCCGGAGGAAGTACATAGGTTTTCTTCAACAGCCGTAGGAGGACTATTTCTCCTACGGCTGTTGAAGAAAACCTCTGTACTTCCTTCGGGTCATGCTGCAGGCTGTGCTGCTTCCCCCTCATCTTCCTGCCCACTTCTTCTCCCCCGACTCTACACTTGAGCTGGATGTCATATGTGGCTGAGAGAGTCAAATAAGAAGAAGGGAAGTAGGGAGGAGCAGATTGGTTCAGAGCCATGGTGGAGGAGAGAAGAAAGAAGATGCTTGATCAGAACGGATGGCTCAGAACACAAGTCAAGATTCATTCTAGCATACATTAGTATGAATCATCTATGTTCTTATCGTATATAGTATCTGAAGGACGTAACAGAATCAAGATGAACTCACTAATGTAATACTAAGACATCATCTACTACTATATAAGATATAGTGATAGGTTGTCGTATCATCATTGCCGAGGGATGAGGGTCGGAGGACAGGCAACTTTATCTACGGCTACATAGTTTCTGCCTCGCCAGTCGAATGGCTGCAGGGACTAATGCAAATGGAGCTGAAAAAATATGCATAAACCAAACCAATATATAATGCGTGGCTGAGAGAGTAAAATAAGAAGAATGGAAGCAGGGACGAGCAGATGGGTCTAGAGCCATCGTGGAGGAGAGGACGTATACTGTGATAATATCTTCTCCAACATTCGATCCCACTACTGATATCATTTCTGTAAGGGTGATCTCTCAGAGTATACGTCCTACCCAGATGGATCTCTCGGAGTATCCTCTCCGGTTGGTTGTCGTATCATCATTGCCGAGGGATGAGGGTCGGAGGACAGTCCACTTTATCTACGGATACATAGTTTCTGCCTCGCCAGTCGAATGGCTGCAGGAACTATGTTACCGCGGTGTCGTAGTCCAATATAATCCATAGATTGACACAGTTCTAATTCATATATGTAGTCCAATACAAATAGTCTAAAACAAAAACAACCCAATAAAAATAGTCCTCGGGTCATGGGTGCCATCTGGTAAGTATATGTAACAGAATGTAAAAGAATGTAACAGCTCAAATTCAAAAACCAAAATCCCCATGCCAACATGAATCATAACATATAACTTAAACCCAGACATGACATAGGATTAAACCTAATAATTTAATCATCCTTAAATCAGTAAACACAAACAATGTACTAATTCTCAGTTTGTGTGTCCGTGTGTCTGTGTGTCCGTGTGTCCGTGTGTGTGTGTGTCTGTGTGTCCGTGTGTCCGTGTGTGTGTGTGTGTCCGTGTGTGTGTGTGTCCGTGTGTGTGTGTTTGTCCGTGTGTGTGTGTGTCTGTGGGAGAGGAGGAGGCAGCTGCCCGCCCCCTCCCACCGCCCCCTCCACACCCCCCGCCCCCTCCCACCGCCGCCCCTCCACACCCTCCGCCACCCGCGGCCAGCCCCCCTCCACACATACCCCCCCCCCCGCACCCCGCGGCCAGCCCCCGCCCCCATCGTACCCCCCCCCAACGCTGCCCGCCCCCTCGATCCCACCGCCCCCTCCACACCCCCCGCCCCCCGCGCACGGCCAGCCCCCCTCCGCAACCCCCCGCACCCCGCGGCCAGCCCCCGCGCGCCCCCATCCCTCCAACGCTTCCCGCCCCCGCAGCCCCCGACGACCCCGGCCGGCTGCACCCACGACCACCGCGCGCGTGCGAGAGAGAGAGAGAGCGAGAAAGAGAGAGAGAGAGAGAGAGAGAGAGAGAGGGAGAGGGAGAGGGGAATACCTTTGGGAGAGAGAGAGGAGAGGGGGTCGCCGATCACCGCCGCGGGAGAGAGAGGAGAGGGGGTCGCCGATCGATCACCGCGGGAGAGAGAGAGAGAGAGGAGAGAGAGTGAAATTTGGGGGGAATGAAAAAGTTTCCCCCGTCGTTTCAACTTAAGTCTGGAACGTAAATTTAGCGACGGAGTAGCGACGGATTATTCCGTCGCTAATGCGTCAGTAAATCTCGCGCGAGTAGCGACGGATTATTCCGTCGCTAAGTCGTCAGTAAATCTCGCGCCAATATTTTAGGCTTTTGCCGCCAAAATGTCCGACGTTCTAGCGACGGATATAAAACCGTCGCTACATGGCCGACTACCTATCGACGGCATAGCGACGGATATGGACATAAAAAAATAAAAAAAATTGTCCACTGCTTTCCATCGGTATTCCGTCACAAATCCGTCGGGGATCCGACGGTGATAGCGACGGAAAATGTCCGTCGCTAAATGGCCGTCGCTAAAGTACTGTAATTTGGTAGTGTGCAGATATCATACATGTGCAGTTATATAGACAAAACTAATAACATAAAATTTATATTTAACTTACGAATTTAAACTGGAAAAGCAGAAAACCAGAAATATTGGGGTTTTGAAAATTTTAACATTAATAACATATTAATATGTACTTAGATAGGTGGAAAATCAAGTATAGCATGCATACGTATCAGGCAAGTGTCCACTATGTAAATATACTCATATATTCTCATGTCCCAAAAAAAAATTAATTCTACGTTAAGACTAACATTTAGATTCCTACCAAGATCGCAAAATAGGTGATTGACGAAATCAAGGCAGTTTTATCATTATTATTCAATACTAGAATAAAGCAAGAAGAAAATAACGATAAAAGCTGTTTGCATATTTGCCTAAAAGAAGGAACCATTTTGAAACCAGAGCTAAATATCAAATCCAAGATAAAGTCTAGCAAAATCATCGATTCATTATATTAAGAAGAAACTCATAGCAAGAAGTTACACAAGCTACTCCTAAGTTAAATAATTAGAAGCAAAACAAAGCAAAACAAATAATAATTCTTTTTGAAGGACTGCATCAAAGTAGAGAAAACATGCTTGAAAATATTTAAGGTACAATCTGATAATCATATGCGTCTATCCAAAATCATGGTACTCTAAATCCCCGTCATACTAGTAAGCAAGGCTACGATAATCACAGAGTCCTTGACTTATGCACATACCTCTAGAATCGTGATATTTAACATTTTCGCGGTGCCGCTAGCTTGGCTGCGAAAACCTTAAATTCCCACACCCGAGAAATATATCAAGAGTCAGACTATATGTCCTCACCATGCTGGCTAATGTGACTATAGAAGACTAGATTCCATAACATAGATGACCTAGCCCATATAATTTCATCTTGTCAAAAAAATTAAATTAAATCAACAATAGATACCCATAAATCAAATCAAATTTATCAACGAACTTCAAAATTCAAAATGAACAAAAATTCATCAAAATACAACTCGGATGCAACAGCTATCATCAAGATTCAAAATTCGACAATCATTCATCAAAATCAATGAATACAACTCAAATTCAACCATAATCCATCAAAATCAAATTTAACAAAAGTAAGTAAAACATAAATCAAATCAAGGAAAAAAGAGTTCTCAAATCGAAGTTAAAATAAGATTCTCAAGGGTCATTCTGGGAATCTCTCAAGGGTTCATAACTGTGATTGAGTACCTTCAAGATATATCTTATTCCTACTGCAGGCTGTAGTGATACTCAAGTTCGAATACCACTACATAAACTCGATCTGCATGGGCCACCACTAAAAACGTGTCACGATCCGTACCCACGGTTAGGGTACGAGAACGTAACAACGCCCAGCCTACGCCGCAGTGTCGGCTGTAGAACGCTGTCCTAGGTCACATCATCTAACAATATAATGCTAAGCAGATACAGTCTCAATCACATTTAAGGTAGAGCATGATAAGGTTAGATAAAACATAAAATCCAAAGAGATACGTGAGATAGAAGTCTAAGTGTCTAAGATACAAAAACTCAGAAATACATCTCAAAACTCAAATACAGTAATCCACAAAGTAAATACAACTCCAGACAAATGAGATAACTATCTAAACAACCTCTAAGGTGTCTCCTCTAGGCTAGCAGGCAACCTCCAAGCTATCTGTAAAATTTATCAACAGGTCCAGTCAGGACAGGAACGAGCACATCTCATCTAGAAAACCCAAGTAAATGACAAAGAACTATAAAGCAGTTATAGGCAGTTGTATTGATGAAAATGGCAGTTTATATTCAGGTGATGGTAAGAAAGACAGATAAGGTGCAAGGAAAGTAAATAACTAAACAAGAGAAGAATCATAGCAATGAAGTCTGTAAAAATAGAACTAGCTGAACCAGGGTAATATGATATGAAGTCCAGACAACAATATAGACCAGTGTAACTCCAATGTAAGTCCAGTACAAGATGAATCTAATACAAGATGAATCTAGTAAGGGACGATTCCAGTTATAGTGATCAATGATTCCAGGGTGAGTCCAGCCTATACTCTAACAGTGTATTTTAAAATACCGAGATTGACATGTAAACGGCTGTGGGTAATCCGGCACACCTCTCACTGATCAGGCAAGAGAAGGCTATCATTCTAGTAGATTCCAGTAGGGGTGATTCCAGTAATGGGGTATGTCTACATGTCTTACTTTAGTATTTCCCCTCCCAACAAGTGAATCCAGAATTTCGACACAATGATTCAAGATGAGTCCAGTCAAGATATAATGATACCAGTAAATGATTCCAGTAAATGATTCCAGTAAATGATTCCAGCAGGTGATTCCAGTAATAGAAGCCGAAAATAATGATACCAGTAATAGAGGCCAGAAAATAAATATGTGTCGTATACATGAATCCAGTAATATCTACATGTGTTGTAACAGAGAATCGCATACAACTAACTAGAACTAAAATACAGTAATTGACAAATAAATGAGAGAACTATCAGAGAATGTACTCGCCTGATAACCTGAACAGCTGATAAGTATATGAGGTCCAACTGAAGCCACAGAGTCCTATTTAAAACAACACAGGTTATAAGGTGTCTGGCTCCTAATTAGAACAACACAAGTCACAATATGTTCAGAAGGGTAATATAAAGCACTACAATGCATTCTACATGAATTTAGGTCAAACTAGGCCAAAGTCAACCCTTGGTCAACTCTGGTCAACTGCACTAGTCAAACTAGGTCATGTCCTAACCCAGTAAGTCTTACTAGGCCTAACCAAGACTATCCTAGCAAGCACACATCAATACAAAGCTATACAAGCCAACATACACCAAACTCTATATAGCATGCAATTATTCAATACTCAAATAGGCAAGAATTCACATTGGATATATACTAGGTAATCTATTACTTTAAGCTATATATGTCTACATATATATACACATGCATATATTGGTATTCAACATTAGGTCTATAATCATAGCATTTCAAATGGTTATATAAACTTATATATTACAACACAATATGCTAACATATATATAATATACATACATAGCTAAGTTAACTAGATTCATAAATACTTATTTAAGAGGCTATGTGTGTGTATGTGAACATGGCAAAGGGGCAAGTGAGGGTTAAATGGGCATACATAGTGTATACATATCAAAGAGTGTCAAAGTGTAAGTGAACAATGTGTCAAGTGTGATAGTGTCAACATAGTGTAAGGGGGTACTTGAGGTAATATAGGATTTGTGTTAACATAGAACATTACATCTCATTAACTTATATATTGCATACATTACATCTATTATTACATTACATTAATGCTTGCATTCATTCATCATTCATTATTCTCTTGCACCACTATATGCACCATATATTATATACTATGGAACCTACATATTCATTACAAGCCATACTTATACATGCTTACATTAGATAGGATACTTACACCTCATACATCATTTATTTAACCATTTACTCATGCTTGTATTCTCTATTTAATTACATAATGTATATACATTAACATGGGTTAAAATCAAATAGAACATTATATTACACACAAGGGTGCACAAAATGTATATGTCGAATAAAATCGCCCACGGCGCACGTTGCGCACAAACACGGCACGCGGGCGCGCGACAGAAAATTGCGCGGTCGTTGCACGTTGCGCGGGCAAATTTGCCCACGACGTATGTTGCGTGCAAGTACGGCGCACGAGCGCGCGACAGCGAAGACACTGCGTGCAGCACTATTTATCGTCCCGACAGCACCAAAATGTGTGGGGAACTCATGAACACGAAAATAGCATAACTTGCTCATACGAAGTCGAAATCAAGCGGTTCAAAAGCCAAAATTTGGTAGAGTTGAATTCCCTACAACATGAAACCATTAGACCTCGAAAATAACCAAGTTTCAGAGATCAAAACCAAGAAAAACCAAAAAATTTACAAACTTAGATCTACAAGAATCCATCCATCAAACCCAAAAATTTCAAGTTCTAAAGAGGCTTAGAATCAAGTAAAAAAGAGAATGGAACAATAAAACTTGAGATCCATCATGAAGTAAGTTGCACTTGCCTAGGGCTTGGTAGGTGGGAGGAGGAAATGAAGAAGATGAAGAAGTAAATGCAAAATAATGGAGGAGAGAGGAGTTGGGTTTTATAGAAAATCTCTCAATCTTAAACCAAAACAAACCGAGCCAAGCCAAGCCAAGCCAAGCCAAGCCAAGTCAAGTCAAATTGAACCGAACCAAATTAAAATAAACTAAGTCAAGATTAAACCAAGACTAGGCTAAGCAAGACAAGTCTAATTACGGTCCACCTGACAAATGTCAGAAATCCGTATACGTATACCTATACTGAAAATACGTACAACGCAAAATGGGAGTGATAGCTCGACCCACCTTAAAAGAATTTCATCCTCAAAATTTAATCAAGAGGCTAGAGATGTCAGAGCAAGCTACACTAATACTGGCAATCTACGACTAGCAGTCAACCAAGCAATCATTTATGCAAGCAAAAAAGTAAAAGCATAAGGCATAAGGAAGATATTATACCTTATGAGTCAAACAGGTGTAGATATTGCGATTGGATATCATCCTCATGTTCTCAGGTTGGCTCACCCAAGGAGTGATGACCCCAAGCAACACAGACTAAACTAATAGTCTTGTTCTTGAGTATCTTCTCTCTTCGGTCTAATACGGATACAGGCCTTTCCTTATAGGAAAGATTGGTACCAACAACCAATTCTGAATGATGAAGGATGTGGCTCGGATCCGGGATATACCGTCGTAATTGGGATATGTGAAAAACATCATGTACCTCACGTAACAACGGCGGAAGAGCGAGACGATAGGACACATCACCTACTCGCTCGAGAATTTCAAACGGCCCTATATGCCTAGGACTAAGCTTTCTGCGTACGCCGAATCGAATGACGTTATGGGTAGCCAAGATCCTAAGGAATACGTGGTCGTCGATAGAAAACTCAAGAGGACGCCGATGAGAATCGGCCCAATGGCGCTGACGATCTTGTGCAACTCGAAGATGATCTCTAACTTGTCTGACTACCTCGATAGTCTGTATAACCATCTCTGGACCAAGCATCTACCTCTCGCCTACATCGTTCCATGCTAACGGAGATCTACACTTTCTGCCGTACAAGGCCTCAAAGGGTGCCATCTGGATACTGGCTTGGAAACTGTTGTTATAAAAAAACTTCACGAGATATAGGTGATCTTCCCATGAACCACCGAAGTCGAGTGTATCGTAACATATCTTTGAGAGTTTGTATCTTGCGTTCTGACTGGCCATCTGTCTGCGGATGATAAGCTGAACCAAACTTGAGACGAGTCCCTCAGCTCTCTTGAAGACTTCGCCAAAAGTGCGATATAAATCTTAAATCTCTGTCGGACACAATACTGGCTGGTATCCCATGCAACCTAACTATCTGCCTAAGGTACATCTCTGCCAGCTGATCCATCGACTGACCAATCTTGAAAGGAAGAAAATGAGCTACCTTGGTGAGTCTGTCAACTATGACCCATATGGCATCTCTTCCAGCTGGGGATTTAGGTAACCCAGTTACAAAATCCATAGTAATATGCTCCCACTTCTGTTCTGGGATCGATAAAGGTTGAAGAAGTCCAACTGGTCTCTAATGTTCAGCTTTAACTTGTTGGCAAACTAAACAACGAGAGACAAACCGGGCTATCTTCCTCTTCATGCCATTCTACCAGAAATACTGACGGATATCATGATACATCTTCGTACCACCGGGATGAATCGAATACTGTGAACTGTGAGCTTCTGTAATGATCTCTTGCCTGATATCACTACTAGGTACACAAAGATGCCTCCCATGTCGGAGAGTACCATCTTCGTGAATACATAACTCTGTTCTTCGTCCTGCTTCACACTCTGCTCTGATCCGCTGAAGCTTAGAATCTGTTGATTGTGCCATCTTGATCCTTTCAACTATGATGGACTGAACTTGCATGCTGGCCATCAATGCCACATTGGTAGAAAGAACTACTTCTATTCCCATCTTCTGAAGATCTGCTAATAACTCTGGCTGTGTTGTTAGAAAATAAGCTCCTGCTCTTCTACTCAACACATCTGAAACTATGTTGGCATTTCCAGGATGATACTGCAAGTTGACGTCATAATCCACCAGTAACTCTAACCATCTTCTCTGATGCATATTGAGATCCTTCTGGGTAAACACATACTTAAGAGTCTTGTGGTCGATAAAAATCTTCACCCGATCTCCATACAAATAATGCCTCCACAACTTGAGTGCAAAAACCACCGCTGCTAATTCCAAGTCATGGGTTGGGTAATTCCTCTGATGATCACGAAGCTGACGTGACGTATAAGCTACTACCTTACCATGCTGTATCAAGACACATCCCAATCCTCTGCCAGAAGCATCACAATAAACTGAAAATCCTCCAGTCCCATCTGAAAGCGTGAGAATAGGAGCCGTCATCAATCTTTGCTTCAACTTCTTGAATGAACTCTGACACTTTGTTGTCCAAGTAAACTGTACATCCTTGCGGGTCAACTGCGTCAATGGTGCTGAAATTTGAGCAAAGTCTGACACAAACCGCCAGTAATAGCCGGCCAATCCTAGGAAACTTCGAACTTCTGCGACGGTGCTAGGTACAGACCATGTCTCTATAGCCACTATCTTCGGGGGATCCACTTCCACTCCACCTCTGGTGATGATATGACCTAAGTACGAAATACGATCCAACCAAAATTTGTACTTACTGAACTTCGCGTACAACTAGTATTTTCTGAGTATCTGAAGAACTACACGGAGATGCTGCTCATGCTCCGCCTCTTTCTTGTTATAGACTAAGATGTCATCTATGAACACTATCACGAACTGGTCCAAATAGGTCATGAAGATACGATTCATGAGGTCCATGAATACGACTGGCACATTGGTCGCTCCAAACGGCATAACAAGGAACTTCCAATGTCCATATCTAGATCTGAATGTTGTCTTCGGGATGTCTTGCTCTCTGACTCTGATCAGATGGTACCCTGACCTCCAGTCAATTTTCGAGAATACTGCTGCCCCACTGAGTTGATCAAATAAATCGTCTATCCTTAGTAGGGGATATCTGTTCTTGATTGTTACAGAATTCAAGGTACGATAATCAACACATAATCTTGACGTACCATCCTTCTTTTTTACAAAAAGCATCGGGGATCCCCAAGGTGATCCACTAGCACGAATGAATCCCTTGGTTCTGAGTTCTTCAATCATCTTGTACAGGATCTCCAACTCTGATGGTGTCATTCTGTAGACTCTCTCTGACACTGGTACAGTCCCTGGAATCAAGTCGATAGTGAACTCTATCTCTCTCTCCGATGGTATACCTGGAAGCTCTTCGGAAAACACATCAGGAAACACTTCTACTACTCTGGGAAATTGAACTGCTTATGCTACTGCCATCCGTAATACTGGTGGAGAAGGTTCTACTTCGCCTCTGAAAAATAAAAACTCTGGTTTGCCGGGAATACCAAAAATAATCCTGCCAATATGGTAGTCTATTTTTGTATATTGATCCTTCCACCAATCCATTCCTAGGACCACATCATAGTCGGCCATCGAAAATTCTATCAACCTAGCGGAAAACTCTCTACCGCTAACTACGATTCGACACGAAGAATAGACTCTATCTACCCCTACAAGATCGTTACCAGTAAGTATATTGAGCCTTACTGATAATAACTCAGGCTCTAGTCCTACCCGTGTTGCGAATCGTGCAGACATTAATGAATGCGATGCACCCGAATCGAATAATACTGATGTTGGAAAAGAGTTGACGAGAATAGTACCTGCCACCACCTCACCTGATGCCAATTCTTCTGCCACGGTCAGATCCATCGCTTGACCTTGTCCTCTTGGTGCTGGTCCCCTCTGCTGGTGACCTCTCTGCCTGTTCTGAATCTGAACCTGGGCATACTGTTGAGCCTGAGACAGCAACGGCCTCGGAGGCTAGTTCTACTGCTGTTACGACCCGCACCCGCTTTTTAGGTACGAGCTCGTGAGCAAGCCAGCTACGTATCGAACGGACTCTAGTCCGATTCGAATACGTAAACGCTGTCAAGGGTATGGTAAACTGCAAAATCATGGCAAAACAAATCTATATCTCAAATCCACAATAAATGTACGAAACATGAATGAACACTATGGGTCGTGGTCTGCAGCCCACTAGCATAAATGTCCGATAAGACTCCAAGGAATATAACAAGAGTCTATAAACTGAATCAATAAATAGGATATCGCATGATAATGAAAAGAAAGCACGAGCTGGATAATAAATGTAATATCACCAACAAATACCTGAATTACGTATCACAATCATCTACCATCCCGCTCTGCTAATTAACTCCTTGTAATCGCTAAACCTGTAGAGATCATCAATTCCTCAGGGGACATCAAGATACATAAAAACATGCCTATCTAGCAGTTTAATCATGTATGATAATATAAACTGGATATAAATAAGGAACGACACTTAATATGGCAAAAGACTACGACCAAACTGCTAACAAGTGACTAACGACAAGTAGCTACTGACAGGTGACTATGAACTGGAATACAAGAACAACTACACGTAACTGAACTGCTGGATGAACAAGTGAATACGAGATCAATGGAATACCAAACCCTCGTCCCGAGTGGACTCGCAGGTTTGAACTAATCACTAACCCTCGCCCCGAGTGGACTCGCAGGTTTGAACTAATCACTAACCCTCGCCCCGAGTGGACTCGCAGGTTAGTTCTAATCACTAACCCTCGCCCCGAGTGGACTTGCATGTTAGTTCACAGCAAGACACCCTCGTCCCGAGTGTGGACTCTTTGGTACAAATAAACAAGTCAACATCCTCGTCCCAAGTGTGGACTCACGGATGTAAACAGATCAAGGCAATCACCCTCGTCCCGAGTGTGGACTCTCTGGTGAAAACGGTCGACCCTCGTCCCGAGTATGGACTCTCTGGTTGAGGAAAACGATAACAAGGATTTAGCAGTTCAACTACACGTACTCGTTCTATGACACGACTCAAGCAAGGTACTAGTGAGACAAGGTACGACTCAGTCAAGACACAGTCAAGTCCAGTATAACTACACTGTCAAGTCAAGCAAGACCATAAACTGGTGAACATGGTATATAGAAAATAGATAAATCATGTCAACTAGAAAGCTAACGATAACATATAAGATCTATAGCAAATAGAGTATCTAATGAAAATACAATAACAACATAAAAACTATAAACATGAAATTAAACTGTAGAGGAATGCAAGATATCTAGCCTGGTGGTAGCGTGAAGAACCAAAATAAACTGTCAACTGGTAAGCCAATAAGTCCAAATCTCACAACTGTCTCCAAAATCTGAAACAGACATTGCCAACATTCTCAGAATAGTCAAATTAGCTAGGATTGCCTGTCCTTAAGTCCAATTCTGGATACAGGGGCAAAACAGTAATTTCGGACCAAAACGAAGTCCGCCATTGGACCCACTTTGCACCAAAAATGTGCCAGAGTCAATGGTCTCTAAAGTCATCAAACTACATGTCTACGGATCCGGTTTAACGATACAAATCCAAGGGTATGTCCAATTTTGGATTCCGGTTGGCCGTACACAAAATTACCCGTTGAATCGGATCGTAGGGCCCGCGAAACGACAATCCGATCAACTGTCTCAGAATTGGACCATACTTGGCATACAGAACCAGAAAAACGATACGGTCCTGTTGGCGTAAGTTTCGTCTCGATCTGACGAACGTGCACAAAATAATTAGGAAATTTGTACAGAGGTCGATACGGTAAATTTTGACGGATACGCATCAAATTCGTCGTGCACACGCAACCAATTTGAATTCCGTCAAAGCCTACACGTCCACAAAGCCGTTACGCATCTTTCGATGCTTTCGGTTCATGACCACGTCGTCCAGTTTGGCGGGACGCACGTCATATCGAAGGATTTTCTAAATTTCTAAACTGTTTTTGCCAAGTTTTTCTTGGTTTTCAAACTGATTTATCTTATTATACAAATAACTAAAATTAAAAGTAACAGTAGGGTTTTGATCCGGGTCATGTTGTCTTTAAAAACGTTTAAATAATTTTCTAAAATAATTATTGGATTCGCGGTTGGTCCCCTTCCAAAATAGGGTACATGCAACAGTTCTCGAACTGTCAAGAACGAGTTTTTATCAATTTTCCATGAATTTTCATGAGAAATCTAGGATGAATTGATCTAAACTAATTGAAGGGTTAGGTCGAGGGTTATGTAGTCTGTTCATAGGATTTTACATATTCAAAAATGATTGACTACAAAGAGAGATATGGGGGTCGATATATAGGTACCTCACTGTCCTGCTGTTGGTGTTCTGTTTCAATCTCGCGTGCGGGCTGCTGCATCCGCGCAGCCGTGGCCGCACGCGGTGATGCCCAGGATGGCGCTGCGGTGGCGTGCGACCGTCTGGAGGTCGGGGTGGAGGTTTGTATTAGGGTTTCGATCAAATTTCATTCCTCTCTGTTCTACATATATACGCTCTGAGCTAAAACAGGGTCGGGGACGGTTACTGCTCGGCTGGATTTGTCATGCCCCAGTACCGGAATACGAGGACGAACGTCGGCCAGCTACACTATATAAGGTACGAATATGCTATACGGAGATGATGGATGTCAAGTCTTGCTGGGTATCCTAGCATACAATCAATCTATGGCCTAAATCTGATCTCATGTCCACAGGCAAATCGCAATAAAACAATATCAAGAGAGATAATCATATGGAAAGCAGGTAATACACATATGATAATCAGAAAATCTATAGTACAAAATAATAATGTAGACTAGCATACCTCTCCACAGTCCCTAGCATGGTCTGGAACTGAAGCACATCCCCCAAGTCAAGTCTGGAAGATCCACATGGTCGGTCTCAGGTAATCTGGGAACAATCCAGGGTTGGTCAGGCCAACCGTAGCAAGTACCAGAAAGGAAGGCTCAAGGACGGATAAAGAAAAACTAGCAGGATAAAATATGACAGGAATAACATCTAAAAATAGTAAATAAGGTAAGGGATCGTGCGGTACCAATGCACGATAACAATCCATGACTAGTGTAAGTAACCAACAATCATCACAGTCATCCTAACATCCACTAATACCTGCACACGCCATAAAATGCAGAGGAATAAGCGGCCATACAATGCCTACGGCTTGCTATTATTAGCTAACTAGGGTTATCACAGACCTAATTACTAGCAAGATGCAATTAGGGTATTCCTATGGCCACAAGCCCTGCAGACTATCCAGGTTATCCAGGACGAATATATATAGTGGGTACATCGCCCGGGAGACAAATGTACCCAATAGCTAGCTGGAGGAGTGCCCTACATGACAGTGGACTGGAAATGTGCCATACTCGACGACAGGCTACAAGTCCACATGAGGGCCCAGATAACGGGATTGCCTGTAGCCGGAATACCTCTATCTATATGAGCTACTTGATCAATCTAGTTGTTAGCCTAGTCAGATTCATTACGGATTTCTGACCGTGGTAACCAGGAATCCATGTCCTAGACATGATGCAGGATGGGACAGGTAGTTTATACAAGCACAATCAGAAAAGTCAACCACGGTGTCAAGACAAGGTTATACCTAGCAAGTCAGGACGGGCTGTCGTAACAGCGATCAAGAGTAAACATGTCATGTCGAGAGTACTAGTCAGGAGTGCGCCTCGACGGGCCACTATCAGGAATCAAGATATACATGTCAGGTTTACTCATGTCCAGAGTGCTAGTCAAGACTGCGCCTCGACGGGCCACTATCAAGAATCAAGACAGGTCCAGGTTATCGTACAATATGGCTAGAATATCAGGATGACACTACAGTACCATAAAATCAGGTAGAACCTCAAAGTGCCAGTAGACAAGGAGCTCAAGTGCAAGGTCAGGGCCAATACCTTAAAAGGTAAACTGGAATTATGGATCGGATATAAGTAGTCAAGTCAAGATGGGGTCAAATCTATCAATCACATGGAGTCATCTGTCCACATCGTGGCATGGATATCAGGTCATATACAAGGTCGAGATCTCTATTATAATAACATGTCAAGCATACATGGGAGCCTACAGCTCCAATCCTCAAGTTGTTCCATCCACCAGATCAATCTATCAAGAGTCTCCCCTCTACGATGGAATCAATATCATGTTAGGAAGGTCAATAACCAAATACCAAGCTAATCACTACAAGCAATGCCAGGCCCTCTGGCTCACAAGAATCCTCCAAGTCAATGATCACAAGCCACTAGAAAACGAGCCCTTCAACAACCAAGACATAGCAATCAAACCAGGTTTTCCAACTACCGGAATACACAAAGGTACCAGGTTTTGGGTGTTTGGAAAGTCGAGTAAAAATCATATAATAATACCCTCGATATTTTTCTCGCTCCGCAAAACATTCGCGATTATCAAAATCGAAGAATCCACAGTCATGTCGGATCGAATTAGAACATCATCAAAATAAATAGTAACACTATCCAAGAATCTATGTGGGTCTATCAATCAATATCTCGAGATCATACTCCCATAATACTCAATCCTCAGATATACGCCAAAATCACAAATCTCGATACATAGGACAATTATCAGTCCTAGCTGGCTAGACTAGGATAACTCCTAGTAAGAATGGTCAGGCGGGGACAAGAGTCTATTAATTAAAGGCCGCCGAAGAAGTGGCAAGGATTGCGTGAACCACTCTGGAGCATATCCACAACCCTTAAACCAAAGAAGGACCAGGTGTCACGACCCGCACCCACTGTGAGGGTACGAGAACGTAACAACGCCCAGCTCACTACCAAAAAAACCAGCTTTAGCGACGGCCAGATCCGTCGCTTATCCGTCGGTAACATTTTTTACCGACGTAGTGGCGACGGATATTTGCTGAAAATGACCGTCGGGAAAAACGTCGTCGCTAAAAAATATCCGTCGCTAAGCCGTCGGACAAATAATTATCCGACGGACTAGCGACTGGTTAGCGACGGTTGTCTTTCACCTACTTAGCGACGGATTAGCGACATGTTCCCGTCGGTTTACATGCCATATAATATTAAAATATCCGTCGCTAATCCGTCGTCAATAGGTCGGTAAAAGCGTATCAGAGAGGTTCCTGATACGCAAAATCAGTCGCTATTCCGTCGCCATTCCGTCGTTAACCTCGACGTGATAGCGACGTATTAGCGACGGGTAGGTCGTCGGCCTGGTTCTGGAAAGCTTCCATATTTCCAGAACCATGTCGACGGATAATTGGTCGCTCATCCGTCGCTAGTCCGTCGTCATCCTCGACCGATTAGCGACGGATTAGCGACCAACTATCCGTCGCTAAGTCTCTGGAAACCTACCATATTTCCAGAACCATGTCGACGGATTCGTCGTCGCTAGGTAGTCGCTCTTCCGTCGGTAACTGCAAAATATTTTATATCACCCAGTTAGCGACGGATATTCCGTCGCTCTTCCGTCGGTACCTGTAAAATATTTTATATCACCCAGTTAGCGACGGATATTCCGTCGCTCTTCCGTCGGTACCTGCAAATATTTATATAATCCGTCGCTAGTTAGTCGCTAGTCCGTCGCTAAATGTAACATCAATTAAAAAAAATTACAGAAACATTCTATTTCCTTTTCGTAAATATTACACATTCATAATATCCAATATCCAAACATCCATTTACGATCAACAAATATCCAAATATCCATCCAAACATTACATGATCAACAAATATCCAAATTCATGATATCCAATATCAAATATCCAATAACAAATATCCAAATATCCAAATTCATAATATCCAAATATCCAAATTCATAATATCAAAAAACAGTACAAATATCATTTTCCCGGAGATGGATCGCGTGGTCGTCTCGACGCCGCCTCGGCTCTGCGGATGTACTCTTCCACCATGTACGCCGGCACCTGGGACAACACATGCTCTGGAAGGTTGCGGAGCTGCTCTGGCGACATCATGTCCATGAGCCCAATGAGCGTAGTATCCGGTACCAGGCGGACCTCGGCAGAACGGTCAAATGAATAACGTCCAGGGTCGGAAGGACCGGCAACCGCAGTAGACGGACCGGGAGCAGACGGATCTGGACCGGGAGCAGAAGAAGGACGCGGAAGGCGCTCCAGCACATCCGACATTAGACTCCGCATTTCCGACATATCGGAGGTGAGAGTCGCAAGCTGCGTCCTCATATCGTCCGACGGGGGCGCGGGAGGAGGCGGGGGCGGTGGATATCTCGGAGTCGCGCCCTGCAACGACGCCGCCAAGGAACCTACGCCGTAGACGCGCCCTTTATTAAAGCCGCCGACAGACTCTACGAACACGTCGTCGTAGCGAGCGGCCATAGAAGAGGGCGTCTGGGTGGGCGTCGTTTCGCCGACAACCTCGGCAGGGGGCTCAATCTGACTAAGGGCCTCACGATATGCAGCCTATCCAATGAATGTGTTTATACTATAAGTTTTCCAAAGTTATAATCTAAATCCTATGTTTCCCTAAGTTATAATTTGAATCCTACGTTCACCTAATTAAGTTAACAATAATTATATTTCTAATATAAATCTCATAAACGTAATTACTTACATCAGTCGCCTGGGCCCTCGCGTCGACGAAGCTCCCGTCTGCCCGCCTCTTGTGTGTATGCAGGAATACATCGTAGGCGGTGACCGACTCCGGCTCTCTCCCCTCCTTTACCGCCCGTTTTGCCTGCATACGAAATATACGTCGAATTTAATTAACTACGTATATTAATAGTACCGAATTTAATAGTGAAATGAATTTGCGGTATCTCACCAAATCTGCACGCGTCGCTGCGTGGGGCTTTGAACCTCCCGTATGCAGACCAGCGGCCTGTCTGCTCGCCTTCGCTTTCTCTGATTTCTTCCTGTACTGAGCAGTATTCATCTTATCCAACATCTGCTCGTAGTACTCCTCCCGGAGCCACTTCTTCCTCGAATGCGCCGTACGAACGTCGTACACCGCATCCCGTATCTTCTTTCCGGCGGCGGCTTTGTAGGCCTTGCGAATCAACTCATCGCGATGGGGGGGCCACCAGAACGTCGTCTGACATACAAATTAAATTATCACGTAATTAAAAAATTAGTGGATTAAAGAATAATTAATAATTAACCAAAAGATATATATATACCTTCATCTCCTCGAGCCAGACGTACTGCATGTTCTGAGGCACCTCAGAAAAATTGAGGTAGGGGCCATGGTAGTTTTCCCGGATAATTTGCCCGAGTATCCGGGCAGCATCATACGGGAAAAACCTACAAAGAAGCAAAGACTGGATTATTAACTTGAATAAATGAAACAAATTTAATAAATTAACTTAAATTTAGTTACGTATCACCCGCGGGCCATAGCTCTCGTCGGTTTTCGCCTATCGGCCTCTCTGGAGGCGTCGGAGGATCCGCGGGTCCGCGGATGTACTCACCGGTAGCAGGATGAAGCTGAATCCGGGGGTACTCCGGAGCCCACCCTGCAGTAACTGATGGTGTACCCGCTGGTGCATCCGGGGGCGGAACGGATCCGCTAGCGGATGGAGTCTCAGGCCTCGATGAAGATGAAGGATGGGTCGCAGAGATAGATCGACGGCGGGAAGAGTCTGTGGCCGGGCTCTCCAGGTCGGGATCGGAGGACTCTATATCCGGGGTATGTGGAAGGCGACCACGACCGCTACCACCACGACCGCTACCATCACGTCCACGGCCGCTACCATCACGTCCACGGCCACCGCTACCACCACGCCCACCACGGCCAGTACCGCCACCACCAGCACCACCACGGCTACCAGCAGCACGAGTGGTAGTGACCATGACCTGTAAATAGAACACATAAATATAATTAACAATATAGAAGTATAAATGAATATAAAACTGAACTAAAATATATATACCAGCAGCAGGGCGGCGAGTGCCGTCAAGACAATGAGAACTAAGAGTGCCATCTGTAAAAACAAAATCATACAATAAGTAGATGATCGAACGACAAAAACATAAACTGAAATAAGAATGTGTCCGTCTAAACTGAATTCACTAAGTTAGTTGTAAGTGCTTCTAATATATACCGATATTTAATCTAATCATCGTTATCGTCCTCGTCCTCATCGTCATCGTCATCGTTCTCATCCTCATTCTCATCGTCGACTTCATCTATATCATCATCCTCATCGTCGACTTCATCTGTATCATCATCCTCATCCTCATCCTCATCCTCATCCTCTTCTTCTTCTTCTTCTTCTTCTTCTTCTTCTTCTTCTTCTTCTTCTTCTTCTTCTTCTTCTTCTTCTTCTTCTTCTTCTTCTTCTTCTTCAGGCTCAATACTTGGGACAAGACGCCTCTTTCTCCCCTGGTTGACAGCTAAGTCTTGTATATCAACCTCTTCCTCCCCTCTATTTTCCTCAGCATGAGGTATATCGACATCTTCCACGTCCATGGTATCCGACTGTTGTCCCATGTATTGGGGCTTCTCGATCTGGTCCTCTTGGTATGCTGGGTCTCCAACGTTAAATGTATTTCTAGATTTAATCTTGCATACTGCCCACCAGTCAAATCGATCTCTACGACGCCTTGGGTAGCTTGTATAGTAGACTTGAACAGCCTGACTTGCTATCGCAAACGTGTCGGACCCTCTATACCTCCTGCGATGATTTATATCGACGAATCCAAATTGTTTATCGATTCTCCAACCGATATTTGGTCTCGTATCGAACCACTCACATTTGAACATCACAATATGCATATCATATGGGCCACTATATTGTAAATCTACAATCTCTCGAAGCACTCCATAATAGTCAAAGTCCGGCTCGTCGTCATAGATGGTGCCTCTTATGCAAACACCAGAATTCTTGGTATCGAAGCCGTCATTGAGAAATTCGGCATTTATAGCATGCTGAGTTGACTTAAACTTGAAGCCATTAACGACATAGCCTGACAAAGTCTTTGCATGCTTCTTCGGTCCCAATGCCAAATAACGAATGCTCTCATTTATGAGTGTTGTTTCAGGCAATAAAACCTGTAAACATGTATTGATAATTTAAATATTTTAGCTGCATATATTTTAATGGTAGCCGCATAACATATTATCTCAGTTACTTACGTATTTACGAAACCAGGACGGAAAGGTACAATCAATCTCTCTTTGAAGTCCCTCATCTGTAATATATGGTGTCCTCATTTTGACTTCACCTCTAAATACACTGTTAGAGAGAATAAAAATAAGTGTAGTCACTTAATTCACCAAATTAGAGATTATAACGAGGCGTAGTCACTTCTCCAAATCTCTCACTTCTTGTATGTCACAATTTAACACGACATATCGGTGAGCGGTATCATACTCATCGTCGATCAACCACCGTTTCTTACTAGCCCCAATAGGCTTGCCCCTTAAATTGAATATACCTCCATCCTCAACGTCTTCTTCATTCCTTTGAGGTCTATTTCGATTTGTCTCGACATGAGTATCGAAATAAATGGAGCAGAAATTTGACACCTCCTCGATAAGATATGATTCGCATATCGAAGCCTCTATATGAGCCTTGTTGCCAACTTTCTTCTTTAGATGGTGTAGGTACCTAAAGAGACAAATTATCTTGAGAATTAACAATGAATTGTAAAATCCACTTAAATTTTACTTAAATTATATCGGTTTTTATTTACCTTTCAAAGGGGTACATCCATCGATAATGAACAGATGCACCGACACGGGCTTCGTATGCTAGATGAATCGGTAGATGCTCCATGCTGTCGAAAAAGCCCGGTAGAAATATTTTCTCTAACTTGCAGATTGTTAAGACAATCTTCTCCTCAAGTTGTACCATATGTTGCACCGTCAGCTTAGTTGAACAGATATCCCTGAAGAATGTAGACAGCTCGGCCAACGGAACCCATACAGCAGAAGGCAACAACTCTCTCAAAGCAATGGGCAGTAATCTTTCCATAAACATGTGGCAGTCGTGACTCTTCATTCCCGTTAGCTTGCGTTCATTGAGATCAACGCATCTAGACAAATTCGAAACATAGCCGTCGGGAAATCTTAAATTAGATATCCACTTGCAGATTATTAATCTATCTCCCTTGCTCAATGTGTATGGCGCTATAGGCTTACTTAATTGTCCACCAGCACCCCTTTGTATCAAGTTCAGATGAGGACGCTTGCATATCTCGGCTATGTCTTGTCTTGCTTTTGGATTGTCCTTCGTCTTTCCTTTAATATCCATTACGGTATTGAAGACATTATCGAACATGTTCTTTTCGATATGCATGACATCAAGATTATGCCTTATAAGATTATCTTTCCAATAAGGCAAGTCCCAGAAGATACTCCGTTTGGTCCAGTTATGGCTTTGTCCGAACCCCTCGACACGATGGTTCGATGGATCTTCCATTGCGGTGGGCAATTCCTTTACAGCTTCCCAAATATCGTATCCCGAAAATCTGGCAGGAGGTTGAGAAAATTCTTGTTTTCCATATCTGAACGCGTCCTTATTCTTTCTCCAAGGATGGGCCGCGGGCAGAAATTGACGGTGACAGTCAAAGAAAGAAGTTTTTCCTCCATGCCTAAGGCGGAACGCCTTACTATTTTCCATGCATATCGGACAAGACATGTTGCCGTGCGTACTCCATCCCGACAGCATACCGTATGCTGGAAAATCATTGATTGTCCACATGAGTGAAGCTCTCATCTGAAAGTTCTGTTTCCTGGAAATATCATAGGTCGTGACGCCGATCTCCCACAGCTGTTTCAGCTCATCCACCAACGGCTGTAAATATATATCGATGTTATTCGTCGGATTTTTAGGACCGGGTATGATAGCTGTCAGAAACATATAAGGAGTCTTCATACACATCCATGGTGGCAGATTGTAAGGGGTAAGAATGACCGGCCAGCATGAGTACTGAGATCCCGACTGTCCGAAAGGGGCGAAGCCATCAGCACATAGCGCCAGGCGTACATTTCTAGGCTCTGCAGCAAAATCTGGATGACACAAATCAAAATGTTTCCACGCCTCTCCATCCGAAGGATGTGACAATTCTCCTTCGTCCTTTATGCGTTCTTCGCTGTGCCACGTCATGTGTTCTGCTGTATTTAGAGACATATACATCCTCTGCAAGCGCTTCGTGATCGACAAGTAATGCATATACTTGTAAGGACGTCGTTTTCTAGTCGACTTTCCTTTTCCCTGTACTGGCTTGTAACGATCCGCATTACAGAAGCTGCAACTTTCTGATACGCAATTCTCTTTGTAGTACAACATGCATCCGTTGCGACAACAATCTATCTTCTCGTACCCCAGTCCCAGTTGTCGGACCATCATCTTTGACTTGTAGAAGTTTCTTGGTAGCTCTTTTGATTCCTTCGGTAACACCTCCTTGATTACTTCTGTGATCCGATTATAGCAAGCTTGTGGCAAGTTAAAATCAGACTTTATGTTCAACAACCGCATCGTCACTGACAGTGCGGAATGAGTCTCACAACCAGGATATAGAGAAGTATCTGCGTCCTGAAACATGTCATAGAACTCCTTCGCCTCGGGATTAGGATCCTCCGGATCAAAATTAGGCCCTGCCGCATCATACACCATATCTCGTACAAGGTTCTGCAGATCTCCATAATCAACAGAGCATCCGTGGTCTTCGATGACATCCGTTGCAGCATTATCATCAAAAGCATAAGTAGCAGCTTCCGCAGCCTGTCTTTCCGAATATAGTTCACCTTGCGATGACCACAGGCCGTAATTACGTACGAAACCCTTACGGGTCAAATGATCTCTCACAGTCACCACTTCTTCGTAACGTCTATTGTGACATTTAACACATGGACACTTAATTTTGTTACCGTCCATGTACTGAGCTTTGCTCATTGCATAATTAAGAAATACTTCCACGCCTGCCTGAAAATCGTCACTCACACCAATTCTACTCTCGTGTTGTCGTTTGTACATCCATGTACGATCAACAAAATAACGACTCATCCTCAATTTGGATGTGAAAATCTGTATCGTAAGACAAACTAAACATAAGAATAGCCCGATACCGATACTCATAAATTTGGATTAGGGTTAGGATGTTAGATATAAGTGAACTAGGTGATGTAGAGTACAATATAGGGAACTGTGAATGGACTGAAAGTTGCACATGAGAAGGTTCAATGAAGGGCCCATAAATGGGTTCACATGATAAGTTAGTAAGAATCCACATCACTATACATACTCCCCCGTCTCAGGAGTGTGTCTGGCTCCTATTTAGAACAGCACAGGTCACAACATGTCCAGAATAGCAAAACAGAGCTCTACAATGTATATCGGTATCGGACTATTCCTACGAGTATTGGTATCGGCGATATCAATACTCGTGTGAATAGGAGATTGCAATATAAGTCTAAGCTATCTAGCTAACATGTATACTTGCATTTACATTGTATCATAACTTGTATCTAGTTACCTTGCTAATCATGTATATACTCTTAACATATATGTGAAGACACTATACTAACATGTATTTAAATCAAGGTTCAAAGTATCGGTATCGGAATCGGTAGTATCGGCGGTATCGGTAGTATCGGCGATATCGGTAGTATCGGTAGTATCGGCGCGCGATATCGGTAGTATCTGCGGTATCGGTAGTATCGGCGGTATCGGTAGTATCGGCGATATCGGTAGTATTGGTATCGGCGATATCGGTAGTATCGGCGGTATCGGATCGAAGTATCGGATGTTTAGTGCAGGGTACGTGACATTGTGAAAGCAATACAAAGTAGCAGTAGGTCTAATAAGTCTCAGTAGGCCTAACCAAGCCTAGTCTAGCAATCACACACACCATCACAAGCCATAGAGAACACATATTACATATATATACATGTTGACATTACATTCTCATATTATCCAACATTGCATTTATAACTTGCATATATATACCACTCATTAACTTACACTATCACATGCATTGTACACTACATTATATTTTATATCATTGCCTACCTACATGCATTCCTATATACTAGCATATATATACATGGCCTATATTTCATAATCTCATGCTTGCCTACACATATATATGTATAGACATGGGTTAAAAATCAATTAGATACATTATACATACATGTCAATATTCTACATTACCAACGTGTATTCCTACATTACATATATTCAGATTTTGTGTGTTTGTGTGACAGTGTGTGTGTATGTGTAGATACCTAGGACAGTGTGTCAAAGGAAATTCAACACCCCCCCCCCCCCCGACCCCCCTGCCCTCTCCACCCCCCACCCCCCGACCCCCCTGCCCCCATTCAACACCCCCCCCCCGACCCCCCTGCCCTCTCCACCCCCCACCCCCCGACCCCCCTGCCCCCATTCCCCACCACCCCCCCGACCCCCCGACCCTCATTCCCCACCACCCCCCCCCACCCCCTGCCCCCATTCCCCACACCCCCCCGACCCCCTGACCCCATTCACCACCCCCCCCCCCGCCCTCTCCACCCCCCGCGAAGCCGACCCCCCCCCCCCCCCACTCCCCCCCCTCCGGCCCCAAAACACAAAATTAGAGAAAATTAGAGAGAGAGAGAGAGAGAGAGAGAGAGAGACCTGGTATAGAGAGAGAGAGAGCCGCGAGAGAGAGAGAGAGAGAGCCGCGCGCGAGAGAGGGAGAGCCACGAGAGAGAGAGAGAGTTTTGGGGGGAATGAAAAATTCCCCCCCGTCGGTTCAATTTAAGTTAGGGCACAGAATCTAGCGACGGAATAGCGACGAAAAAAGTAGTCGCTACACCGTCGCCAATTAAAAGGAGTTTTTCGACGGCTATATCCGTCGCTAGATAGTCGCCAAAGTTCCCGCCAATGTTGTAATGATTTTGCCGCCAACATTTGCGACGGATAAGCGACGAAACATAATCCGTCGCTAATGTTCGTCGACTTAGCGACGGAAACCCGACAAATTTTTACATTTAAAATTGAAAAAAATTATGTTGTGTTGTCTGTCGCTAATCCGTCGCTAAGATGTCGGAAATTGGTCGCTATTAGCGACGGAATCCGTTCGTCGCTAAATGTCCGTCGGTAAAGTGGGGTGTTTTAGTAGTGGCTTACGTCGTAGTGTCGGCGGTAGAACGCTGTTCTAGGTCAACAATCATCTAGCAATATATCTCTAAACAGTTGATACTCCACGAATGGGGGTGACATCGCAGTAAAACTCAATCACAACTAAGGAAGAGATAGCACGATATGAAATGGAACTCAAGGAAATAAATAGATGAAAAGTAGTCTAAGATAATCCCAGCAATATCCAGCAGTACATGATCTCAGATGCAGAATGAAAGAATATATACAACTCTGAACTCAGAATAAAGTCTAGCTAAAACATGTCTCGAGACTACATAAAATAAGATAAGCCTAACTAAACTAGTCTAGGCAATGGGTGTGATGTCCTCAGCTAGAGCTGGGTCCTCCTGAGGATCCAGCTCGCAAGTGTCATCTAAGGCTGCCCCGTAGAAAGTATCCAGACAGGCCTCCTCCTCGTCCTCTGTAATATTTTCAACAGGTCCAGTCAGGACAGGAGCGAGCACAATGCATCTCATGCAGTTCATATCATGTCAGGAAATATAAAGTAAGCAATAGAATAAGATACATGAAATGCTATAAGAAGATGTACAAGAAGACATGAGAGATATTTGATAACTTGAAATATATACATGATAGGTAAGAACTGTAAGTGACTAGTGATTTAGAGTATGAGATGGCATGTAATTGGCTTAGGTTGTACATGATAAAACATGGAAGTAACAGAGTGAACATGATGGATAAATCTGTCACTCCCCAGAACCAGAATACTGGAGAGCGGGGGCAGACATAGCCAGCTACGTATAAGAAATGGATTCCATCTCGCTATACGGTCACGACTGTCTAGATACATGAGGGTTTATCTACAAGCCAACAGTCTCTTAAGGTCATAAACAAGCCTAGTGTCTCAATCACAAGCAAGTAAGTAAAAGGTTACAAGAAGTATGATCATTAAATATACAATAGTAAGGCGTCCCAAACATTATATATTCAGCTGATCATGAAGCTAGTCGTTACAAAATGTCAGGACTAGCAAGAGTTTAGTCATACATGATCAACCCTAGGATCTGTCAATCATGTTAGAGCCCGTAGGCAAACAGTAAGTAAAGTGCAATCGAGCTAAACAGGTGCTCGTCGGCTAAACGCCTCAAAAGAATATTTTTACAATAAAGTGGAAGATCAAAAATAAACCCACTCGTTGCCAGGGTTCCGTCTAGTGGCCGCCATCTGGCTGGAAGGTCGGTCGATCCTCTGGAGCTGCTCCAAAATCTGGCCACACAAAACCAGCTGGGTCAGACCCCAGAAAGAGCAAGTGCCACAAAGGAAGCTTCACTTAGGAACTAAAACCAGCAATCAGCACAAGATATAAATAAAAGTAAGAACTGGAAATAAAGAAAATACATCAGGATGATATACGACGAGATAACCATGGAACTATTCAGATAACCAGGTTACAACCCGTAAACCAAACAAGGACCGGGGTTGTAATCCTTCGTCTGAACAGAACTTAGAATTCTCACCATTTATCGGTAAAATAAATGCAAGCATTCTGGTCATTCAATAATCTGGAACAGGATCAGGGCAAGACTAGACTAGTTAGACTCCATCCAATCATTTCACGGCCAAGCAAGAATTACGGCTTGATACTTTAACTAACTAGGGTTGTCACAAGCCTAATTACTAACAGGATGCAGTGAGATTATTCCACAGCCACAAGCCCTGCAGACCATCCAGGTTACCCGGGTTGAAGGATTTAGAGTTAAATTCAGGTGGGTACATTGTCCAGGAAACGAATGTACCCTTAGGTAGCTTGAAGGGTGCAACACATGACAGTGTGCTGGAAATGTGCCCTACTCGACGACATGCTACAGATCCCAAGGCATGCCCAGGTAACGGGATTGCCTGTAGCTGGGAAATCTCTTCATGACTACTGTATAATTCTAGTTATTAACCTAGTCCAATTTATTAGGTACTCCTGACCGTGGTACTCAGGAGTCCCTGTCCTAGAAATGATGCAAGACAGGACTGGTTTATTTGTACAAGCACAATCGCCCACGGTGTCCAGGTAATTTATACAGGTCATGTCACGTCAGGTAGAGCTTATCAAGATATATCATGTCAGGTTTACTTGTCAGAAGTGCGCCACGACGGGCCGCTATCATGTCATGTCATGTTACTGTCATGTCTTGCCATGTCAATTCTTGCCACACCACGTCAAATACAATAGTCGTTTCTATCATGTCAATCAAATCATGATTTATCAAGTTTAGGACACGTAAGGATATAAAATGGGCGTAAAATATCAAAAAAAGGAATAAATAGTACGCTATAGGAACCCAAAGTTTACGCGTGTACTACTATGCTAGGCCAATTAAACCCGAGCGTAAACAGCACTACGCAGACAAGAGCAAGGTAAGATAGCTTTACGCTAGCAAGGTGCATGCGGGAGGGGTTTTTACGCTAGTCGGATTGTACGTGCGTAAAACTCTCTACAATTGAGATTCCATACGAGGAACACTTGAGCATAACTTTTACGCTAGCAAGGGTTGGCTCGGGTCAAGGGTTTACGCCGGCAAGGCTTCACGCTAGCAGGATTTTACGCTGGCGGGAGAGTCCCGAGCGTAACATCAGTCAGCGTAAGCAGAGCTCGATTTTACGCTAGCTCGATTTTACGCCTGCGGGTAAGCCCCGGGCATAAAATTCAAGCAGCGTAAAACGAGGTACGCTGTCACGCGATGCGTGTACGTAAGAGGGAACTACGCTAACACGTTAAGACGTGGGCGTAAAAGCTGAGGAATACGCTGGCACGCAATACGTGGGCGTAAAACTCCATCTTCTCCACACGATCAATGCAACCATGCGTAAAAGCTGATAAACTCCATCTCGGCCAGGACTTGGTAAAATTCGGCCATCCCAAGACCCAAACTTGTGTAAAATCATGAGGCCCACTCCATGGAACTCTTAGTTTTTGAAAACAAGCCATTATAGTAGATCAAACCAAGAAATCCGAAAATGAAATAAACATAGATCTGCATGAAGTGAGCCATGGAAGTTGAAAACACTAAGTACTAAAGGGACTTAGAATCGTATGGAGAAGAAAATGAAACAATAAAATGTGAGTTCCTCCATGAAGCAAGTTGCACTTGCCGGTGGGGTTAAGTGGAGCTCTACGCTGGGTGGAGAAAGAAGAAGAAGAAGAATAATTGCTGAGTTATGAAGAGAGAGAAAGGTGGTTGGGATATAAATGGAGGTAAGTGGTGGTAGGTAGGGGGTTCACCCCCTTGGTTCATGATGAGCCAAGAGCAATCCCAAATCGAACCAAGCCAACCCAAACCAAGAATAAAGCAAGCCTAGGGAGGAAATTAAGCAAGGAAATCATACAATACAAGAATAAATACGTAAACGTATTCCAAAAATACGTAATACGAACCACAGGTATTACAAAATCACATGACCATTTATACTCACCCCTACCCACAATCAATACACAAGGATCTGTTCAAGTTACGTTACGGACATGATGTTTTGGTTATACAAGAAACCCATGAGGAAACATGAGCGTTCATGAAAGAACATGAGAGTACATGATCGTACATGAAAGAACATGAGAGAACATGAGTGTACATGAATAACGCAGAAGCAAGGAATCCATGATGTACATGAAACACATGTCATAAAGTATCCGATGCTCCGGCTAAGGGGGTAACATCCCAAGAAGAGATCCGTATAGTACCAATCCGTGATGATAACGTGACAGCATCAAGTAAAAGTAATCTAGAGCGAGAATATAAGTCGTGACTGTAACTCCACTTTTCAGAAATTTTAATTTTCAAATAATTTTTCCTGATAATTTTTTTTTTCTAAATCGATATTGCTATTATTAAAATATTTCTAGTCCAATTTAATTGGGCTTCTCCTTCAAGTTTAATTTTTGGGCTTTTTAGGGAAGCCCATGAAACCAATCCTTTTAAATCACCTGCTGATAAAAATGAACCAAGTCCTTGTTTATTAAACCATCATCACTCTTATCTGTTAGGAATGATTTCAAAAATTATTCCAGCTAAATTCAATTCTCCTCTCAACAAACTCTCTGACAACTGTGCCATGTGCCACGATTTCGTTTCCCTCCATTTCTCCTCCATAACCACCTATTTAAGGACCATTAGTCCCTCGTCCATTCTTCACCATCCGAGCTACAGTCCCTTCTTCCCCAAGCTACAATCCTTCCTTCAGGCTTCGATCCCGATCAGGTGAGGATCAATTCATTTTGATTAAATTGATGATTCAATTTTGTTGTTTAATTTGTGCTTCGATATTTTCAAATCTAGGTCAATTGACCTCAATGGCCAGGAGAAGAATGGACTTTAGTTAATCTCTATCATTCCATCGATTGTTAGATCTGGTGAGTGAATTGTTCTTCATGATAGTTCGTTTGGAATGTCGATTCAATATGTGGGCAATTGATTCTTGAATTATTTAGATCCAGAGTTTGTATCGACCGATCCATTCGAAAGGAACGATCGGGAAGAGTTGAAGATGAGCCTGAGCCATGGTAGAACATCTTCAAACTCCCACTAGATGGTTGTGATTCCAATTCAGGTAATTCAAAGAAATTCTTTGAAGCAATGGATCGATTCTTTCAATCTTTCTGATTTCAAATCCATCTGATCTCCTAGGATTTCCTTCTCTGATAGTTGAGTTTGATCAGTCGAGTGATTCTTTTTGGATCGTTACGATTTGGTAAGTCTAATTTTTAGCTGAGATCTAGATCTAAAGATGTTGCCAGCATCATTTTTGATTTCTAATTTTTGTTATCAATCAAGGATATTGTGTGGACTATTGAGAGGAAGGAATCAGACTCTCGATTCTCCCAATAGCAGGTAATTCTTTCACCCTTATAGAGCATCAACTTTCTGATGACCTGTAGATTCATCAATGTTCCATACGTAGATTATGTGTGTTTTTATGGATTAGAA
Organism: Iris pallida; assembly: GCA_029216955.1. NCBI lineage: Eukaryota > Viridiplantae > Streptophyta > Magnoliopsida > Asparagales > Iridaceae > Iris > Iris pallida. The sequence goes on along the minus strand of JANAVB010035419.1, from coordinate 3,248,795 downwards.
TTTGATCCTGTATGTCAGTCATATATGAATTTATATATATCAATTTGTATATGATTTCATATATCAGTCATAGATGCTTTCCTATATCAATTTATAGATACTTCCATCCATCAGTTTTAGATGATTCCATACATGAATTTACCTATGATTCCACATATAAGTTATCTATGATTTCCATATATATAGACTTATATGTGTTTTATATATGGATTTATATGTGGTTCCATATGCTGTTTATGAGGGTGATTACCATGTGGCTCTGACATAAGAGTGTACATATTATTTGATATGTGATTCCATGGGCCAGTATGTGATGATTTTTACATAACTGATATGGAATTTCTATAGAACTGAAAGGTGATTCCATGACTAGATATGAAAATTCACATAACTATGGTATGAGTTTTCCATAACAGTAATGTGTAATCCATATGTGGATTGACTATTGTTCCTATGAAACTGATATGTGGAACTCTATGATTTGGTATGAGAATTTAACTTGGGGATTGTGTGTAAGGATTAATAGTTTGAAGCATGTCAGCCCTGTTTTAGGACTAGACACTTGAGCCTGTTGTAGATGGTATTCCCTGATTTTGAATTGAGATTTGAATTGGGATTAAGAAATGATAAACTGAAGTTGGCCTGTGGAAAGTGCCAGTTGAGAACTGTCCTTACATTCCTGGGGATTCCTTGTTTGAATTAGACTAAATGTATAGACACTGTCCTGTTTGGGACTGAGTGAATGGATACATTTTTGCAGTATCCTACACTCCTGCTGACTGTCATAACCTTAACCTATTGCTTTTAGTTTAGATGATGAACTCAGAACCTGATTTGAGTGTTCAGAAATTTTGAACATCTAAACTCAGGAATTTAAACTTTTGTGATGATTCACTGATTTTTTTGATTAGTATTAGGAATAGAATTTATGTCAATAGAGGTTCAACTAGTAACCTGAAGGTATCTTGGTATTGTCTATCATGGCAAGATTAACTGCGTTTCAGTTTAAGTGGTCCTAATTTTATGATGAGATACTCGAATTTCTGGGTATTCAGTTGAATAAATGCAGGGTAAGGCAAGGACCACATAATTCCCCTTGAAGAACTGAGTTTAGGACTATATTTTTTTAATCTAAGAATGCAGTGAGGTTTTGGTGCATAGAAACCTGTCATATAGGAATCACTAAAAGTTTGGTATGATTGGTTCAGTTTCTTGAGACTGTATGATACCTAACCTTTAACTGCCAGCTAGTTCCAAGGATACCCATACAATAGAGTATGGATAAATTCATCCTTGTACTTGTTAGGCTGATTCCTGTTACCAGGGAATAGACAATAGTGTAGGTCAATTAATTACAGGAGTAATGCTAACAGTTAGAATAACCATGGAGGTTTTTAATAGAAGTCTGATTAATACAGATAAATGGATAGGATAGCCTAATCACCTTAACTGTTTTGTGATTACATGGTGTAACAGGAATGCCAAATAAGACCATGAACCATTCTTGGACCCCATTACTATCTATCTAATGTTTTAAGTGGACTACTCAAGAGTAGTACACTCTTGTTATTGGAGACTGATAATTTTAGGATACCAAGACATTGTGTATATAAATAATGTGGTAACTAGTCATGTGTAATAATTATCTAGACTTGGTTTCTTGCTAAACTTAGAGTATGGCTAATTTTTGATAACCTATAGAGACATGATTAGAGGTAGTAACCCTAGACTAGGACTTGTATAGAAATTAATCATGATTAGAATCATTTGATAACCAGGTTAGAATTAGTCAGTTATTAATTAACTGTAAATCATTTACTTACAGGATATCTTCCAGCTCTTTTGTCTACTCGTACTTTCCTGGAGCAAGGCAAGTACACTCTACGGTTTTGTACTTTACATTAACTTTCCTGTACTTCCTTGAGTGACACAATTGCAACACGACATGTTCTTTCTGGTGCTCTTGTTCTCTTGTGCTTATTACTTGTATCTGGGAAGGGGAAATATACTATCTATGTGACCAATCCCAAGTAACAACTCAGGTGTGTTTTAGCTTAGACCCCGCATCGTGCACGCGGGTCCTAAGTCACCATTCATGTGCTTTCAGGTGCTTTCAGGTGCTTACCCTAGCCGGTCACATAGTTAGTTATATTTCAAATGCATTACACACATGTTCAGGAGATTTCCTTGTACTTATTTCCTGTGATATCATGTTCTTTCAGGTGCTTACATATCATGTTCATTCATGCTCTTACATTCATGTTCTTTCATGTACTTTACCCTGTTCTTCATGTACTTATTCACTTGTATTTTCCTGTACTTTCCATGTTTCCTTGTACTTTCATTTCATGATGTCTTGTTCATTACCTAGAATTGTACTTGCTCCGCTCCTGACTGGATATGTTATGATAGGTGAGATGGAGGCTTTGTGTGACACATACTATGGACAGGATACTGCCTTCCCTACTGAGCCAGCTGGAGCTGCTTGTGACCTAGAGGCTGCAGAGGCCTAGTTTCATTTAGTTTTCCATTTATCTTTCCATGTATTGAGACTAGCAGACTCTTATAGTTGAATTGTAATAAATTCAGATATTGCATCTCTTTTCTGGTTAGGACACATTATATAGTTGCTGTGATTCTATACTTTCATGATTATCTGGTTAGTTTCCCTAGCTTGGTATAGCTTACTTCATTGTGTCTAATAATGAAGGCTGGGCGTGTCCGACTCGTATCCGATTATTCGGGAGCGGGTCGTGACATGTTTTTAGTGGTGGCCCATATAGGTCCATCCTAATGGTACCTAGGACTTAGAGTACTATTGGGGGACTTGATTACACTAGGGAAACTTGATCACAGCATAGGAAAACCGGAAAATAAGGGTATATCAGGTGTATCAGGTGTATCAAGTATTTTGATATTCTATAAACACTTGTTGTATGTAGGTCTAGGTTATTTTAACAGTTTTCTGTTTTGCAGATAGTTCAAATGCATGCGACACCAGAACTGTCAATTCACCTGTACTTAACGTTTTCGAGCTTCCACTACGTTCTATCACTCTACTATCCCCATGGGTAGTACGTAGTTGACGGAGACGCCTGAAAAGTCCCTTGACAACCAGAGGAAGCAGACCGCCCTTTCCAAGTCAGACTTGTGGATACACTCTCCGAGCCAGGAAGGACTCCTGATTTCCAGACGCTCAGACACTTGGACTTTTCCGACACCGAGCGCATATCTTACACCAAGGAGCAGATCGAGAACCTGGATTTACCACTGAAGATCACCCAAGTTTCTGAGGACCTGATTTCTCTAAAGATTAGAGCCACCTGCCAGGAGATCCAGAATGTAGCACAGACAATAGGACACAGCGGGAAACTGAAGCTCAGAAGGAACATGAAGATTTATGACAAAGACAACAACTACCCTGGACCCGCAAAGCATCACAACACTCAGTCAACGTTTCTTCGGTCATATCACCAGTCGCATCATCAGGAGCAGATCTCAGCAGCCAGCACGCCAGCAGCCATATATTCCTGCCAGAGCCCTGCACTTCAGCCCTAGCGAAAGATCCAGATTCAGATCCAGCCGACGATCATTTATAATTTCTGCCACCTCTCAGGATGCCACTATGAAGAGTGCTGCAAAAGACGGAGGCTATGCCTGTACTGCAGATCGTCTGCCCACCAAGTCAAGAACTGCCCGGAGGTCACTGATCACGCTGCCCAAGGACGAACGCGAGAAGCACCAGGGCTACAACAAGGGGGACCCGCCTCTCCAGATGCAGCAATCACATGAAGCACTACCGCAAGGATCAACCTATGTCAGGACAATTGAAGAAGGTTAGAGAGATTTCCATTCCGGAGGAATACGGAAGACAGACTAAAGACTGAAGATTTTGCATGGTTGGAAAAACCATATATCTTAATTCGCAATCCAGCTTTCCCTTAAATTCCTTGAAGCATCTAGATCATAATTTGAAACTTCTTGTTTGAAACCTTGGTGGATATTCGAAACTTAACTCGAGATACTGTTTCCTATTCGTTGATTGGTACTCCTCCAATCCATTCTTCGTAACCTTGCTCTTTTCGAGATTCTACTCAGGAATTTTGTTTCCTATTCAGGACTAGTTACAATTTGTAAATTTTGTTTTTTTTCCGAAGTTCAGTTTTCTATTTGGGGATTGTTGGAATTTGATTTATTCAATACTTGTTTCTATTCACCATTCAAGACATTGTTTGAAAACTTCGGTTTCGACTTGTTCCCTATGTGAGATTTCGTTTCCTACGTGGCTTGTTTTCTACTTGAAAATTGTTCCGTTCACAACTTTGCTTCGATCTTGTTCCCTATTTGATATCTTGTTTTCTCGTCAAGATTTTCTATTCGAGATTTTATTTCCTTATTCACGACTTTGTTGATACTTGTTTTTCTATTTTTCTTTCACTGTGTACCTTATTGGAGAATTCATTTTCACTCCAAGTTTTGCTCAAGATTTCATTGTTATTCGAGATTTTATTGAAACTTGTTTCCAGTACGGGATTTTGTTCTTATCTGATACCTTGCTTCAGTTCGTCCTTCGAGACTCTGTTATCCTTTCGAGATAACGTCCCATATGTGGAAGCTTGTTACCATTCCAGATATCAGTTGATATTCCGTCATAATTTGAAACTTCGTCCTGTCTAAAATTTTAAATCTCCCTGGTTGCCCTTTTGTATTCATTAATTGGATCCCTTGTCATCTCTTAGTACCTAATAAATCTTTGTATTCAAACAGTCAAGTAATTTCACTATTTCCGTGACTTGGACTATTGAAATTCATTTTGAATTCCTTGAAACTCTTTTGAAATTCCTAGGGATAAAGTCGAGAGGCTATTCGATGACCTACTATGGCATGACAGTTGCGCGCTGCAGCCATTAGCTGGATTATAGAGACTGAAGGTTCACTGCAGCCAGTAGCGCACTGGCGAGGCAGGAACTCTAAGTTGAAGTGATTTCAGACACCCATAGGTTTTCGAGTATTGACGAGACTTGTCATATTCTTCATATCTTGATTTCTTGGGTTGTTTCGTCAATGATTGTTAGAAAATGGATAAGGTTGATAGAGTATTTGGAGACATATTGTTATCTGAGTCACAGAGCCGAAAGTCTACTGCAGTCAGATACATACTAGCGGGGTAGGGATTCTAAGCAAAGTGATTTCAGATACCAACATGTTCTTGGATATTCTGGAGACTATAATTCCTTTTCATATGATTATTGGTTTTCGAGAATCACAGATCCTTGCACGTTCATCCTGATTTGATACTGTATCTCCTGAGTATTGTGTACGTCTCCTCAATCAACCCTTGCTAAATTTCCGTTCTAGCATTTTATCGTTAGATCATTGAATTCCTCAAAATTGTGTATTACCAGATTGTGACTCCGTACTTCATTTGTGACTTGTCTAAACTTCGATCTTAAGTCATGTCTATCTGACCGTGATTTTCTATCTTGTTCTAGTTTAACTGTGTTAAACTATCGATTTTTGGTCGTACTTAATAATTGTGTCTTCATGATTTTGCTCCTCTAAGTTGTAATTGGAACTTCATTCTATCTCGTGTCTATTCGATTTTTGATCATTGATCGTGTTATTCCAGCTTCTTGTGTGTAATTATCATACAGGGTCTCAAGGCTTAGGTAGCGTCTCAGAGTTGCACAGGATCGACAGAAGCACTGGACGGACAGCAGCAGATGGACACTTGAGTTCGAGGTTGGAGACAGAGTATTCCTGAAGATCTCACCGACTAGGGGCGTCATCAGTTTCGGCAGAGGCGGAAAGCTCAGTCCGAGATTCATCGGACCCTTCAACGTGACGGCCCGGATTGGCGAGGTGGTGTATCGACTGGCGCTTCCAGCTAGCTTGGAGGGAATGCATAACATCTTCCACGTATCTCAGCTTCGACGCTACATTCCAGACCCGAGCCATGTAGTGGACTATTCTGAGCTGGAGGTGGGCCGAGATTGACTTACGAGGAGCAGCCAGTAGAGATCTTGGACCGGAGAGAGAAGCGTCTGCGGAACCAGACCGTTCCTCTCGTTCGCGTCATGTGGAGACATCACTCTCCGGGAGGGTCCACATGGGAGCGCGAGGACGAGATGAGGGAGTGCTACCCTAGATTGTTCTCATAATTGTATTTTGCATGTTGATTTTTTTTTATATAAACTGCTGTTTGGATCTTTTGAGAATTGCGGAGCTTGTTTTGGTCCTTGAATTTCGAGGACGAAATTTTTCTGAGGGGAGAATATTTGTAACTCCACTTTTCAGAAATTTTAATTTTCAAATAATTTTTCCTGATAATTTTTTTTTCTAAATCGATATTGCTATTATTAAAATATTTCTAGTCCAATTTAATTGGGCTTCTCCTTCAAGTTTAATTTTTGGGCTTTTTAGGGAAGCCCATGAAACCAATCCTTTTAAATCACCTGCTGATAAAAATGAACCAAGTCCTTGTTTATTAAACCATCATCACTCTCATCTGTTAGGAATGATTTCAAAAATTCTTCCAGCTAAATTCAATTCTCCTCTCAACAAACTCTCTGACAACTGTGCCATGTGCCACGATTTCGTTTCCCTCCATTTCTCCTCCATAACCACCTATTTAAGGACCATTAGTCCCTCGTCCATTCTTCACCATCCGAGCTACAGTCCCTTCTTCCCCAAGCTACAATCCTTCCTTCAGGCTTCGATCCCGATCAGGTGAGGATCAATTCATTTTGATTAAATTGATGATTCAATTTTGTTGTTTAATTTGTGCTTCGATATTTTCAAATCTAGGTCAATTGACCTCAATGGCCAGGAGAAGAATGGACTTTAGTTAATCTCTATCATTCCATCGATTGTTAGATCTGGTGAGTGAATTGTTCTTCATGATAGTTCGTTTGGAATGCCGATTCAATATGTGGGCAATTGATTCTTGAATTATTTAGATCCAGAGTTTGTATCGACCGATCCATTCGAAAGGAACGATCGGGAAGAGTTGAAGATGAGCCTGAGCCATGGTAGAACATCTTCAAACTCCCACTAGATGGTTGTGATTCCAATTCAGGTAATTCAAAGAAATTCTTTGAAGCAATGGATCGATTCTTTCAATCTTTCTGATTTCAAATCCATCTGATCTCCTAGGATTTCTTTCTCTGATAGTTGAGTTTGATCAGTCGAGTGATTCTTTTTGGATCGTTACGATTTGGTAAGTCTAATTTTTAGCTGAGATCTAGATCTGAAGATGTTGCCAGCATCATTTTTGATTTCTAATTTTTGTTATCAATCAAGGATATTGTGTGGACTATTGAGAGGAAGGAATCAGACTCTCGATTCTCCCAATAGCAGGTAATTCTTTCACCCTTGTAGAGCATCAACTTTCTGATGACCTGTAGATTCATCAATGTTCCATACGTAGATTATGTGTGTTTTTATGGATTAGAATTTGATCATGTATGTCAGTCATATATGAATTTATATATATCAATTTGTATATGATTTCATATATCAGTCATAGATGCTTTCCTATATCAATTTATAGATACTTCCATCTATCAGTTTTAGATGATTCCATACATAAATTTACCTATGATTCCACATATAAGTTATCTATGATTTCCATATATAGACTTATATGTGTTTTATATATGGATTTATATGTGGTTCCATATGCTGTTTATGAGGGTGATTACCATGTGGCTCTGACATAAGAGTGTACATATTATTTGATATGTGATTCCATGGGCCAGTATGTGATGATTTTTACATAACTGATATGGAATTTCTATAGAACTGAAAGGTGATTCCATGACTAGATATGAAAATTCACATAACTATGGTATGAGTTTTCCATAACAGTAATGTGTAATCCATATGTGGATTGACTATTGTTCCTATGAAACTGATATGTGGAACTCTATGATTTGGTATGAGAATTTAACTTGGGGATTGTGTGTAAGGATTAATAGTTTGAAGCATGTCAGCCCTGTTTTAGGACTAGACACTTGAGCCTGTTGTAGATGGTATTCCCTGATTTTGAATTGAGATTTGAATTGGGATTAAGAAATGATAAACTGAAGTTGGCCTGTGGAAAGTGCCATTGAGAACTTTCCTTACATTCCTGGGGATTCCTTGTTTGAATTAGACTGAATGTATAGACACTGTCCTGTTTGGGACTGAGTGAATGGATACATTTTTGCAGTATCCTACACTCCTGCTGACTGTCATAACCTTAACCTATTGCTTTTAGTTTAGATGATGAACTCAGAACCTGATTTGAGTGTTCAGAAATTCTGAACATCTAAACTCAGGAATTTAAACTTTTGTGATGATTCACTGATTTTTTTGATTAGTATTAGGAATAGAATTTATGTCAATAGAGGTTCAACTAGTAACCTGAAGGTATCTTGGTATTGTCCATCATGGCAAGATTAACTGCGTTTCAGTTTAAGTGGTCCTGATTTTATGATGAGATACTCGAATTTCTGGGTATTCAGTTGAATAAATGCAGGGTAAGGCAAGGACCACATAATTTCCCTTGAAGAACTGAGTTTAGGACTATATTTTTTTAATCTAAGAATGCAGTGAGGTTTTGGTGCATAGAAACCTGTCATATGGGAATCACTAAAAGTTTGGTATGATTGGTTCAGTTTCTTGAGACTGTATGATACCTAACCTTTAACTGCCAGCTAGTTCCAAGGATACCCATACAATAGAGTATGGATAAATTCATCCTTGTACTTGTTAGGCTGATTCCTGTTACCAGGGAATAGACAATAGTGTAGGTCAATTAATTACAGGAGTAATGCTAACAGTTAGAATAACCATGGAGGTTTTTAATAGAAGTCTGATTAATACAGATAAATGGATAGGATAGCCTAATCACCTTAACTGTTTTGTGATTACATGGTGTAACAGGAATGCCAAATAAGACCATGAACCATTCTTGGACCCCATTACTATCTATCTAATGTTTTAAGTGGACTACTCAAGAGTAGTACACTCTTGTTATTGGAGACTGATAATTTTAGGATACCAAGACATTGTGTATATAAATAATGTGGTAACTAGTCATGTGTAATAATTATCTAGACTTGGTTTCTTGCTAAACTTAGAGTATGGCTAATTTTTGATAACCTATAGAGACATGATTAGAGGTAGTAACCCTAGACTAGGACTTGTATAGAAATTAATCATGATTAGAATCATTTGATAACCAGGTTAGAATTAGTCAGTTATTAATTAACTGTAAATCATTTACTTACAGGATATCTTCCAGCTCTTTTGTCTACTCGTACTTTCCTGGAGCAAGGCAAGTACACTCTACGGTTTTGTACTTTACATTAACTTTCCTGTACTTCCTTGAGTGACACAATTGCAACACGACATGTTCTTTCTGGTGCTCTTGTTCTCTTGTGCTTATTACTTGTATCTGGGAAGGGGAAATATACTATCTATGTGACCAATCCCAAGTAACAACTCAGGTGTGTTTTAGCTTAGACCCCGCATCGTGCACGCGGGTCCTAAGTCACCATTCATGTGCTTTCAGGTGCTTTCAGGTGCTTACCCTAGCCGGTCACATAGTTAGTTATATTTCAAATGCATTACACACATGTTCAGGAGATTTCCTTGTACTTATTTCCTGTGATATCATGTTCTTTCAGGTGCTTACATATCATGTTCATTCATGCTCTTACATTCATGTTCTTTCATGTACTTTACCCTGTTCTTCATGTACTTATTCACTTGTATTTTCCTGTACTTTCCATGTTTCCTTGTACTTTCATTTCATGATGTCTTGTTCATTACCTAGAATTGTACTTGCTCCGCTCCTGACTGGATATGTTATGATAGGTGAGATGGAGGCTTTGTGTGACACATACTATGGACAGGATACTGCCTTCCCTACTGAGCCAGCTGGAGCTGCTTGTGACCTAGAGGCTGCAGAGGCCTAGTTTCATTTAGTTTTCCATTTATCTTTCCATGTATTGAGACTAGCAGACTCTTATAGTTGAATTGTAATAAATTCAGATATTGCATCTCTTTTCTGGTTGGGACACATTATATAGTTGCTGTGATTCTATACTTTCATGATTATCTGGTTAGTTTCCCTAGCTTGGTACAGCTTACTTCATTGTGTCTAACAATGAAGGCTGGGCGTGTCCGACTCGTATCCGATTATTCGAGAGCGGGTCGTGACAGTGACAAGTATGAAACGATCAGAGAATGTACTCGCCTGGTATCTGAGTGTCTGATATGAAAGTACTGTCCGAGGAGTGGTGTCTGGCTCCTAATCAGAACAGCACAAGTCACAACAAGTCCAAAATGGTAAAATGAAGTCCTGCTATGCATTCTACATGATTCTAGGTCAATCTAGGCCAAAGTCAACTCTTGGTCAACTCTGGTCAACCCTAAAGTCAAACCTAAGTCAAATAGTCTAATCTAGGTCTAACAAGACTATTCTAGGTTAATCAAGACTAATCTAGGCAATACCATGCCAAGCCTATCAATACACAACTCTACACAAGGTTATCTAGCCTATAGCCTACTAGACACATCTACCAAGATATCCTCTATAGCTAATCAATACACAAATGGTATATATTATAATCTAATAGAATATACCCATATGCTATCTATACATATCACCACACAACCATATATAACATCTAGGCCTACACATGAAATCACATAGAATACGGAACCTATACATCCCTTAGGTTCAAACCCTCATATCAAATCCAAAACACCATCAAACAGCCCCCAATTTCACCCCATGGTTAGATCACAACTAGGAGAACCAATTTAGGGACTGCAATTAATCATTAACAGTATTTAAACAAGTTTAAAAAGATGGCAAAGTTCATGCTTGAAAACTGGAAAAAGAAACTGGATACTGAACATTAGTGTACACAGGAAAAACCAATTCAAACCAATTAACCTATGAATCTCAGTTCAACTCAGTTATGAAAATACCACCAACAGAAATTCTCAGGTTAAAGGCAAGGTCATAGTTAAAAAAAAGTTTGAATAATATCAAGTGTATCTCACATATATACATGTTCATTCAAAAGACTAGTACCCTTAATCAATTCGAAAACCTTGAGATCATATAAACACAACACATAAAACCCTATATCCTATCATAGTTTTAATGCATAGAGAAAATAATCATAATATAATTTATTATATTAATCATTTAACTAAAATCAAGCTGGAAATTAACAGTGAATGAACACTGATACTGACAGTATCAGGAACAAATGGAAAATTCCCAATTGGCCATCGAAACCACAATTAAACAATAGAAGGTAGGTTGGTAAATACTACTTAGTGTGTTCCCGTGTTATACCCCTCATTTCGGGTCCAGGAACCCGACACAAACGTGTCCAATCAGCTAAATACACACAAACACAAGACTGAAATCAGACAGTGTCGTGCACGTGTTCCAGAGAGTCTAGGACACGACACGACACGACACGAATTAGATCTCGTGATCACACATGTGGGTTCGCCTAGGGTAGGACTAGCGGCCTAGCACCCTGAATCGGACCCACATGTCACCGTGTCCGACTTATCAAGCCGTATCCGAACCCGAAATCGTACTGTGCACGTATAGTACAAATCCAGTGCACACACGAATATGTGTCGGATACGACACGAGGACTCATACAACTTGGGGAGCCTCGTGTCAGTGTCTGCCCCAACATGTGTGTCGAATATCTCGTGTCCAAGGGTCGTGTCCAAGGAGGATTTGCCCCCGAGTAGCAGGGGACTGCTGTGCGTGCGAAAACGTGTGTATCGCGTGTCCAAATCGACCCGACACAACACAATCATCACCTCAGTCAACCAGAATCCAATGAACAATATCAAAACCTAATTTTCTATTTAAAAACTTTCCAAAAACCAGATCGAAATCCCCTCTTGGGCATTTCGACAAACACCTAGGCCACATCCTTGATACGTGTCCAAATGGATACGAAACTCATGAAACCTGACACGACACCAATGCATACACTTAGGGGACCCCTAGGGCTTCCTAATGATGAAGACAAAACAAAATTTCATGGAGAAATGAGAAAGTTACCTATTGTTGAACTTTCAAGAAAAATCCCCAATCAATAGCTCTTATCTTGATGTCCCAAACCACTCAAATCACATCAAACTGAGATGAGACCTTAGCAATAGCAAGAATAGTCATATTAGGACCTAATGGAATAAATTAGAAAGAAAAAGAAAGAGGAAAGGAGTTCTAGGAATTAAAATATCATAGAAACTAACCTTTCTAAAACTTGAGCCTTCCTAAGAAAGAGGCAACCCTAGATTTTAGGAGAGTATAAATAGGGTGGTGTTCCCAAGGAGGATATGGTGGCTGGCCACTTAAGTCTAGGGCTAGGGTTTTCTAATTTGGGCTTTGGGCCAAGTTACATAGGCTATGTTTGATTTGATTAATAAGGACTCTAAGTCATAAGCCATGACTTATGACTTTCTAATTTCTATTGCTAATTAGGTTCTAATGACCAAACCAAAGATTAGGCTAGGTTAGACTAGAGTCATATATCCTAACCAAGCTCATACTAACTAGGGTTAGCTCTTAGGTTGGTCTACAAGGGTCCAAACTAGCCAAAATCAATCTAGTCCAAATAATTCCAAAATAAACCCTAAAATTCCCATAAATTCAAATAAATTCTAATAAATTCAAATAACCCTAAAAATGTTAAAAATACCCTAATCACATGGCTAGGCTCTAGGGTAGACAGTCTCTACTGTTCACTAGTAAATCACCAAAAATCACAAGTCATGAATTTAAATAGTTTAAAAATAATTAAAAATCAATAAAATCATAATATGAAATAAATATCATTAAATAATAATTATAATTAAAAAATTTCAAAATTACCCTCTTTTGGAAAACTGGGTGTTACAATCCTACCCACCTTATAAAAATTTCGTCCTCGAAATTAAAATGGTAGTAGTCCTTCTAGGTCATACACCCCACAATCAAAGTCTCAAACATGCCGTCAGATAATCATATGCGTCTGTCCAAAATCATGATACTCAGAATCTTCGTCGTGCTAGTGAGCATGGCTACAATAATCACAGAGTCCTCGATTAAGGCACATACCTCTAGAATCATGGTATTTAAAATTTTTGCATTGTCGTACGCTTGACAGCGAAAACCTTAATTTCCCACACCCGAAAAATACGTCCATAATCCGACTATATGTCCTCACTATGCCTGCTAGCATGACCCTAGAGGATTCTAAAATCTCATAATCGAGACGACCTAGCCCATATGACTTACCTCAGAAGAAAATTAAATTATAATGAAACACCAGATCAGACTTATCAACAATGAGGAAACAGATAGAAATAGATGGAATGGAATTTCAAGATAGGTACAATGAGACAAGGTAGAATGGAATCAAGAAGATTAGAACCTGCAAGCACCTCTCATACTGCCTGAGCATCCTCAAGTTTTATGGCGTAAGCTCGTCCTTGCTGGCCTCCCCTGGCCTGCTGCTGATGCTGTACGAACCTCTGTTGCTGAGTCTGCAATGCTGGTCCTCTCTGTTGTCCTACCGGAGCCCTAGCTCCTGCTCCCTGAGCTGTCTGTCCCGCAGACTTGGGACACTCTCTCAACTGATGATCTGATGATCCGCAGAGTAGGCACTTGCCAAGCCTCAGCCGGCATTCACCCCAATCATGCCCTAATTTCTTACAGAAGGGGCAAAAGATAACATGCTGCTGCCTCTGCTGCTGCCGTCTCTGCTGGAACGACTGCGGCTGGAATTGCCTCGGCTGCTGGTGCTGAAGGTAAGGCCTCTTGGCCAGACCTCCGCTGCTGCTGCCCCCAACTGGGTCTCGCCCCCTCTTGAGCCTAAGCTCAAAATCATCCTCTGCCAACAAGGCTCCCGTAAAGATCTCCTCGAATGTGGCATCCCGGTTGCCCTTGGTCAAGGACTTGACCTCCTTGACTAGACCCTTCCAGAACCTCTGGGCCTTCGCCGTCTCGCTCAGGCCCTCTACGAACCTTCCGAAGCGGCCAAACTCCCCCGCATACTCCTCCACTGAAAGACTCCCCTGGACTAGGCTCTCGAACTGCGTTTCCAAGGCTCTGAGTACTGAATCTGGAAAGAACTTCTTCTTGAAGAAGCCCTTGAACTGTGCCCAAGTCAGCCCAGCTACCCCCATCCTGGGGTCTGACTGATACCAGGTGCGAGCAAGATCTCGCATCCGGCTAGCTGCAGCCTCGATCTGAAGATCTGCTAGAATCCTGGCCAAGCGAAAGATCTCCTCTATATGCTCGATCCACTCATCGGCATATAGGATCCCCTCTGTCCCCAGAAAGTCTCTGGGGCTCATCTTCTGAAACTGCTCGATCTCCGGTGTCTTCGGCTGCTGGACTACTGGTCGAGCTACGACTGTCGTAATGGCCAGCTCCATGCCTCTGTCCTGCCGAGCCTGCTGTCGATCCATGAACTGCTGGAAGTATGCGAACATCTGTGCTGCATCCACGTGTCCTGTAGGCGGCGGCTGAAAAGGATCCTCTGGGATGACCGGGTCCTGCCTCCGAGCCGGTGGAAGCATACCCTCTGCTGCTACTGCCGGGGTCTCAATACGAGCAGAGGTGGCAGGAGCTGCAGTCCCCTGGCCCCGCTGTACTAGCTGAGAGGTAGCAGTCCCCTCTATAGCATCCTCAGGAATGGCACGCTGCGATCGAGTCTCTACCATCCTGAAGATAGACAAACAAGAGTATCAATTTCTGATAAAGAAGCGAAATAACAAAGGCGGACAGTTAAAATTCAAAGGATCAGCTGACAATAAGGATTCGGATGGCAATAAAAGAATTTTTCCTAAAGTGATTGAGTACCTTAAAATTAATGTCCTATATCCTACTGCAGGCTGTAGTGATACTCTAATTCGAATACCACTACACTTCTAGTCTCGACCTGCATGGGCCACCACTAAAAACGTGTCACGACCCGCACCCACTGTGAGGGTACGAGAACGTAACAACGCCCAGCCTACGCCGCAGTGTCGACGGTTAGAACGCTGTCCTAGGTCAACAATCATCTAGCAATATATCTCTAAACATTGATACTCCCCGAATAGGGGTGACATCGCAGTAAAACTCAATCATAACTAAGGAAGAGATAGCACGATATGAAATAGAACTCAAGGAAATAAATAGATGAAAAGTAGTCTAAGATAATCCAGCAATACCCAGAAGTACATGGTCTCAGATACAGATTGAAAGAATATATACAACTCTGAACTCAGAATAAAGTCTAGCTAAAACATGTCTCGAGACTACATAAAATAAGATAAGCCTAACTAAACTAGTCTAGGCAATGGGTGTGA